>CM072815.1:46730881-47130881 GCA_036937905.1 Salvia rosmarinus
TGGCCCTAACCCGTTGTTCGAACTTCTTCGAGCTCCCTTTCCGTTAAAAGCAGGAGGTTTGCCTCAAAATAGTTCTTGATCCTGCGATCGGGTTGAGGTGGAGGCGGTGGTTGGGGATTATCTTACGGTTCTTGCTGGGGATTCTACCCTTCCTCTAGGCCTTCCTCGACCTCTGGGTTCTCTTTACGGGTTTCTTCTCGGAGGCATTCTGCTATATGAAACATACCATCGTTAATCACTAAACGCTTACAACTTAACAAAATAAGGTTTTCATAGCTTCTTCTTAAGCGATATAAAAATAAAACAACTCATCCATAACATAGACAATTGTTACCAAAAGGCCCCACTTGGGTCAAAATATGTAGATAGATAACCAGGTTTGTCAAAACAAGATGTCGAACATCGAGAATCATAGAAAATAGAAATAACAAGGTTTCGGGCCCTACGGCCAAAAGAAAATCTGAGTCCTAGAACCATGGTATTGAAATAAAAGGAGAAAGCTAGCACACAAGCTAGTCATAACAAAGCAGTTCTAATCAAAACATCGCCTAAGGTCTTGGGTTTCCTTCCTACTCGCGTCTTCCTCGGGGTCTTCCTCCTCTTGGTCGTCTTCCTCATCGAACCGTCCTCACGAGTCGTACTCGGATGGTCTGCACCGGCTTCCATCATCGGTATGTCGCGCGGGGTCCGAAGTTATCCATGCCGTATAAGTCGTAGTTGTGGCGGATCGGATGTAGCATACTCGGGTGGGTCATATCGAGGAAGGTATCTAATACTCTCATCCATGCTGTCGTGGAAGGGCTCTTCGTCTTGGTGGTGGTGGATCGGATGCGGTGGTAGGGGCGGTAGTGGCGGACGTCTTGGGTGTCAGCTGCTGGTGGCAACACGGGCTCTCCCAGGCTCTGGGCGTCTTGCCTATCCACCTCGTACATCACGCCTCGTCCATCCGATGCAGGGGTATCCTTTGGATCAACTTTGTCTCGGAACCTCAAGGTACAGCCACTCTGGCGACTCGTCACGCCAGTGTACTCCGTGGAGGAGATAGGGTCCCATCGGTGCGGCTCCATAGATCTTGTACACGTAAGTCGGTGACTCACGAACACAGGCGGATCCCAATCAAATCATAACCTCGGGGAATCGATAGATGTAGTCTCCGATACCTCTCGGGCATAACCATCCAGTGCAAGGGAGTATAGCTAGGAGTCTCTTGATGCCATCGTGAGTCGGTTGCGCCATAGGCTCGGGCGTTCCTCCACAACCGAAGGTAGTCGCGAAACTCACCTAGGTCTTCCCGGCGCATCAACATTCCCTATAGGTGCGCATCAGCTCCTCGGGTGGGGCATGAGGTCCTACCCTTCTCCTAGCGATATAACGCATCTCCTCCATCTGCCACGGTTAAAACTAACGTAAGTCGACTATCGTTATCTCAAAGCGAAAGGATAGCATAACGAGAAGCAACTAGGCTAGAACTAACAATTCTATAAGGTAGGCAACATCATAATGTACAATACATACCACAACTTACCTTCTTAGTCTTACCCAAACATATACATATAGCTAATGATATCTTAATATACGCTACGAGATCATTGTCTTATATCAAACACTTAAGCTAGAGTTCAACAGACTCTATCGTATTCTGGAGACAGAATTAGGGATTCTGTTCTTCATAACAAATGAAGATCAGTGCGTTAGGAATGCGTAGGTGAAAACCATGCGTAAATCGGAGTCTAACGAGGAGATCTAGCTAAAACAAATCTACTGCGCAGTGCAGGAAATTTGCGCGATCGTGCAAAAATGTCAATCGAGGCGTGCGTCGGCGTAATATGTCTACCGTATTTGGGTCCTTAAGTCGGGCTGAACGATCTGAAGCCGTAAGTGGCGTCCATGTCGTGATTCGTGTTGCTGGTCACTCGTGTCGAGTGATGATGGAGTCTGGCGTCATTCGACAAAGGTTGAGGTCGTCCTCGTCCATCCTTCTCGCTCGTCTTCCGTCGTTCGTGCCCAAGGGTGTCGTTACTTTCATTCTTCCTATCGTTCTTTTGTTCGCATAAGGAAAAGAAGTTCGTACTTCTATGTTCTTTCACGATACGTGAGCATGCTCCTTAGAGTCTAAGTTCGTCTCATGATAACATATCATTCATCATAAATAAAATTTTGAAAGTCGGAAAGTAAAGTTTTATTTGCAAATTTGGAAGTATGATTTCAAAAGACAGTCATGATCAACTCATATACATATTAAAAATGAATTCGTTCGTTTCATGTTGATCATTCAACTCGATACTACCATACACTTCCATCTCAATACTTGAGCAATTGTATTGGCTCAATTCAAAAAATTTGGAAAAATTTTCTTTCTCAACTTCAAAAATTTTCATAATAATAATATTTCTCAAAAGTTCCTCTAACTTGCTCATCATGCAGAAGTTTTCCATTTCATGAGTTTGAGAAAGAAATGCAGTTACCTTTTTCCCGGTTGAGCTCGATGTGATGGAGTGTTGAGAGAGTCGATGGGTTTCTAGAAGTCGGTGACTCGATCTAGACTTAGAATAAAGGTCTTGGGTTTACAAAGAGCAAAAGTGCTCGATACCACTACATCACGACCCGTTTCGGACCAACCGGATTGGAGGCGACTAATACTAGGAGTAGTATTTTAGGGATTACGGGTAAAATAAAGATGCATAAGAATAAACTAACATGCTTGAGTAGAATATGAAGTGATGTTATAATGTTTTGAAAAGGTTTAGCCATCGGACCCCAAAACTTGGCACGATCCGATGGACCTCGATAGTTCATAACATAAAGCATAAATAAAGGAGTTGAGTATAGCGGCGGAAAGTGTGTGAATACATATATGACGATATGCATTCAGGTATAACCAAAATTGAGTAAATCGGTCGAGGACCTTTGGACTCCTCAACACATCCCCATTATCACCATCGAGCTCAACTGCACATTTAAAACAAACATGCGGGGCTAAGTACAAGAAATTGCACTCGGTGGACTTATGCGAAAACATTTGATAATATTTGGATTCTGTTGCCAATATCGAGTAAGTCGCGAGGGTTTTAGTTAAAATGCCTTGTCTTACCAAATCATTCGGTTAAGTAAACATAGCACAGCGGGGCATTTTCTTGGTGTGTATGGTCCGTATCTCATAGTCACAATACATAATAATAAATAAATAAGCGTCGAGAGGAGGCCTCCCGTCTGACGCCGTGACCGGCCGTAATCCGTCTGACTACGGTCGCTCTCTGCAAGCATATGTTAACACGGTATAGTTCCAACCTTCACGCCAATCTAGCGGGCATTTATCATCCGACACGGGACCCGACATTAAAAGGTTGGGCGCTACCACAACAAATGATATAATAGTTCCACCATCTCCACATTACTACCGGGCATATGGATAGGATCCATACAAAAGCGAAGATATTTTTGGCGGTGTCTGGGTAAAACATTTGATAACGGTTGTAGAATAAATCGTAAGTAAATTCATTTGAAATAACGATGAAAGTTACGTTTTGGTGGGGTAAGAAAAGGCCCACGTTTAAAGATAGGAAGCCCACTTTGGACTATGGTTCGTTGTAAAAGTCCCAGGTTCGATCGTTAAATCAAAATCCGTCATTGCGTTTGCGTCCACACCTTTCTGGCGAGGCTTTAGTCGTCGCTCAAGTCTTTCGAGACTTTCGAAAACTAAGATAACTTTGATATTTCATATCGATGTGAGGCTGAATTCCTTAGTGAATTGATCGTCTCTGTCATTATAACATTGAATTGTTCTCGTTCATAGAGATCGTTCGGCGTGTTGATGCGTTTCTCGATATATGGTTTCATTTGTGAAATCTTTTCTTACTAATGAGGTATCATACTCAATTAGTATATCTTCGCAGCGTCTTGACGTGTTTATAAGCGTATAATCGTCGTTTGACTTGAAAAGTCAGCGAAGTCGACAACTGATCGACAAAGTCGATGATTTTGACTTTTAAATAGTAATTCTTACTATTTTGCTTTATAAATCGAATTTGATCGATTTGAAAGCGTAAAGTCCTATTTCTCGATTTATCTTGTAAATCGAGGACTTATAAATATTTTAGCATTTTAAATACCCTTTTTATAAATAAAAGCGTATTTTGGTTTTAAAACGTTTATAAAGTGAGCGTTTGTCTCAAACATAGTAATCTATGTTTATAAAATTTTGTAAAATTTAAAACTGTCCAGAATATTAATTTAGCAAAATTTCATTAATAAACTGTTTTAAAAGGATTTAAAATCCTTATTAATTATCGAAAACTTCGATAATTAATTTAAAAATGTCAAATGACCTTTGAAAATTTTCTAAATTAATATAGTGCATTATTATACACTATGGTCCAGAATATGAATTTATCAAATTCATATGGTATTATTGCTATTTATTTATATATATACATATATATATTTACGATAATTCAATAAATAAGGAATAATTATCAAAAATTCCCAAAATTGATATGTACCTAGTATAATATCCCAACATCAATATATATCATTAATATAACCTATAGTTCATCATAAGCATTTATTTCACAATATCTACAATTATTCACGGTAATTACGAGATAATTACCAAATAAATAACAAACAATTTCTAAAATTCCAATTAAATTCCAACATCATTAAACATTATATTATAACATTGTAACATCATAACATCAACCAAAACATTTGAATCATCACCATATGGAGCTCAATAGCTCTCGGCTTTTTGATTCAACATGTTATTTGATTTTCAAAATTCCAACAATTATATACTATGTTTATACACTATAGTATAGTAATATAACATCATAATATTTATCAAAACTAATTAAATCATCACCTTCAAGAGCAATAAGCTCACGGCTTATTTGATTTAAAATAGCATTTGATTTCTAAAAATTCTAATAATTTCACACAATGTATAGATAATATATTAAAGCATTAAAACACCATTGCATGTTCAAAAATAAAATCATACACCAACCTATGACATTATAATGCTCTCGGCCCTTTTTAATTAAATAGCAATTGATTTTCAAAAATTCTAATTAAATCATAGAACATATAATCAAGGTTCTAAAGCATTAATATGTCATTACATGCTTGAAATAAAAATTATACATCAAGGTACATGCATATATTGCTCACGGTATTCATAAAATTTTAAGCTAGGGTTTTCCAAAAATTGTTAAATAACATACTATAGGTTCTAAACATATCATAGAGCATATATCTACCATAAAAATGATTAAGAGCATACGGTCATCATTTAACATTTTATAGCATTTTCAAAAATTTATAAAAACATGTACTATGGTTCGAAATTCACCTATACATGCTAAATCCTTAAAAACATGTCATATATGATAACCTATGTTCATTTCAACATATATGTTCATATTTTGAAAATAAAAATCAACAAGAACAATGTTCATCCATAAGAACATTTAAAACATCCATGTACATATATATATAAAACTCGAACACACATACATATACATATAGAGCAGTTTTCGATTTTTCTTGTGTAAATGAAGGAGAAATCGAAGCTAGGGTTTATGTATTACCTTGAGAATGGTATAGTATCACCTTGGTGAATGAATGGAGATGAAAATGGAAGAAGAAAAAATTTTAGAAATGAGAGGAGAGCTCTCGGTTTTGAGCGAAAATGGGAGAAATGAGAGTGTTTGTGAGTTTGAAATGTTTTGTGAGATGAATAATGGGTAAGATGAAAAAATTCCTATATAATCTCTCTCTCTCTACGGCCTCTCACACACACACAGGGGAAATTATGGCTGCACTTGGGAAGGAGATGATGATTAAAGAGTGCAAAGGAGCCTTCCATGTATTGGGTGGTTTAAAAGTGAAATCATTGTGCATGGGGTGAAGGAAATCGGCGCATGGGGGGGTTCAAATGGCTGATTTCATTTCAATTTTGTACATAATACATGTATTAATCATAGTATAGTTCATAGATATATAATACAAGCCATAAAATAATTAAATCATCAACATGCATAATTTGAAATTACCGATAATATTTGGAAAAAAATAGGATTAAAATATAAATCACACCTATAATTGATACTCATGTAATTTTCGTCCCAAATATACACATATATATCATATTATATGATTTAGATATTGAATAATAGCATAGGATAAAATTATTACACATTTTGTGAAATAAAAACCCTAATTTCGCAAATAGGGTTTCAATTTTTATAAAAACTGAAACCTTCGATTTTTATGGTTAAAATTCTGATTTAATGCTTAATAATATTCATATATATCATATTATAAAGTTTAGATACCATAGGATAATTTAATGGTATCATTTCATGTGATAAAACCCTTATTTATAAGATTAGGGTTTTCGAAATTAAAATTAGAAAATATCGAGTTTTAATAACTCAAATATTGGTTTTAATAATAATTAATACTGTAATTATATAAAATAATAATAGGAAATTAATTATTATAATTTCCCGAGCATTAAACTCATTTTCAAATCGTCTCTAGGCGTTAACGTTAACGTCTCAAAGCGTTCGAATCGACTCATCTCAAAATGGTGCGATAAGTTCATACTTACTAAATAAATATATTCCATTTAATAAAGGAATTAAGATGGAAATTAATTCCAAGCTTCCTTTTCGAGAAAATTTCATGAAAAGGCGGCGTTCGATCTGCGTTTGGCGTTAAAACATATTGACGAATCATTTCGTAATATTTCAATCCTTTAATTCACAATCCTTAGTGAATTATGAAAAGGAATTCGTTATAACGATATCGTATCGAAATCACAAGATTCGATGTCGTAAAAAGATAATATCTGCAAAACCACAATTACGGGTTTAGAATACATGTCGTATATTCGTTTCTTTGGAATATTACAAGAATTAGAAAATTCTATTAATTTTTCGCATATAATGGATCATAATAACAAACAATTATGTTTTTAAATAAATATGGATTATTAACGAGATAAGTATTACACTAACAAAGAAAAAAAATCTCTTAATTATGTTCACATTATTTTGAAAATTGCGGAAAGAAAAAGGGAAAAAGAAAAATGTGTCACGTCCCCACTCCGGATAACCCGGACTGGAGGGTGACTAATACTAGGAATAGTATTTTAGGACAAACAGGCTAAGGTAAAGGTACATATCAAAAGTAACCTAGCATGCTTGACATAATATAAGACGATATCATAACAATTTAAATGGTTTAGGCCATCAGACCCAAAGACTTAACAATGATCTGATGGACCTCAATAGTTCAAAACAGGAAGCATAACATAAAAGAGTTCGAGATTGCGGCGGAAAGTGTGTGAATACATATATGAAGATATGTATTGAGGTGGCTCCACAAATTCTTAATAAAAGCGGTCGAGGACACTTTGGACTCCTCAACACATCCCCATCACCATCATGAGCTCAACCGCACATTTAAAAATAAATATGCGGGGCTAAGTACAAATAATGCACTCGGTGGACTCATGCGAAAACATTTGATAATTTAATTCTGTTGCCAATATCATGGTAAGTCACAAGGGTTTTAGTTGAAATGACATGCTTACTAAAACATTTTCGGTTAGTAAACATCGCTCGGCGAGCATTCTTCTTGGTGTGTATGATCCATATCCCATAATCACATCTCATCACAATATCAAAGATCAAGCGTCGAGAGGAGGCCTCCTTCTACGATGCCATAACCGGCCGTTACCCATACATCACACGATCGCGTTCAGTGTACCGTTAGCCTAGCGGTATTTATCCTCCCAAGATAGGACCCGATATCGATTTCATAAAAAGGTTGGGCGCGACCCGACAAATGACATTCATATCATGTCATCCAACCATCACACCATTTATGCATTTCATATCATTACATAGTCCCACCATCACACCATGCATAATAGATAGGATCCATACACAAGCGAAATATTTTGGCGGTAATGTTGTAAACATTTATCAGCAATTGAAGAGTAAATCAGTAAATAAAATCATTTTGGAAGAAAAGTGAAGTCACATTTGTTTGAAAACTAAGCCCACCTGGACTATGGTTCGTCGTAAATTGAGTCCTAGGTTTGTTTGCTCGTCAGTGTCCGATCGTCTCGTTCGCGTCCACACCTTTACGCAAAAGCGATATTTTAGTATCGTTGTTCACGCCATCGACACTTTCAAAGTCTAAGATAACTTCGATATTTTATATCGATGTAAATTAAATTTCTTAACAATTGATATGCTTTTCGAGTGCGTAATTGATTGAGCGTTCTCGTCCTTCGAGACACGTTCAACTATTTCGGTTTAACCCTTCCGGTTTAAACGTTCAACGTATTCATATGTTTCTCGATAAAAGGATTCCATTTATGAAATCTTTTCTTACTAATGAGGTATCATACTCAATTAGTATGCGTCTTCGCGCGTATTAGCGTGTTTATCGAACGTATAATCATACGTTTGACTTTAAAAGTCAACGAAGTCAACAACGGTCAACAAAGTCAACAATTTTGACTTTTAAATAGTAAATTCTTACTAATTAATTCTATAAATCGATTTTTAATCGATTTCGAAACGTAAAGTCCTATTTCTCGATTTGTCGTAAAAATCGAAGGACTTATTAATATTTTTCGCAAATATTAATCTTTTTGATAAGTAAAACGTATATTTTCGATTAATAACGTTATTAAATATAACGTTTGTCTTAAACATAGTAATCTATGTTTATAAAATTTTATAAAAACCAAATATGTCTAAAATAATTATTAGACATAAAATTTATTATTAAACTGAATTAAAAAGGATTTAAAATCCTTATAATTTTTCGAAATTTCTCGGTAATTATAAAAATATTACCAAATGATTTTCAAATTTTTTTCTAAATTAATATAGTGTATTATTATACACTATGGTCCAGAATAAGAATTAATATTATCCATATGATATTGTTTGTCATTTATTAACATCCATATATATATATATGTCACGGTAATTCCATTAATTATGGAATAATTGTCCAAAAATTTCCAAAATTGATATACAATTAGTATAATGTCCCAATATTACTATATGTCATAATTATAACCTATAGTCCATCATAAACACTTTATTCATCAAGGAATTTATCCTTGATGCTCACGATATTACAATAATTATCAAACAATTTTCAAAAATTCCAAATAAATTATATCATACTCAAACATTATATTATTACATTGTAACATCATAACATTAACCAATCCAATTGAAATCATCACCATATGAGCATATAAGCTCTCGGCTTTTTTTATTTATTATGGTATTTGGTTTTCAAAAATTCCAACAATCATACACTATGATTATATACTATAGTACAACATTATAACATAATAACATTCATCAAAACCAAATTAAATCATCACCATATTGAGCAATAGCTCTTCGGTTTTTTTAATTTAAATTAGCATTTGATCTCCAAAAATTCCAACAAAATCATACATCACATAATCAATATACTAAAGCATTAATATACCATTGCATGATCAAAATAAAAATCATACACCAAGGTATGAACTCATATAGCTCTCGGCATTCTCAAAAAATTCAAGCATTTTGTTTTCAAAAATTCTAGATAAATCATAGAACATATAATCAAGGTCCTAGAGTATTAATATGTCATTGTATGCTTAAAATAAAAATTATACACTAAGTTACATACATATGTGCTCTCGGCATTATTTAAATAAATAGGCTAGGTTTTCCAAAAAATTTAATTAATACACCATAGGTTTAAAATATATCATAGATCAATATTGCACCCTCAAAATAAATCAAAAATAATCGGTCACCATATACACATTTTTAATATTTTCGAAAATTATTTTAAACATGCTCTATGGTTCGAAAATCTCATATATATGCTAGATCCATTCATACATTCCACATACAATATCCTATGATCATCTAGACATATATACTCACATTTTTTGTAAATAAAATCATCAAGGACATATTTGTAAACAATAGCTCATACATAAGAACAATAAAAACATACATACATATATAAACATGCTTCAAAATTTTTGAACAAAGGAGGATAAAAATTGGTGTTTATGGTCTATGTTTACCTTTGAATTGGTATTGATTCACAAGAATAATACTAGGGTATCAAGTTTGTGTGAAGGAATGGAGAAGAAATAGGAGCAAAATTTCGAAATGGGGGGAGGGGTTCTCGATTTTTTTGGCTGAAGAATGGGAGAGAGATGGAGTGTTTTTGGTGTTAGAATGGAGGGGAATAGTGTATAAGGAAAATAGAGTGAAAGGGGAAGATTCTCTTCCTATACCATCTCTCTCTCTCCCTCTCGGTTTTACCAAGCCAAAAATAACATAATTGCAGCCAATTTGTGTAGGGGAGGTGATCATTAGGCGAGGCAAAAAGGGTGATCATGCATTGGGTGTTAAAAATGTGGTATACCATGCATGTTGGAAAAAGAGGGGCCGACGGTTAGGGGGGGTTTAGGGGTGGATTAAATTTTATTTCATCCTTAATACTATATATTAATCATAGTATAGGTCATAGATATATAATACAAGCCATTAAAATAATTAAATCATCATATAGCAATTTTTGGAAATTATCGAGCAAAAATAGGTAAAAATATAAATTACACCTATTATTGATACTCATGTCAAATTCTATCTAAATATACTCATATATATCATAATATATGATTTAGATAATAATTAATAGCATAGGATAAAAATATGGTGTCATTTTATGTGAAAAACCTAGTTTGAAAAATTAGGGTTTTCAATTTCACATTTCAAAATAATCGAGTTTTAATAGTTCAAAATTGATTTTAATGCTTAATAATACTGTAATTATATAAAATAATAGTAGGAAATTAATTATTATAATTTCACAGTATTAAACTCATTTTCTAAACGTCTCTCAGCGTTGACGTTCAACGTCTCAAAGCGTTCAAAATCGACTCATCTTAAAATGGTCGCAGATGGCTCGCACTTACTTAATAAATATATTCCATTTAATATAGGAATTAATATGGAAATTAATTCCGTGCTTTCTTTGCTAGAAAATTCCATAAGATCTTGACGTTCGATCGCGTTCGACGTTAAAATAATCTTGTCGAACCATATCATAATATTTCAAATCCTTAATTCACAATCCTTAGTGAATATAAATAGAATTTGTTATTATAATCTTGAATCGAAATCAATATTTGATGTCGATGTAAATATTATCTGTGAAAACCACAATTCACGGTCTAAAATATAAGTAATTAGACGTTCGTTTCTTTGAATATTACATTCCACCCCTTAAAAGAATTTCCATCTCGAATTTGCTTACCTCTAGAAAAACAATTAGGGTATCGTTCTTTCATCGCTTCTTCAAGCTCCCACGTGGCTTCCTCTTGTCCGTGGTGTCTCCACAACACTTTGACTAACGGAATCTTCTTGCTCCATAGTTGTTGAATCTTGTGGTCGAGGATTGCCGCTGGTTCTTCTTCATAGCTCATGTCTGGCTTGAGAATCACGTCGTCTTGATGAATCACGTGCTTTGGATCGTGTACGTATTTTTTCAATTGCGACACGTGAAAAACATTATGCACATTCCCCAAGTTTGGCGGAAGAGCGAACCTATAAGATCTTGGACCTATCCTTTCTAGGATCTCGTAAGTCCTATAAAGCGAGGTCTCGACTTTCCTTTCAGCCCAAACCTGACTATTCCTTTCGATGGAGAGACTTTAAGAAACACTTTGTCTCCATCTTCAAATTGTAGCTTCGGATATACGCGTATCGGTAAGATTCTTATCTATCCCGAGCCTCTTATCCTCGACCTAATTTGCGAGCGATCTCGATCATCTCGTTCAACGCTTCGCCCTATGACTTTTCTCTCACCTACTTCATCCCAAAGAAAGGCGATCTACACTTTCGCCATACAAGCTTCGTGTGGGGCCATACCAATCGTCGCTTGGTAGTCATTATTGTAGCAAACTCAATCGAGGTAAAATGTCCTCCCATTTTGCACCTCGATCCAACACTACTGTTCTAAGCATATCTTCTAGTGTCTGGATCGTCCTTTCCGACTGTCCATCAGTCTGTGGATGAAATGCCGTACTAAAATTTAATTTCGTACCCAATTCTCTCTGCAAGCTAACCCAGAATCTGGATGTGAACTTGGAGTCTCTATCGGAGGTAATAGATTTTGGCACTCCACGCAGTCGTATAATTTCTTTGACGTACAACTGGGCTAATTTATCAGATCCATAAGTGCTTTGAATCCGTAGAAAGTGAGCACTCTTGGTAAGTCTATCCACAATTACCCATATGGCTGTGTTTCCTCTTTTCGATTTGGGTAAGCTCGTAACGAAATCCATCGTTATCTCGTCCCATTTCCACTCAGGTATTTCCAACGGTTGCAACTTTCCGTAAGGACGTTGATGTAACGCCTTCACCTGTTGGCAAACAAGACAGCGTTCTACGAAAGAACCTATGTCTCGTTTCATGCCTTCCACCGAACTTTTCCTTGGTGTCTTGGTACATCTTAGTCTTGCACAGGTGGGCGGTGTAGGGTGTATCGTGAGCTTCACTCATTATCTCATTTTGGAGCTCTGCGTCGTTCGAACGCATATCCTTCCTTCAAACGATGGCGTTGTCGACGCCTCCGGAAGTTCTTAAATCCTTCAGACCTTACCCTTTGTCTGATCTTTACTAACTTTTCCTCCATCCTTTGTCTCTCGACAATCCTTTTTCTTAGATCAGACGTCAGTGTGAGTGTAGCGATACAACTCACAATCGTCTCGGGTGGTTCAATCAGTTCAATCCTCAATCTTCCAAACTCTTCAACGAGTTTTTCTTCCCGCGTAAAGAGACATCCTAGCTTGGATTGGCTCTTACGACTTAAGGCGTCGGCTACTACATTTGCCTTGCCCGGGTGGTAGTTGATACCACAGTCGTAATCTTTCACTAGTTCGAGCCATCTTCGTTGCCTCATATTCAAATCTCTTTGCTCAAAGAAGTACTTCAGACTCTTATGGTCTGTGAAGATCTCACATCTCACTCCATAGAGATGGTGTCTCCAAATCTTCAGTGCATGAACTACTGCCGCTAATTCCAAGTCGTGGGTTGGGTAGTTCAGTTCATGGGGTCTGAGTTGTCGGGATGCATATGCTATCACCTTTCCTTCTTGCATCAAAACACAACCCAGTCCAGTCTTAGAAGCGTCAGATAGACCACATACTTTTGTCCGCTCGAACTGCTAGAACGGTGCACTTGTCAACTTCTCCTCGAGTATTTGGAAACTCGTCTCACATTCATCACCCGGTTAAATTTGATTCCTTTTAGGGTAGGCGGGTTATTGGCCTTGCAATCTTGGAGAATCCTTCATGAATCTCCTATAGTAACCAAGCCAGTCCTAGGAAACTTCTAATCTCATGTTGAGTCCTTGGTGATTTCCACCCTTGCACTGCTTCTACTTTGGCTGGGTCTACCTTTATGCCCTCTGCAGACACGATGTGTCCAAGGAACATAACTTCCTTTAGCCAAAGCTCACATTTGCTAAACTTAGCAAAAAGTCTTTCATCTCTCAAGGTTTGCAAAACCGTTCTCAGATGTCCCTTGTGATCCTCTTCATTCTTTGAATAGATAAGAATGTCGTCGATGAAGACTAAAACAAATTTATCCAAAAATGGGTGAAATACCCTGTTCATGAGGTCCATGAATACGGCTGGTGCATTGGTTAATCCGAACGGCATAACTATGAACTCATAGCGGCCATATCTCGTTCGGAACGCAGTCTTAGGTACATCCTCCGACCGTATCTTCAGCTGATGGTAACCTGACTTGAGATCAATTTTCGAGAATACTCCTGCTCCTCGCAATTGATCAAACAGGTCATCAATTCTGGGTAAAGGATATTTGTTCTTTAGTGTCATCTTATTCAGCTCTCGATAATCGATGCACATCCTCAAAGAACCATCCTTTTTCTTAACGAATAAAACAGGCGCTCCCCAAGGTGAAACACTTGGCCTAACGAAACCTAGATCCAACAATTCTTGAATTTGGATCTTTAGCTCTTCCAATTCCTTTGGAGCCATCCTGTAGGGCGCCTTCGACACTGGAGCCGATCCGGGTTCCAAGTCGATGGTGAAATCTAGTTGTCTATCAGGGGGTAACCCTGGTAGATCCTCGAGAAATACATCCGAAAATTCTCGGACAACTTCAATGTCTTCAATCCTTTCTTCGGGTTTATCTTCCCCGTTCAAGTACACAAGGAATGCGTGGCATCCTTTCTGGTTCATCATCCTTCTCACCTGTAGTGACGATATAATCGGGATTCTCCTTCCCATGCTGATCCCGTGAAAATGCGTAGCTTCTTGTCCCGGAAAGAGAAATGATATTTTCCTTTCCTTGCAAAGGATTGTGGAGTGGTTCTTAGCTAACCAGTCCATTCCTAGGATTATGTCTACATCATCCATGGGTATTATGTTTAGATTGTTAGCCAGAACCTTAAGTGATCCTAGTGTCAACTCTAGGTTCGAGCAAAAGTGTGTAACAGTCATAATCCCTCCTATAGGCGATGAGATTCTCATATCCTGGCTTGCCTTTTTAGACCTAAGTCCCAGCATTTCTACGCATGATTTTGCTATAAAAGAATGCGAAGCACCCGTATCGAACAATACTATAACAGGTATGTTGAGAAGAACTCCCATACCGCCAGGTTTCCCTGATTTTGCTCGTTCTGCCTCCGGTGTAGAGCGTAAGCTCTAGCTGGGCGGTGAGGCCGACGGGCGCCTTCCTTGGTTTGGTAATTCTTTGCTGAGCTGTTCTTCTTCTTCTTTAGCGTTAATCGCGGTGGCGGCCGCCTTGTTGTTGAGGTGGTTCTTTGCCATCGTTGTTGCGGGGTTCTTTGTTGTGGTTGCGCCATTGTTGTTCTTTGCACCAATTCTTGGGGTTGTTGCCACCGTGGTTGCGGGGTTGGGGCTTGAATTGGATAGCCCTTAGTGGTCGGACATTGCCGGGTTGGTTCGGCCTTATATCCGAACGTGCCCACAGGCAATTGTTGGCGTAATGCCTCTCGCTCCGCACTTGAAGCAATTCACATTGCTTGTCGTGCATATCCTTGTGTACCCTATGGCATTTAGGCATGGAGGAGCCCTCATTTGCTCTTGCGGTCATCTCGTCGGAGGAGCAAAAGCTGCCCTTTTCCAATTCTGCCTTGGCTGTTCCCCGGTTCCTTGCCAGGGTCACTTGTGGCTCGCGTTCTCATAGCCTCCCCTGCTATTATTGTCACGACTCGGTTCCCACTTTCCTTTTCCTTTTTCCGTTGTGCTATGTGTCTGGTTTGACACTGACTTATCGTAGGACATTGCTGCCTCAATATCTAAAGCTCGTGCAAGAGCTTCAGTGTAAGTCAGGTCTCCATGGCTGGCAAGAGACATCCGTATCTCCGTCCTCAGGCCTGACCTAAACTTTTCCGACATTTTCAAGTCGGTGTCTACCTGCTCTGGTGCATACCTCGACATGTCGCAGAAAGCGCGATCATAGTCGGTCACAGATAGTTTCTCTTGCTTCAGCAGGAAAAATTCCTGCTCCTTTCTCTTTCTATAGCTCTTAGGTATGTATTTCTCATACAGCTCTCTCTTAAAGTCCTCCCATGAGAACTCTTCTAGTTGCTCGGTAGTAAATGTCTTCTTCCTGGCCTCCCACCAGAAATCCGCGGGTCCATTTAATTGAAAAGTTACACAGGACAGTCGCTCCTGTGCTGTGCATCTCAGAAAATTAAAGATTCGTTCAATGGTTCTGACCCATTGTTCAGCTTCTTCGGGGTTGCCTTTCCCATTAAAGGTAGGTGGGTTACGCCAGAATAGCTCCTCGATCCCGCGATCGGGTTGAGGTGGAGGTGGAGGTGGTGTTTGGGGAATGTCTTGACTTCTTGTTCGGGATTTTACCTCGTCCCTAGGTCTTCCCACCTCTCGCCTCTGGTTCTTGTTCCGATCTCTTCTAGGGGCATTCGCTATATAAAACATGTAATCATCAAAT
This sequence comes from Salvia rosmarinus, assembly GCA_036937905.1. Lineage (NCBI taxonomy): Eukaryota > Viridiplantae > Streptophyta > Magnoliopsida > Lamiales > Lamiaceae > Salvia > Salvia rosmarinus. Next base: position 46,746,946 of record CM072815.1, read on the forward strand.
ACTTATTCCTTCCATAACTTAACATACATAATACTATCATAGCCTCATTGCAAAACGATTTCTAAACAAAACATTTCACCCTTAACATACACAATTTGCCTCAAAAGCCCTATTCAGGGTCATATATATATATCTTCAAAAATTCTACCGAAGCAGGATGTTCGACACCAAAACTTATAAAAACAAAACATGAATCCCGGCCCACACGGCCTTCCAAAAACATCAAGTTTCTCGTCCATCAAAACCATACAAAATAAGAAATGACATAAACCATCCATAACAAAATTCTAACTAAGCTTCATCTAGTGCCTTCATCAGGCATCTCCCCACTGATCGTCCTCCACGGGGTCTTCCTCGGGATCCTCTTCTTCATCAGAATCATCCTCACGAGTATGTACTCTCGATGATCCTGCTCCGTCATCTTCGTACATCGGTATGTCGCGCATGGGGTTGAAGTCATCGTCGCCATATAGCTCGTAGTCATGGCGAATCGGGCTATAGCCATCGAAAGCATCCGATACGCTCATCCGCGCTGTCCGGCGGAAACGCTCTACTGGTGGTGGTGGAGGTACCATCGGTGGTAGAGGTGGTAGTGGCGGACGTACGGGGTGTCCAACAGGCAATGGAGGAAAGACGGGCTCTCCTAAAGCTCTTGGGCGTGCTGCCCTCTCCAAACGAGCAGGCCTGCCCTCGTCGAATCGGTATGGAGGCACAACTGGGTCGATCTGCCTCGGGACCTCAGTGTATAGCCACCCTGGCGACTCATCCTACCAGGTGTACTCCCGTGGAGGGAGATAGGGTCCCTCGGCGCTCCAGAATCTCAGACATAAGTCGGATGACTTACGAATCAGGCGGATCTCCTATCAGGTCGTAGCTGCCAACTGCCCGGTATATATAATCCCCCGATATCTCTCGGGCGTAATCTTCCCAAGTACAGGGGAGTATAGATAAAAGGCGCTGGATGCCATCATAGTCAGTCGCGCCATGGGCTCGGGCGTCTCTCCAGAGGCGGAGGTAATATGCTAGAAACTCGCCCAGGTCCTCTCCAGCGCACATCTAGCTTGCACGGTAAATACTCATCACCTCCTCGGGGGTAGGGTGTGGTCCAATCCTCCTCCTAGAAATATATCGCATCCCCTCCATCTGTCACGATCAAAACTAACATAAGTCAAACTATCGCCATCTCAAAAGCAGAAAGGATAACTTAAGTACAACGAGAAGCAACTAGGTTAAAACTAAACAATCTATAAGGTAGGCAACATCATAAGATACAACACACATCACAACTTACCTTCTTACTCTTACCCAACGTATACACATAAGCCAATAACGTCTTAATACATATGCTATGCTATGAGATCCTTGTCCTATACCAAACACTTGAACTAAAGTTCAACGGACTCTAGCGTATTCTGGAGACAGAATTAGGGATTCTGTTCTTCATAACAAATGAATATCAGGCGTTAGGAGTACGCAGGTAAAACCATGCGTAAATCGGAGTCCTAACGAAAGAGATCTAGCTAAAACAAATTTACTGCGCAGTGCAGGAAATTTGCGCGATCGTGCCAAAATAAAACTCGAGGCGTACGTCGATGTAATGCGACAACCATATCCACGTCTTTATGTTGAGGCTGAACATTCTGAAGCCGTAATTGATGTTCACGTCATAACCCATGTCGAAGTGGTGATGAAATGTTGATGTCGTTCTTCCTCAAGGTCGATGTCGTCCTCGTTTATCCTTCACGCTTGTCTTTCGTCGTTCGAGTTCGAGGCTATCATTACTCTCATTCTCCATATCGTTCTTTTGTTCTCGTAAGGAAAAGAAGTTCATACTTCTATGTTCTTTCACGATACGTGAGCATGCTCCTTAGAGTCTAGGTTCTTCTTGTGATATCATATCGTTCATCGAAGATGAAATTTTGAGTTTGGAAATAAAGTCTCACTTGAGAATTGAAAGTAAAGTTTCAAAACGACAATCTTAGTCAACTCATACATGTACATCAAAATGAATTCATCCATTCCATGTTGACCATTCAACTTAGTACCACCATGTACTTTCCTCTCAAACTTGAGTACTTGCATCAATACTTATTGATTTCAAATCAAAGTTTTGGAAAAAATTTCTTGCTCAAGCTTTCATTTCATCATCAAAACTTCATGATATCATATCCCTTCTTCCAAGAACAACCCTTCCATTTTATTTCAAAAATTTCTTCCGACTATTAATCACTCAAAACTCTTCATTTCATGAGTTTGAGAAAGAAATCAATTACCTTTTTCCCGGTTGAGCTCGATGTGATGGAGTGTTGAGAGAGTCACAGATTTCTAGAAGTCCAAAGACTCGATCTGACTTAGAATTTAGAATAATTTGGGTTTTCAAAGAGCGAAGGCTCGATACCACTGTTCGCGTCTCACTCCGGATAACCCGGACCGAGGGTGACTAATACTAGAATAGTATTTTAGGACAAAGCAGGCAAGGTAAAGGTACATATCAAAAGTAACCTAGCATGCTTGACATAATATAAGATGATATCATAACAATTTAAATGGTTTAGGCCATCACACCCAAAGACTTAACAATGATCTGATGGACCTCAATAGTTCAAAACAAGAAGCATAACATAAAAGAGTTCGAGATTGCGCGGAAAGTGTGTGAATACATATATGAAGATATGTATTCAGGTGAAACCACAAATTCTTAATAAAACGATCAGGACACCGGACTCAACACATCCCCCATCACCATCATCAGAGCTCAACCTGCACATTTAAAAACAAATATGCAGGACTAAGTACAAATAATGCACTCGGTGGACTCATGCCGAAAACATTTGATAATTTAATTACGTTGCCAATATCATGGTAAGTCACATGGTTTTAGTTGAAATGCGCTGTGCTTACTAAAACATTTTCAGTTCGTAAACATCGCTCGGCCGAGCATTTTTCTTGGTGTGTATGATCCATATCCCATAATCACATCTCATCACAATATCAAAGATCAAACGTCGAGAGGGAGGCCTCCCTTCTACGATGCCGTAACCGGCCGTTACCCATACAGCACACAGTCACGTTCAGATGTACACGTTAGCCATAGCCAGGTATTTATCCTCCGGCATAGGACCCGATATCGATTTCATAAAAAGGTTGGGCGCGACCCAACAAATGACATTTCATATCATGTCATCCAACCATCACACCATTTATGCATTTCATATCATTACATAGTCCCAACCATCACACCATGCATAATAGATAGATTCATACACAAAATGTAAATATTTTGGCAAGTAATGTTGTAAACATTTATCAACAATTGAAGAGTAAGATCTGAAATAAATTCATTTTGGAAGAAAAGTGAAGTCACATTTGTTTGAAAAGTAAGCCCACCGGACTATGGTTAAATCGTAAATTGAGTCCCAGGTTTGTTTGCTCGTCGGTGTCCGATCGTCTCGCTCGCGTCCCACGCCTTTACGCAAAGAGATATTTTGGTATGTTGTTCACGCTTATCGAGACTTTCAAAGTCTAAGATAACTTCGATATTCTATATCGATGTAAATTGAATTTCTTAACCAATTCAATATGCTTTTCGATGCGTAATTGATTGAACTGTTCGCCCTTCGGAGACACGTTCAACTATTCGGTTTAACCTTCCGGCTTAAATGTTCAACGTATTCATATGTTTCTCGATAAAAGGATTCCATTTATGAAATCTTTTCTTACTAATGAGGTATCATACTAAATTAGTACGTCTTACGGCGTATTAGCGTATTTATCGAACGTATAATCGTACGTTTGACTTTAAAGTCAACGAAGTCAACAACGGTCAACAAAGTCAACAATTTTGACTTTTAAATAAGTATCTTCTTACTAATTAATTCTATAAATCGATTTTTAATCGATTTCGAAACGTAATGTCCTATTTCTCGATTTGTCGTAAAAATCGAAGGACTTATTAATATTTTTCGCAAATATTAATCTTTTTGATAAGTAAAACGTATATTTTCGATTAATAACGTTATTAAATATAACGTTTGTCTTAAACATAGTAATCTATGTTTATAAAATTTTATAAAACCAAATATGTCTAAAATAATTATTAGACATATAATTTATTATTAAACTGAATTAAAAAGGATTTAAAATCCTTATAATTTTTCGAAATTTCTCGGTAATTATATAAAAATTACCAAATGATTTTCAAATTTTTTCTAAATTAATATAGCGTATTATTATACACTATGGTCCGAATAAAATTAATATTATCCATGTGATATTGTTTGTCATTTATTAACATCTATATATATATATATATATATATATATATATATATATGTCACGGTAATTCCATTAATTATGGAATAATTGTCCAAAATTTCCAAAATTGATATACAATTAGTATAATGTCCCAATATTACTATATGTCATAATTATAACCTATAGTCCATCATAAACACTTTATTCATCAAGGAATTTATCCTTGATGCTCATGGTAATTACACAATAATTATCAAAAATTCCAAATAAATTATATCATACTCAAACATTATATTATAACATTGTAACATCATAACATTAACCAATCCAATTGAAATCATCACCATATGAGCATATAAGCTCTCGGCTTTTTTGATTTATTATGGTATTTGGTTTTCAAAAATTCCAACAATCATACACTATGATTATATACTATAGTAAAACATTATAACATACTAACATTCATCAAAACCAAATTAAATCATCACCATATTGAGCAATAGCTCTTCGGTTTTTTTGATTTAAATTAGCATTTGATCTCCAAAAATTCCAACAAAATCATACATCACATAATCAATATACTAAAGCATTAATATACCATTGCATGATCAAAATAAAAATCATACACCAAGGTATGAACTCATATATCTCTCGGCATTCTCAAAAAATTCAAGCATTTGGTTTTCAAAAATTCTAGATAAATCATGGAACATATAATCAAGGTCGTAGAGTATTAATATGTCATTGTATGCTTAAAATAAAAATTATACACTAAGGTACATACATATGTGCTCTCGGCATTATTTAAATAAATAGGCTAGGTTTTCCAAAAAATTTAATTAATACACCATAGGTTTAAAATATATCATAGATCAATATTCCACCCTCAAAATAAATCAAAAACAATCGGTCACCATATACACATTTTTAATATTTTCAAAATTATTTTAAACATGCTCTATGGTTCGAAAATCTCATATATATGCTAGATCCATTCATACATTCCACATACAATATCCTATGATCATCTAGACATATATACTCACATTTTTTGTAAATAAAATCATCAAGGACATATTTGTAAACAATAGTTCATACATAAGAACAATAAAAACATACATATATAAACATGCTTCGAAATTTTTGAACAAAGGAGGATAAAAATCGGTGCTTATGGTCTATGTTTACCTTTGAAATGGTATTGATTCACAAGAATAATACTAGGGTATCTAGATTCTGTGAAGGAATGGAGAAGAAATAGAACAAAATTTGAAATGGGGAGGGTTCTCGATTTTTTTGGCTGAAGAATGGGAGAGAGATGGAGTGTTTTTGGTGTTAGAATGGAGGGGAAGAGTGTATAAAGAAAATAGAGTGAAAGGAGAAGAGTCTCTTCCTATACCATCTCTCTCTCTCCCTCTCGGTTTTACCAAGCCAAAAATAACATAATTGCAGCCAATTTGTGTAGGGGAGGTGATCATTAGGCTAGGCAAAAAGGGTGATCATGCATTGGGTGTTAAAAAGGTGGTATCCCATGCTTGTTGGAAAGAGAGGGGCCGACGGTTAGGGGGGGTTTAGGGGTGGATTAAATTTTATTTCATCCTTAATACTATATATTAATCATAGTATAGGTCATAGATATATAATACAAGCCATTAAAATAATTAAATCATCATATAGCAATAATTCGAAATTATCGAGCAAAAATAGGTAAAAATATAAATTACACCTATTATTGATACTCATGTCAAATTCGATCTAAATATACTCATATATATCATAATATATGATTTAGATAATAATTAATAGCATAGGATAAAAATATGGTATCATTTTATGTGAAAAACCCTAGTTTGAAAAATTAGGGTTTTCGAATTTCACATTTCAAAATAATCGAGTTTTAATAGTTCAAAATTTATTTTAAAGCTTAATAATACTGTAATTATATAAAATAATAGTAGGAAATTAATTATTATAATTTCACGAGCATTAAACTCATTTTCAAAGCGTCTCAGGCGTTGACGATCAACGTCTCAAAACGTTCAAAATTGACTCATCTTAAAATGGTCGCAGTAAGCTCGTACTTACTTAATAAATATATTCCATTTAATATAGAAATTAATATGGAAATTAATTTCAGGCTTTACTTGTAATATTCCAAAGAAACGAACATACGATTACGGTATTCTAAACCCGTAATTAGGGTTTTGCCGTATATTTCTTTTTATTACGACATCGAATATTGTGATTTCGATACGATATCGTTATAACGAATTCCTTTTCATAATTCACTAAGGGTTGTGAATTAAAGGATTGAAATATTACGAAATGATTCATCAATATATTTTAACGTCAAACGCGATCGAACGTCAAAGATTTCATGAAATTTTCTCGAGCAAAGGAAGCTTGGAATTAATTTCCATCTTAATTCCTTTATTAAATGGAATATATTTATTTAGTAAGTATGAACTTCTCACGACCATTTTGAGATGAGTCGATTTTGAACGTTTGAGACGTTGAACGTCAACGCCTGAGACGCTTTGAAAATGAGTTTAATGCTCGTGAAATTATAATAATTAATTTCCTATTATTATTTTATATAATTACAGTATTAATGATTATTAAAATCAATATTTGAGTTATTAAACTCGATAATTTCGAAATTAAATTTCGAAAACCCTAATCTTATAAATTAGGGTTTGATCACATGAAAGGATACCATTAAATTATCATATGGTATCTAAACTATATAATATGATATATATGGATATTATTAAGCATTAAAAACAGATTTTTAACCATGGAATTCGATGGTTTCAGTTTTTATAATTTCAAAACCCTATTTTCGAAATTAGGGTTTTATTTCATGAAATGATGCAATAATTTTATCCTATGCTATTATTTAATTATCTAAATCATATATTATGATATATATGATCGAAAATTACATGAGTATCAATAATAGGTGTAATTTATATTTTTAATCCTATTTTTCCAATTCTTTTTCGGTAATTTCGATTTATGCCTAAGTGTTGGATTTAATTATTTTTATGACTTGTATTATATATCTATGACCTATACTATGATTAATACATTGTATTAGGATAAAAATTAAAACAAACTCAGCCCCTAAAACTTCTCCTATGCGACGCCATCATCACCCCAACAAGCATGGGATTCCTTTTCAAATGGACCAATGCATGAAGAGCTCACTTAACACCCTTAATCATCACTATTATACTCCCAAGGGCTGCAATTATTTTCCTTCTTGTTGTATGTGTGTGCCCGATTTTGAGAGAGGAGGTATAGGATAGGACTCTTCACTTCCACCCCATTCTCACTCAACACACTCAACACTCAAAACACATTTTTCTCTCCCATTTTTCTCGCCCAAGAACCGAGAGCAACCCTCCCCATTTTCAGATTTTCTCCTTCATTTCTTCTCTTCTCCACTTCACAACCTTGATACATACCTTGTTCTTGGATACTAGACCATTCTCAAGGTAATACTAAGACCATAGCACCGATTTCCTTCTTCTTTACTCAAGAAAATCAAACTGCTTTTATATATATATGTATGTGTGTTCGAAAATCTTTAGTATGTATATACATGTGTTAAATGTTCTTGAAGCACGAGATATGTGTTCATATTGTTCTTGATGATTTCATTTTCAAAATAATAAGGATATATGTTTAAATGAACATAGGTTATCATATATGACATGTTTGTAAGGATTTAGCATGTATATATAATTTTCGAAACCATTGTATATATTGTATAAATTTTCGAAAATGTTATAAAATGGCTAGTGATGACCGAACACTTGTGAAGATGTTTTAAGGATTGATTATTGTTCTACACCATGTTTAGAGTTCATATGTATCATTTAGAAATTTTTTGAAAACCCTAGGGCTTATTTTAAAAAAAATACCGTGAGCTATGTATGTGTGTACCTTGATGTATAATTTTTATTTCAAGCATACAATGGCATATTATTGCTTTAGAACCTTGATTATATGTTCTATGATTTAATTAGAATTTTTGAAAATCAATTGCTATTTATTTAAAAAGGGCCGAGAGCTTTGTGACCTCATATGTTGGTGTATGATTTTATTTTTGAACATGCAATGGTGTATTAATGCTTTAGTATATTGTTTATGTATTGTGTGAATTTATTGGAATTTTTGGAAATCAAATACTAATTTAAATCAAATAAGCCGTGAGCTTTGAGCTCTTGAAGGTGATGATTTAATTAGTTTTGATAAATATTATGATGTTATATTAGTATACTATAGTGTATAAACATAGTATATAATTGTTGGAATTTTTGAAAATCAAATACCATTTTGAATCAAAAAAGCCGAGAGCTATTGAGCTCCATATGGTGATGATTCAAATGTTTTTGGTTGATGTTATGATGTTACAATGTTATAGTATAATGTTTAATCATGTTGGAATTTATTTGGAATTTTAGAAATTGTTTGTTATTTATTTGGTAATTATCTTATAATTACCGTAAATATTGTTATATATTGTTAAATGAATGGTTATGATGAACTATAGGTTATAATTGTGATGTATATTGATGTTGGGATATTATACTAGGTATATATCAATTTTGGGAATTTTTGGATAATTATTCCCTAATTATTGAAATTACCGTAGCTATATATATGTATATATATTAATAAATAGCAAACAATATCATATGGATTTTATAAATTCATATTCTGGACCATAGTGTATAATAATGCACTATATTAATTTAGAAAAATTTTCAAAAGTCATTTGATATTTTTAAATTAATTATCGAGATTTTCGATAATTAATAAGGATTTTTAAATCCTTTTAAATCAGTTTATTAATAAAATATATGTTAAATTAATATTCTGGACATAATAAAATTTTACAAAATTTTATAAACATAGATTGCTATGTTTGAGACAAACGCTCATTTTATAACGCTTTAAAATCGAAATTACGCGCTTTAATTATAAAAGGTTTATTAAATGCGAAATTATTTATAAGTCCTCGATTTACGTGATAAATCGAGAAAAGGACTTTACGCTTTCAAATCGATCAAACCGATTTACAAAACGAAATAGTAAGAAATTACTATTTGAAAGTCAAAATTGTCGACTTTGTCGACCAAAGTGTCGACTTCGTTGACTTTTTAAGTCAAACGACGCTACACGATCGACTAATACGCCAAGACGCTGTAAGATATACTAATTGAGTATGATACCTCATTAGTAAGAAAAGATTTCACTAATGAAACCATATATCGAAAAACGCATTTATATCGCTGAAAGATCTCGAGAATCCAGAACAATTCAATCAGATACGTGTTAGAAACGTATCAATTCACTAAGAATTCACCACATCGATATGAAATATCGAAGTTTATCTTAGCTTTGGAAGTCTCGAGAGACTTGAGCGACGCACTAAAGCCTCGCCAGAAGCGTGTGGACGCAAACGCGGGCGATCGGATTTTGACGAACGATCGAACCTGGACTTTTACAACGAACCATAGTCCAAAGCGGGCTTTATCTTCAAAATGTGGGCCTTTTCACCCCACTAAAATGTGTCTTTACCGTTATTCCAAATGAGTTTATTTACGCATTATTCTACAATCATATCAAATGTTTTATTTCATTACCGCCAAAATATTCGCTTTTGTGTATGGATCCTATCCGCTTGCCCGGTAGGGCCGTGGCGATGGTTGGAACTTTATTATGACAGTTATGTCATTTGGGTCGCGCCCAACCTTTAAATGTCGGGTCCCGTGCGGATGATAAATGCCCGCTAGATCGGCGTGAAGGTCGAAACTATACCGTGTTAACATATGCTTGTAGAGAGCGATCGTGCGTCAGACGGATTACGGCGGTCACGGCGTCAGACGGGAGGCCTCCTCTCGACGCTTAATTTTTAATATCATATGAATTGTTACTATGAGATACGGACCATACACACCAAGAAAATGCTCGCCGAGCTATGTTTACGAACCGAATGATTTGGTAAGACAAGGCATTTTTAACTAAAACCCTCGCGACTTACTCGATATTGGCAACAGAATTCAAATGTTATCAAATGTTTTCGCATAAGTCCACTAAGTGCAATTTCTTGTACTTAGCCCCGCATGTTTGTTTTAAATGTGCAGTTGAGCTCGATGGTGATGATGGGAATGTGTTGAGTGAGTCCAAAGGTCCTCGACCCATTTATTAAAATTTGTGGTTTATACCTCAATGCATATCGTCATATATGTATTCACACACTTTCCGCCGCTACACTCAACTTCTTTATTTATGCTTTATGTTTATGAACTATTGAGGTCCATCGACTGTGCCAAGTTTTGGGGTCCGATGGCTCAAACCTTTAAACCGCATGACATTATCTCATATTCTGCTCAAGCATGCTAGTTTATTTTTGTTATGCATCTCTATTTTAGCCATGTAACCCCTAAAATACTACTCCTAGTATTAGTCGCCCTCCAATCCGGGTTGGTCCGGAGTGGGGTCGTGACAGAAGTGGTATCAGAGCGCTTTTGCTCTTTGTAAACCCAAATCCTTTTATTCTAAGTCTAGATCGAGTCACCGACTTCTAGAAATCTATCGACTCTCTCAACACTCCATCACATCGAGCTCAACCGAAAAAGGTAATCGCATTTCTTTCTCAAACTCATGAAATGGAAAATTTCTACATGATGAGCAAGTTAGAAGAGCTTTTGAGAAATTTTTTATTATAAAATTTTGAAGATGAGCAAGAAAATTTTTCCAAAATTTTTGAATCGAACGAATGCAAGTGCTCAAGTATCGAGACGGAAGTGTATGGTAGTATCGAGTGAATGATCAACATGGAATGAATGAATCCATTTTTGAATATGTATATGAGTTGATCATGATTGTCATTTTGAAATCATATTTCCAAAATTTTCAAATAAGACTTTACCTTCCAACTTTCAAAATTTTGTTTATGATGAACGATATGTTATCATGAGACGAACTTAGACTCTAAGGAGCATGCTCACGTATCGTGAAAGAACATAGAAGTATGAACTTATTTTCCCTTATGCGAACAAAAGAACGATAGGAAGAATGAAAGTGACGATATCCTTGAGCGCGGACAACGAGAGACGAGCGAGAAGGATGAACGAGGACGACCTCAACCTTAAAGTCGAACGACGCCGAAGACTTCATCATCACTTCGACATGAGTGAGCATCAACACGAATCATGACATGGACGCCACTTACGGCTTCAGAATGTTCAGCCTCGACTTAAAGACCCGTATATGGTAGGCGACACGTCGACGTACGTCTCGATTTACATTTTTGCACGATCGCGCAAATTTCCTGCACTGCGCAGTAAATTTGTTTTAGCTAGATCTCTCTCGTTAGGACTCCGATTTACGCATGGTTTTCACCTACGTACTCCTAACGCACTGATCTTCATTTGTTATGAAGAACAGAATCCCTAATTCTGTCTCCAGAATACGATAGAGTCTGTTGAACTCTAGCTTAAGTGTTTGATATAAGACAAGGATCTCGTAGCATATATTAATATGTTATTGGCTTATATGTACACGTTTGGGTAAGACTAAGAAGGTAAGTTGTGGTATGTATTGTACATTATGATGTTGCCTACCTTATGGATTGTTTAGTTCTAGCCTAGTTGCTTCTCGTTATGCTATCCTTTCTGTTTTGAGATGACGATAGTTGACTTACGTTAGTTTTAATCGTGGCAGATGGAGGAGATGCGCTATATCGCTAGGAGGAGGGTAGGACCCCATGCCCCACCCGAGGAGCTGATGCGCACCTATAGGGAATGTTGGATGTGCGCCGGGAAGACTTAGGCGAAGTTTCATGCACTACCTTCTACTGGAGGAACGCCCAGCCTATGGCGCAACCGACACGATGGCATCAAGAGACTCCTAGCTATACTCCCTTGTACATGGGATGGTTATGCCCGAGAGGTATCGGAGACTACATTTATCGCATTCCTCGAGGCTATGATTTGATTGGGATCCGCCTGTGTTCGTGAGTCACCGACTTACGTGTACAAGATTCACGAGCCGCACCTATGGGACCCTATCTCCTCCACGGAGTACACTGGCGTGACGAGTCGCCAGAGTGGCTATACCTTGAGGTCCCGAGACAGTTGATCCAAAGATACCCCTGCACCGGATGGACGAGGCGGGATGTACGAGGTAGATAGGCAAGACGCCCAGAGCCTCGGGAGAGCCCGCCTTGCCACCAGCCAGCTTTGGACACCCAAGACGTCCGCCGCCACCGCCCCTACCACCGCGTCCGACCCACCACCACCGAAGATGAAGAGCCCTTCCACGGACAACATGGATGAGAGTATCGATGCCTTCCCGGCTATGACCCGACCCGAGTATGCTACCCCGATCCGCCACAACTACGACTTGTACGACGCGGATAACTTCGACCCTCGCGACATACCGATGATGGAAGCTAGTGTGCAGACCATCCAGGTACGACCGTGAGGACGATTCGGATGGGAAGACGACCAAGAGGAGGAAGACCCCGAGGAAGACGCGAGTAGGAAGGAACTCGTGAAGACGTTAGCGACGCTTTAATTAGAATTTGTTTTGTTATGACTAGCATGTGCTAGCTTTTCCTTTTTATTTCAAAGACCGTGGTTCTAGAACTCAAGATTTTTTTTTAGGCCGTGGGGCCCAAACCTTGCTATTTCTATTTTCTTGTGATTCTCGATGTTGACATCTTGCTGACAAACCTTGTTTACCTATCTATATATATTTTGACCCAAATTGGGGCTTTTATGACAAATTGTCTATGTTAAGGATGAGTTGTTTTATTTTGATATCGCTTTGAGGAGAAGCTATGAAAACCTTATGTTGTTAAGTTGTAAGCGCTGAGTAATTAACGATGATATGTTTTATATAATGTAACGCCTCCGAGAAGAAACCTGCAACGAGAACCCGAGGTCGAGGAAGACCTAGAGGAGGGTAGAGTCCCCGAGCAAGAACAAGAGGATATCCACCAACCACCGCCCACCTCAACCCGATCGCAGGATCAAGAACTATTTCTAAGGCAAACCTCCTGCTTTTAACTAAAAGGAGCCCGTAAGAAGTTCTAACAACGGGTTAGAGCCATTGAACGGATTTTTACCTTCTTAAGGTGCACGCACAGAAAGGCTGTCATGTGTTACCTTCCACCGATCGACCACCGACTTCCGGGAGGCCGCCGAAGAAGACTTTTACAGCCGAACAGCTTGAGGAATTCTCGTGGGAGGATTTCAAGAGGGAATTGTATGAGAAGTACATCCCTAAGAGCTATAAGAGGAAGAAGGAGCAGGAATTTTTCCTGCTAAAGCAAGAAAGGATGTCTCGGATCGACTATGATCGCACTTTCTCGCGAGATGTCGAGATATGCACCGAATCGTGGACACCGACTTGAAAATGTCGAAAAAGTTCGTCGTGGCTAAGAATGGAGATACGATGTCTCTTGCCAGCCATGGAGACCTATCCTACATCGAAGCTCTCGCACGAGCTGATATTGAGGCGCCATGACCGAGAATAAGTCGGTGTCGCCTCGTGCACATAGTAATTGGACAAAGGAAAAGGGAACTGGGAGCCCAACCGCGGGAATAACAACCGCGGAAACTATGGAGAAGCAAGTCACAAGCGCCCGTGGCAAGGAAACACGGCGCAGCAAGGGCAGAGCTGGAAGAGAGCAGCTTATGCTCCACCAACAAGGGGACCGCAGGAACAGTCAAGGGCACCTCAATGCCCTAGATGCCATAGAGCACACAAAGGAGTGTGCACGGCAAACGTGGTGAGCTGTTACAAGTGCGGGGCAAACGGGCATTACGCCAACAATTGCCCAAAGGTCACGCTCGAGATAAGGCCAACCAACCGGCAATGCTCACCACTAAGGGCTATATGCAACAACCCCACCGCCACAATGCAGCCCCAACCCCAAAGAACTCCAAAGGGCAACAACCCCAACAAGTGGTGCAACAACCACAATGGCAAGAATTAAACAACAACAACCAAGAATCAACCGCAGCAGCAGCCACCGCCTAACAACAACAGAGGCGGCAACCACCGCGCTAACGCCAAAGAATGGCAAAGAATAAGCCAGCAAGCAAATCACCGAATCAACAAGGACCAATACCCGTCACCTCAAATGCTCAGCAGAGCCTACGCCTTGCATAGGAGGCGAATCTAACAAAACCAGGAAACTCGGTGTATGGGAGTTCTACTCAACCCACCTATTATAGTATTGTTCGACACGGGTGCTTCGATTCTTTATTGCAAAATCATGCATAGAAATGCCGGGCCTTAGGTCTGAAAAGTCAAGCCGTGATATGAGAATCTCATCGCCTATAGGAGGGGTTATGATCACACGCACTTTTGCTCGAACCTAGAGTCGACATTAGATCACTTAAGGTTCGCTAACGATCTAAACATAATACCCATGGACGATGTAGACATAATCCTAGGAATGGATCGTTAGCTAAGAATCATTCCACGATTCTATGTAAGGAAAGGAAAATTTCATTTCATTTTCCTCGACAAGAAGCTACGATTTCCACGGGATCAAGATGGGAAGAAGAGTCCCGATAGTATCAAGACTACAAGCTGGGAGGATGATGAACCGTAAGGATGCCATGCATTCCTTGTTTATTTAAACGAAGAGGATAAACCCAAGCGCGGGTAGAAGACATCGGTTGTCCAAGAATTTTGGACGATTTCGAGAATCTACCAGATCGCCTCCCGACAGACAACTAGAGTTTACCATCGACTTGGAGCCCTGATCAGCCCCAAAGGTCAAAGGCGCCCTATAGGATGGCCCCAAAGGAACTAGAAGAGCTAAAAATCCAAATCCAAGAGCTTTTGGATCTAGGATTCATTAGGCCGAGTGTTTCACCTTGGGGAGCGCCTGTTTTGTTTGTTAAGAAAAGGATGGTTCTTTGAGGATGTGCATCGATTATAGAGAGCTAAATAAGATGACACTAAAGAACAAATACCCTTTACCCGCATTGATGACTGTTTGATCAATTGCAGGCGAGCGGGTGTATTCTCGAAAATTGATCTTAAGTCGATACCATCACCGAAAATACGGTCCAAGATGTACCTAAGATCGCATTCAACCGTATATGGCCACTATGAGTTCATAGTTATGCCATTCGGATTAACCAATGCACCACCGTATTCATGGACCTCATGAATGTAGTATTTCATCCATTTTGGATAAATTTGTTTTGGTCTTCATAGATGATATCCTTATTTATTCAAAGAATGAAGAGGATCATAGGAATATCTACGAACGGTTTTGCAAACCTTGAGGAATGAAAGACTCTTTGCTAAGTTTAGCAAATGTGAGTTTTGGTCAAGGAAGTTATGTTCCTTGACACATCGTGTCTCAATAAGGTATAAAAGTAGATCCAACAAAGTAGAGGCCGTGCAAGAATGGAAATCACCAAAGACTCAAAGACGAGATTAGAAGTTTCCTAGATTAGCTAGTTACTATAGGAGATTCATCGGGATTCTCCAAAATTGCAAGGCCAATAACCCGCCTACTTGGAAGGGAATCAAGTTCAATTGACCGATGAGTGCGAGACGAGTTTCCAAATACTCAAGGAAAAATCGACCAAGGCACCAGCTCTAGCATCCCCGTGCGGACAAGGGTATGTGGTCTATACCGACGCATCTAAGACCGGACTGGTCAGTGTTTTGATGCAAGAAGGAAAAGTGATAGCTTATGCATCCCGACAACTCGCACCACACGAACCGAACTACCCAACCCACGATTTGGAATTAGCAAATGTAGTTCATGCATCGAAAATTTGGAGACACCATCTCTATGGTGTGAGATGTGAGATCTTCACGGATCATAAAAGTTTGAAGTATTTCTTCAACAAAGAGATCTGAATATGAGACAAAGAAGATGGCTTGAATTAGTAAAAGATTACGACTGTGGTATTAACTATCACCCGCAAAGCGAATGTAGTAGCCGACGCTGAGTCGTAAGAGCCATACCAAGTTGGGATGTCTCTTTATACAAGAGGAAAACTCGTTGAAGAGTTTGGTAGAATGAGGATTGAACTGTGGAACCACCGAGACACTTGTGAGTCAGGTCGCTACCCTCACACCGCATCTCGACCTAAGAAAAGGATTGTCGAGACAAAGGATGGAGGAAAAGTTGAAAAGATCCGAGAAAGACTAAGGTCCGAAGGATTCAAGAATTTCAAGAGGCGCCGGATAACGCCTTATTATTTGAAGGAAGGATATGCTTCTCGACGACGCAGAGCTTCGTAACGAAATCATGAGCGAGGCTCACGATACGCCCTACACCGCCCACCCAGCAAGATTAAGACGTACCAAGACCAAGGAAAAGTTTTGGTGGGAAGGCATGAAACGAGACATAGCTTCTTTCAGAGAACGCCGTCTTGTTTGTCAACAAGTGAAGGCACTACACCAACGCCCCTACGGAAAGTTACAACAATTAGAAATCCCGAGTGGAAATGGGACGATATAACCATGGATTTCGTTACAAGCTTACCCAAGTCGAGAAGAGGAAACACAGCCATATGGGTAATTGTGGATAGACTTACCAAAAGTGCTCACTTTCTACCTATTCAAAGCACTTATGGATCTGATAAGTTGGCCCAGCTGTACGTTAAGGAAATTGTACGACTACATGGAGTGCCAAAATCTATTACCTCTGATCGAGACTCCAAGTTCACATCCAGATTCTGGATTAGCTTGCAGAGAGAACTGGGTACGAGATTAAATTTCAGTACAACATTCCACCCACAAACCGATGGACAGTCGGAAAGAACGATCCAAACGCTAGAAGATATGCTTAGAACCGTAATTTTGGATCGAGGTGCAAAATGGGAAGATATTTTACCTCTTATCAAATTTGCTTACAACAACAGCTATCAAGCGACGATCGGCATGGCCCCATACGAAGCCTCAGATGGCAAGAAGTGTAGATCACCACTTTATCGGGATGAAGTCGGTGAGAGAAAGGTCATAGGTCCGATGCAAAGAACGAAATGATCGAGATCGCTCGACGATTAGACCGAGGATAAAAGAGGCTCAGATGACATAAATCTTACCCGATACGCGTGAGATCCGAGCTACGCTTTGAGGATGGAGACAAAGTATTTCTAAGGTCTCTCCATCAAAGGGATCGTCGTTTTGGCCCGAAGGAAAGCTTAGACCCCGCTTTATAAGACCTTATGAGATCCTAGAGAGATAGGTCCAAGAGCTTATAGGTTGGCTCTTCCGCCAAACCTAGGGAATGTCCATAATGTTTTTCACGCCTCGCATTACGAAAATACGTTCACGACCCAAAGCATGTGATTCATCAAGACGACCTGATCCTCGAGCCAGACATGAGCTATAAGGAAGAACCCGCAGCCATACTTGACCACAAAGTTCAGCAACTACGGAGCAAGTCGATTCCGTTAGTCAAAGTGTCATGAGACACCACTTTACGAAGAAGCCACGTGGAGCTTGAAGAAGCGATGAGGAAAAATACCCGATTTATTTTGTTAGAGGTATACAAATTTCGGGACTAAATTTTTCCTAAGGGGTGGAATGTAATATTCCAAAGAAACGAACATACGATTACGATTCTAAACCCGAAATTGTGGTTTTGCACAGATATTACTTTTTATTACGACATCGAATATTGTGATTTCGATACGATATCGTTATAACGAATTCCTTTTCATAATTCACTAAGGGTTGTGAATTAAAGGATTGAAATATTACGAAATGATTCAATCAATATATTTTAACGCCAAACGCAGATCGAACGTCAAGATTTCATGAAATTTTCTGAGCAAAGGAAGCTTGGAATTAATTTCCATCTTAATTCCTTTATTAAATGGAATATATTTATTTAGTAAGTATGAACTTATCACGACCATTTTGAGATGAGTCGATTTTGAACGCTTTGAGACGTTTTGACGCCAACGCCTGAGACGCTTTGAAAAATGAGTTTAATGCTCGTGAAATTATAATAATTAATTTCCTATTATTATTTTATATAATTACAGTATTAATGATTATTAAAATCAATATTTGAGTTATTAAACTCGATAATTTCAAATTTAATTTCAAAACCCTAATCTTATAAATTGTGGTTCGATCACATGAAAGGATACCATTAAATTATCATATGGTATCTAAACTATATAATATGATATATATGGATATTATTAAGCATTAAAATCAGATTTTTAACCATGGAATTCGATGGTTTCATTTATATAATTTCAAACCCTATTTTCAAATTAGGGTTTTATTTCATTTAAATGATGCAATAATTTTATCCTATGCTATTATTTAATTATCTAAATCATATATTATGATATATATGATCGAAAATTACATGAGTATCAATAATAGGTGTAATTTATATTTTTAATCCTATTTTTCAATTCTTTTTCGGTAATTTCGATTTATGCCTAAGTGTTGGATTTAATTATTTTTATGACTTGTATTATATATCTATGACCTATACTATGATTAATACATTGTATTAGGATAAAAATTAAAACAAACTCAGCCCCTAAAACCTCTCCTATGCGACGCCATCATCACCCCAACAAGCATGGGATTCCTTTTTCAAATGGACCAATGCATGAAGAGCTCACTTAACACTCCTTAATCATCACTATTATACTCCCAAGGGCTGCAATTATTTTCCTTCTTGTTGTATGTGTGTGCGCCGATTTTGAGAGAGGGAGGATATAGGATAGGACTCTTCACTTCCACCCCATTCTCACTCAACACACTCAACACTCAAAACACATTTTTCTCTCCCATTTTTCTCGCCCAAGAACCGAGAGCAGCCCCTCCCCCATTTTCAGATTTTCTCTCCTTCATTTCTTCTCTTCTCCACTTCACAACCTTGATACATACCTTGTTCTTGGATACTAGACCATTCTCAAGGTAATACTAAGACCATAGCACCGATTTCCTTCTTCTTTTACTCAAGAAAAATCGAAACTGTTTTATATATATATGTATGTGTGTTCGAAAATCTTTAGTATGTATATACATGTGTTAAATGTTCTTGAAGCATGAGATATGTGTTCATATTGTTCTTGATGATTTCATTTTCAAAATAATAAGGATATATGTTTAAATGAACATAGGTTATCATATATGACATGTTTGTAAGGATTTAGCATGTATATATAATTTTCGAAACCATTGTATATATTGTATAAATTTTCGAAAATGTTATAAAATGGCTAGTGATGACCGAACACTTGTGAAGATGTTTTAAGGATTGATTATTGTTCTACACCATGTTTAGAGTTCATATGTATCATTTAGAAAAATTTTGAAAACCCTAGGCCTTATTTTAAAAAAAAAATACCGTGAGCTATGTATGTGTGTACCTTGATGTATAATTTTTATTTCAAGCATACAATGGCATATTATTGCTTTAGAACCTTGATTATATGTTCTATGATTTAATTAGAATTTTTGAAAATCAATTGCTATTTATTTAAAAAGGGCCGAGAGCTTTGTGACCTCATATGTTGGTGTATGATTTTATTTTTGAACATGCAATGGTGTATTAATGCTTTAGTATATTGTTTATGTATTGTGTGAATTTATTGGAATTTTTGGAAATCAAATACTAATTTAAATCAAATAAGCCGTGAGCTTTGAGCTCTTGAAGGTGATGATTTAATTAGTTTTGATAAATATTATGATGTTATATTAGTATACTATAGTGTATAAACATAGTATATAATTGTTGAATTTTGAAAATCAAATACCATTTTGAATCAAAAAGCCGAGAGCTATTGAGCTCCATATGGTGATGATTCAAATGTTTTGGTTGATGTTATGATGTTACAATGTTATAGTATAATGTTTAATCATGTTGGAATTTATTTGGAATTTTTAGAAATTGTTTGCTATTTATTTGGTAATTATCTTGTAATTACCGTAAATATTGTTATATATTGTTAAATGAATGGTTATGATGAACTATAGGTTATAATTGTGATGTATATTGATGTTGGGATATTATACTAGGTATATATCAATTTTGGGAATTTTTGGATAATTATTCCCTAATTATTGAAATTACCGTAGCTATATATATGTATATATATTAATAAATAGCAAACAATATCATATGGATTTTATAAATTCATATTCTGGACCATAGTGTATAATAATGCACTATATTAATTTAGAAAAAAATTTCAAAAGTCATTTGATATTTTTAAATTAATTATCGAGATTTTCGATAATTAATAAGGATTTTAAATCCTTTTTAAATCAGTTTATTAATAAAATATATGTTAAATTAATATTCTGGACATAATAAAATTTTACAAAATTTTATAAACATAGATTGCTATGTTTGAGACAAACGTTCATTTTATAACGTTTTAAAATCGAAATTACGCGTTTTAATTATAAAAAGGTTTATTAAATGCGAAATTATTTATAAGTCCTCGATTTACGTGATAAATCGAGAAAAGGACTTTACGCTTTCAAATCGATCAAACCGATTTACAAAACGAAATAGTAAGAAATTACTATTCGAAAGTCAAAATTGTCGACTTTGTCGACCAAAGGTCGACTTCGCCGACTTTTTAAGTTAAACGACGCTTACAAGATCGACGAAACACGCCAAGACGCTGTAAGATATACTAATTGAGTATGATACCTCATTAGTAAGAAAAGATTTCACGAATGAAATCCATATATCGAAAAACGCACTTATACGCTGAAAGATCTCTATGAATCGAGAACAATTCAATCAGATACGTGTTAGAAACGTATCAATTCACTAAGGAATTCACCACATCGATATGAAATATCAAGTTTATCTTAGCTTTTGGAAGTCTCGAGAGACTTGAGCGACGCACTAAAGCCTCGCCAGAAGCGTGGACGCAAACGCGCGATCGGATTTCGACGAACGATCGAACCTAGACTTTTACAACGAACCATAGTCCAAAGCGGCTTTATCTTCAAAATGCGGGCCTTTTCACCCCACTAAAATGTGTCTTTATCGTTATTCCAAATGAGTTTATTTACGTACTATTCTACAACCGTTATCAAATGTTTTATTTCATTACCGCCAAAATATTTCGCTTTGTGTATGGATCCTATCTGCTTGCCCGGTAGGCCGTGGCGATGGTTGAACTATATTATGATGTGTTATGTCATTTGGGTCGCGCCAACCTTTTAAATGTCGGGTCCCGTGCTTGATGATAAATGCCCGCTAGATCGGCGTGAAGGTCGGAACTATACCGTGTTAACATATGCTTGTAGAGAGCGATCGTAGTCAGACGGATTACGGCCGGTCACGGCGTCGTAGACGGGAGGCCTCCTCTCGACGCTTAATTTTTAATATCATATGAATTGTTACTATGAGATACGGACCATACACACCAAGAAAATGCTCGGCCGAGCTATGTTTACTTAACCGAATGATTTGGTAAGACAAGGCATTTTTAACTAAAACCCTCGCGACTTACTCGATATTGGCAACAGAATTCAAATGTTATCAAATGTTTTCGCATAAGTCCACTAAGTGCAATTTCTTGTACTTAGCCCCGCATGTTTGTTTTAAATGTGCAGTTGAGTCTCGATGGTGATGATGGGAATGTGTTGAGGAGTCCAGTGTCCTCGACCCATTTATTAGAATTTGTGGTTTATACCTCAATGCATATCGTCATATATGTATTCACACACTTTCCACTGCTACACTCTGAACTTCTTTATTTATGCTTTATGTTTATGAACTATTGAGGTCCATCGGACTGTGCCAAGTTTTGGGGTCCATGGCTCAAACCTTTTAAACCGTTATGATATTATCTCATATTCTGCTCAAGCATGCTAGTTTATTTTTGTTATGCATCTCTATTTTAGCCATGTAACCCCTAAAATACTACTCCTAGTATTAGTCGCCCTCCAGTCCGGGTTGGTCCGGAGTGGGGTCATGACATTACTGCCCAGAAAATTCCATAAGATACTGACGTTCGATACGCGTTCGACGTTAAAATAATACTGTCGAACCATATCATAATATTTCAAATCCTTAATTCATTATCCTTAGTGAATATAAAAGGAATTGTTATTATAATATCGAATCGAAATCAATATTTGATGTCGACGTAAATATTATACTGTAAAACCCTAATTCACGTCTAAAATATCGTAATTAGACATTCGCTTTTTGGAATATTACATTCCACCCTTTAAAAGAAATTCGTCCCGAATTTGCTTACCTCTAGAAAACAATTGAGGTATCGTTCTTTCATCGCTTCTTCAAGCTCCCACGTGGCTTCCTCTCGTCCGTGGTGTCTCCACAACACATTGACTAACGAATCGCCTTGCTCCATAGTTGTTGAATCTTGTGGTCGAGGATTGCCGCTGGTTCTTCTTCATAGCTCATGTCCGCTTGAGAATCACGCCGCCTCTTGATGAATCACGTGCTTTGGATCGTATGCGATTTTCGCAATTACGACACATGAAAACATTATGCACATTCCCCAAGTTCGGCGGAAGAGCCAACCTATAAGCTCTCGGACCTATCCTTTCTAGATCTCGTAAGGTCCTATAAAGCTGGGGTCTCGCCTTTCCTTTCACCCAAACGACTATTCCTTTCGATGGAGAGACTTTAAGAAACACTTTGTCTCCATCTTCAAATTGCTTTCGGATATACGCGTATCAGCGTAAGATTCTTGTCTATCCTGAGCTTCTCTTATCCTCAGCCTAATTTGCCGAACGATCTCGATCATCTCGCTCACTGCTCCTGGCCCTATAACTTTTCTCTCACCTACTTCATCCCAGTAAAGCGGCGATCTACACTTCTTGCCATACAAGGCTTCGTATGGGGCCATACCAATCGTCGCTTGTAGTCGTTGTTGTAGGCAAACTCAATCGAGGTAAAATGTCCTCCCATTTTGCACCTCGATCCAACACTACTGTTCTAAGCATATCTTCTAGTGTGCGGATCGCCCTTTCCGACCGTCCATCGATGCGTGGATGAAATGCCGTACTAAAATTTAATTTAGCACCCAATTCTCTCGCAAGCTAACCCGAATCTGGATGTGAACTTGGAGTCTCTATCGGAGGTAATAGATTTTGCACTCCATGCAACAGTATAATTTTTCGACGCATACCGGGCCTATTTATCGATCCATAAGTGCTTTGAATCCGTAGAAAGTGAGCACTCTTGGTAAGTCTATCCACAATTACCCATATGGTCGTGTTTCTCTTTTCGATTTGGGTAAGCTCGTGCGAAATCCATCGTTATCTCGTCCCATTTCCACTCAGGTATTTCCAACGGTTGCAACTTTCCGTAAGGACGTTGATGTAACGCCTTCACCTGTTGGCAAACAAGACAGCGTTCTACAAAAGAAGCTATGTCTCGTTTCATGCCTTCCCACCAGAACTTTTCCTTCAGGTCTTGGTACATCTTATTACTGCCTGGGTGGGCGGTGTAGGGTGTATCGTGAGTTTCACTCATTATCTCATTTTGGAGCTCTGCGTTGTTCGGAACGCATATCCTTCCTTCAAATAGTAAGGCATTGTCTGACGCCTCCTGGAAGTTCTTAAATCCTTCAGACCTTACCCTTTGTCTCGATCTTTACTAACTTTTCTCCATCCTTTGTCTCGACAATCCTTTTTCTTAGATCGGGCGTCGGTGTGAGTGTAGCGATACAACTCACGATCGCCTCTGTGGTTCAATCAGCTTCAATCCTCAATCTTCCAAACTCTTCAACGAGTTTTTCTTCCCGCGTAAAGAGACATCCTAGCTTGGATTGGCTCTTACGACTTAAGGCGTCGGCTACTACATTTGCCTTGCCCGGGTGGTAGTTGATACCACAGTCGTAATCTTTCACTAGTTCGAGCCATCTTCGTTGCCTCATATTCAAATCTCTTTGCTCAAAGAAGTACTTGCACTCTTATGGTCTCAGGAAGATCTCACATCTCACTCCATAGAGATGGTGTCTCCAAATCTTCGCGGCATGAACCATCGCCGCTAATTCCAAGTCGTGGGTTGGGTAGTTCACCATGGGTCCGAGTTGTCGGATGCATATGCTATCACCTTTCCTTCTTGCATCAAAACACAACCCATTCCAGTCTTAGAAGCGCCTCATATAGACCACATACTCTTTGTCCGCTCGAACTACTAGAACTCGTGCACTTGTCAACTTCTCCTCGAGTATTTGGAAACTTCGTCTCACATTCATCACCCGCTTAAATTTGATTCCTTTTCGGGTAGTCAAGTTATTGGCCTTGCAATCTTGGAGAATCCTTCATCAATCTCCTATAGTAACCAGTTAGTCCTAGGAAACTTCTAATCTCATGTTGAGTCCTTGGTGATTTCCACCCTTACACTGCTTCTACTTTGGCTGGGTCTACCTTTATGCCCTCTACAGACACGATGTGTCCAAGGAACATAACTTCCTTTAGCCAAAGCTCACATTTGCTAAACTTATCAAAAAGTCTTTGAGATCAAGGTACATCCTCAGACCGTATCTTCAGCTGATGGTAACCTGACTTGAGATCAATTTTCGAGAATACTCCTGCTCCTCGCAATTGATCAAACAGGTCATCAATTCTGGGTAAAGGATATTTGTTCTTTAGTGTCATCTTATTCAGCTCTCGATAATCGATGCACATCCTCAAAGAACCATCCTTTTCTTAACGAATAAAACAGCGCCCCCAAGGTGAAACACTTGCCTAATGAAAACTAGATCCAACAATTCTTGAATTTGATCTTTAGCTTTTCCAATTCCTTTGGAGCCATCCTCAGAGGGCGCCTTGACATTGGAGCCGATCCGGTTCCAAGTCGATGGTGAACTCTAGTTGTCTATCGTGGGTAACCTCGGTAGATCCTCGAAATACATCCGAAAATTCTCGGACAACTTCAATGTCTTCAATCCTCGCCGGGTTTATCTTCCCTGTTCAAGTACACAAGGAATGCGTGGCATCCTTTCTGGTTCATCGTCCTTCTCGCCTGTAGTGCCGATATAATCGGGATTCTCCTTCCCATGCTCATCCCGTGAAAATGCATAGCTTCTTTTCCCGGAAAGCTAAATGATATTTTCCTTTCCTCGCAAAGGATTGGGAGTGGTTCTTAGCTAACCAGTCCATTCCTAGGATTATGTCTACATCATCCATGGGTATTATGTTTAGATTGTTAGCCAGAACCTTAAGTGATCCTAGTGTCAACTCTAGGTTCGAGCAAAAGTGTGTACTAGGCATAATCCCTCCTATAGGCGACGAGATTCTCATATCCCTGCTTGCCTTTTTAGACCTAAGTCCCAAAGATTTCTCGCATGATTTTTCTATAAAAGAAAGTGAAGCACCCGAATCGAACAATACTATAACAGGTATGTTGAGAAGAACTCCCATACCTGCCAGGTTTCCCTGATTTTGCTCGTTCTTCCTCCGGTGTAGAGCGTAAGCTCTAGCCTGGGCCGGCTGAGGCTGACGGGGCGATGGTCCTTGCTTGGTTTACGCTGCTTTGCCGCCGTCATTCTTCTTCTTCTTGCGTTGTCGTGGTGGCGGCCGCCTTGGTTGTTGAGGTGGTTGCTTTGCCATCGTTCTTTCGGGGTTGTCGCTTGCGGTTGTTGCCATTGTTGTTGCTGCACCAATTGCTGGGGTTGTTGCCACTGTTGTTGCTGAGGTTGGGGTTGGAATTGGATAGCCCTTAGTGGCTGGACATTGCCGGGTTGGTTCGGTCGTATATCCGAACGTGCACTTTGGGCAATTGTTGGCGAATGCCCTCTCGCTCCGCACTTGAAGCAATTTACATTGCTTGTCGTGCATATCCCCTTGTGCACCCTATGGCATTTAGGGCATGGAGGAGCCCTCATTTGCTCTTGCGGTCCTCTCGTCGGAGGAGCAAAAGTCGCCTTTTCCATTTCGCCTCGGGCGCGCCTTTCCTCGCTGTGGTCGCCAGGGCTTCATGTTCTCATAGCCTCCCCGCTATTATTGCCGCGACTCGGTTCCCACTTTCCTTTTCCTTTTTCCGTTGTGCTATGTGTTTGAGCTGACACTGACTTATCGTCGGACATTGCTGCCTCAATA
This sequence comes from Salvia rosmarinus, assembly GCA_036937905.1. Classification (NCBI taxonomy): domain Eukaryota; kingdom Viridiplantae; phylum Streptophyta; class Magnoliopsida; order Lamiales; family Lamiaceae; genus Salvia; species Salvia rosmarinus. Next base: position 46,773,286 of record CM072815.1, read on the forward strand.
TCTAAAGCTCGTGCAAGAGCTTGATGTAAGTCGGTCTCCATGGTCGGCAAGAGACATCCGTATCTCCGTCCTCGGGCTGACCTAAACTTTACCGACATTTTCAAGTCGGTGTCTACCGCTCTGGTGCATACTCGACATGTCGCAGAAAGCGATCATAGTCGGTCACGATAGTTTCTCTTGCTTCACAGAAAAATTCTCGCTCCTTTCTCTTTCTATAGCTCTTAGGTATATATTTCATACAGCCTCTCTTAAAGTCCTCCCATGAGAACTCTTCTAGTTGCTCGGCAAGAATGTCTTCTTCACGGCCTCCCACCGTAAACCGTGGGTCCATTTAATTGAAAAGTTACAAAGGATACCGCCTCCTCTTGTGCATCTCGTAAAATTTAAGATTAGTTCAATGGTTCGACCCATTGTTCAACTTCTTCGGGTTGCCTTCCCATTAAAGGTAGGTGGTTCCGCCTTAGAATAGCTCCCGATCCCGCGATCGGGTTGAGGTGGAGGTGGTGGTTGGGGAATGTCTTCAGCTTCTTGTTCGGGGATCCTACCCCTTCCTCTAGGTCTTCCCCGACCTCTGCATCTGGGTTCTTGCTCTGGGTTTCTTCTCGGAGGCATTCTGCTAATAAAACATATAATCGTTAATCACTTGCCTCTTCCATAACTTAGCATGTATAGAATCATCATAGCCTCATTGCAAAACGATTTTAAATAAAGTATTTCATCATTCTCATCCAAAATTTCACGCAAAAGCCCGCTCGGTCGTATATATATAATGATAATCAAGCTCGCCATAAGCGATGTTCAAAACTAACGATCATAAAAACAAAACATGAATCCCGGCCCACACAGCCTTCCAAAAAGTCAAGGTTCTAGTTCCATCAAAACCATACACAAAAAGAAATGACATAAACCATCCATAACAAAATTCTAACTAAGCTTCATCTAGTGCCTTCATCGCATCTTCCCACCGATCGTCCTCCTGGGATCTTCCTGGATCTTCCTCTTCCTCGAATCGCCCTCACGAGTACGTACTCTCGATGATCCTGCTCCGTCATCTTCGTACATCGGTATGTCGCGCATGGGGTTGAAGTCGTCATCGCCATAGAGCTCGTAGTCATGGCGGATCGGGCTGTAGGTATAGCGGATCGGGCTATAACCATTTGAGGCGTCTGTTACCCTCATCCGCGCTATCTGGCGGAAGTGCTCGACTTGTGGTACGGGTGGAGTCATAGGCGGTGGAGGTGATAGTGGTGGACGTACGGGGTGTCCTACAGGTAGAGGAGGGAATACGGGCTCTCCCAAAGCTCTCGAGCGTGCTGCCCTCTCCAAGCGAGCAGACCTGCCCTCGTCGAATCGGTATGGAGGCACAACTAGGTCGATCTGCCTCGGGACCTCAGTGTATAGCCACTCTGGCGACTCATCCCGCCAGTGTACTCCCGTGGAGGAGATAGGTCCCCGGTGCCGCTCCAGAATATCAGACATAAGTCGATGACTTACTTAATCCGGCGGATCTCCTGTCGGTCGTAGCTTCCAACCGCCTGGTATATATAATCCCCGATATCTCTCGGGCGTAATCTTCCCAAGCATGTGGGAGTATAGTATAGCGCTGGATGCCATCATAGTCGATCGCGCCACGGGCTCAAGCGCCTCCAAAGGCGGAGATAATATGCCGTGAACTCGCCTGTGTCTTCTCCAACAGACATCCAGCTTGTGCGGTAAATACTCATCACCTCCTCGGGGGTAGGGTGTGGTCCAATCCTCCTCCTAGCAATATATCGCATCCCCTCCATCTGTCACGATCAAAACTAACATAAGTCAAACTATCGCCATCTCAAAAGCAGGAAGGATAACTTAAGCACAACGAGAAGCAACTAGGTTAAAACTAAACAATCTATAGGTAGGTATCGTCACAAGATATGGTACACATCAAAACCTACCTTCTTACTCTTACCCGAACGTATACACATAAGCCAATAACGTCTTAATATATATGATATGCTATGAGATCTTTGTCCTATACCAACCATTTGAACTAAAGTTCAACGGACTCTATCGTATTCTGGAGACAGAATTAGGGATTCTATTCTTCATAACAAATGAAGATTAGGGCGTTAGGAGTACGTAGGTGAAAATCATGCGTAAATCGGAGTCCTAACAAAGAGATCTGGCTAAAACAAATTTACTGCGCAGTGTAGGAAATTTGCGCGATCGTGCCAAAATGTAACTCGAGGCGTACGTCGATGTAATACGACTACCATATCCACGTCTTTATGTTGAGGCTGAACATCCTGAAGCCGTAATTGATGTTCACGTCATAACCCATGTCGACGGTCACTCATGTCCAAGTGGTGATGAAATGTTGATGTCGTTCTTCCTTAAGGTTGATGTCATCCTCGTTCATCCTTCACGCTTGTCTTTCGTCGTTTGAGTTCGTGGCTATCATCGCTTTCATTCTCCATATCGTTCTTTTGTTCTCGTAAGGGAAAAGAAGTTCATACTTCTATGTTCTTTCACGATACGTGAGCATGCTCCTTAGAGTCTAGGTTCTTCTTGTGATATCATATCGTTCATTGAAGATAAATTTTTAGTTTGGAAATAAAGTCTCACTTGAGAATTCGAAAGTAAAATTTCAAAACGACAATCATAGTCAACTCATACATGTTCATCAAAATGAATTCATCCCTTCCATGTTGGTCATTCAACTTAGTACCACCATGTACTTTCCTCTCAAAACTTGAGTACTCGCATCAATACTTATTGATGTCAAATCAAAGTTTTTGAAAAAAAAATTTCTTGCTCAAGCTTTCATTTCATCATCAAAACTTCATGATATCATATCTTTTCTTCAAAGAATAACCCTTCCATTTTTTTTTTAAAAAATTCTTCCAACTCGCTCATCATTCAAAACCTTTCATTTCATGAGTTTGAGAAAGAAATCAGTTACCTTTTTCCCGGTTGAGCTCGATGTGATGGAGTGTTGAGAGAGTCAAGAGATTTAGAAGTCCAAAGACTCGATCTGACTTAGATTTTAAAAGAATTTGGTTTTAAAGAGCAAGGTGCTCGATACAACTCTGTCACATCCCCACTCCGGATAACCCGGACTGGAGGGTGACTAATACTAGGAATAGTATTTTAGGACAAAAAGGCTAGGATGAAGATACCTATCAATTGTAACTAGCATGCTTGATCATAACATAAGATGATATCACAATAATTCAAATGGTTTAGGCCATCAGACCCAAAGTCTTAACAATAATCTAATGGACCTCAATAGTTCATAACAGTAAACATAATATAAAAGAGTTCAGAGATTGCAGCGGAAAGTGTGTGAATACATATATGAAGATATGTATTCAAGGTGAAACCACAAATTCTTAATAAAAAATGGTCAAGGTCACTGGACTCCTCAACACCTTCTCCATCACCACCATCGAGCTCAACCCGCACATTTAAAACAAATATGCGGGCTAAGTACAAATAATGCACTCGGTGGACTAATGCCGAAAACATTTGATAATTTAATTACTGTTTGCCAATATCATGGTAAGTCACGAGGGTTTTAGTTGAAATGCGTTGTTCTTACTAAAACATTTTCGGTCAGAACATCGCCGTGAGCATTTTCTCGGTGTGTATGATCCATATCCCATAATCACATCTCATCACAATATCAAAGATCAACGTCGAGAGGAGGCCTCCCTTCACGACGCCAGAACCGACAGCTACCCATACAACACACAACACGCTCAGTGTACACGTTAGCCCTAGCTGTATTTATCCTCCCATAGGACCGATCGATTTCATAAAAGGTCAAGGCGACCCAACAAATGACATTTCATATCACGTCATCCAACCATCACATCATTTATGCATTTCATATCAATACATAGTTCCAACCATCACACCATGCATAATAGATAGGATCCATACACAAAATGTAAATATTTTGGCGGGTAATGTTGTAAACATTTATCAACAAATTGAAGAGTAAGATCAGAATAAATTCATTTGGAAGAAAAGTGAAGTCACATTTGTTTGAAAAGTAAGCCCACCGGACTATGGTTCGTTGTAAATCGAGTCCTAGGTTTGTTTGCTTGTCGCGTCCGATCGCCTCGCTCGCGTCCACACCTTTACGCAAAAGCGATATTTTAGACGTCGCTCACACTTATCGGACTCTCAAAGTTCAAGATAACTTCGATATTCTATATCGATGTAAATTGAATTTCATAACGAATTCAATACGCTTTCAAATCGTAAATGATCGAACTGCTCGCCCTTCGAGACACGCTCAACTATTTCGCTTAACCTTCCTGCTTAAACGCTCAACGATTCATACGCTTCTCGATAAAAGGATTCCATTTGTGAAATCTTTTCTTACTAATGAGGTATCATACTCAATTAGTACGTCTTACGCCAGATAGCATATTTATCGAACGATAATCGTCGCTTGACTTTAAAAGTGAACGAAGTCAACAACGGCCAACAAAGTCAACAATTTTGACTTTTAAATAGTAATTTCTTACTATTTTATTTTATAAATCGATTTTAATCGATTTCAAAACGAAAGTCCTATTTCTCGATTTGTCGTAAAATCAAAGGACTTATTAATATTTTTGCAAATATTAATCTTTTAAATAATAAAACCATATAATTTCGATTAATAACGTTATTAAATAAAACGTTTGTCTCAAACATAGTAATCTATGTTTATAAAATTTTATAAAATCCAAATATGTCTAAAATAATTATTAGACATATAATTTATTATTAATCTGAATTAAAAAGGATTTAAAACCCTTATAATTATTCAAAAATTCTCGGTAATTATTTAAAAATTACCAAATGATTTTCAAAAGTTTTTCTAAATTAATATAGTGTATTATTATACACTATGGTCCAGAATAAGAATTAATATTACCCATGTGATATTGTTTGTCATTTATTAATATATATATATATATATATATATCGGTAATTTCGAAAATTAAGGAATAATTGTCCAAAAATTCCCAAAATTGATACACACTTAGTATAATGTCCCAATATCAATATATGTCACAATTATAACCTATAGTCCATCATAACCATTTATCAAGGGATAAACTCAATATGCAATCGGTAATTACTAAATAATTACCAAACAATTATCAAACAATTTCAAAAATTCCAAATAATTTATGACATGATTAAACATTATATTATAACATTGTGACATCACAACATCAACCAAAACCATTTGAAATCATCACCATATAGAGCTACAAGCTCTCGGCTTTTTTGATTAATTATGGTATTTGGTTTTCAAAAATTCCAACAATTATACACTATGATTATATACTATAGTATAACATTATAACATAATAATATTCATCAAAACCAATTAAATCATCACCTTTGAAGAGCAATGGCTCACGGCTTATTTGATTTTTAATTGGTATTAGATTTCCAAAAATTCTAACAATTATACACTATGTTTATACATTATAATATAACATAATAACATAGTAACATTCATCAAAACAAAATTAAATCATCACCATGTTGAGCAATAGCTCTTCGGTTTTTTTTTTGATTTAAATTAGCATTTGATCTCCAAAAATTCCAACAAAATCATACATCACATAATCAATATACTAAAGCATTAATATATCATTGGATGATCAAAATAAAAATCATACACCAAGGTATGAACTCATATAGCTCACGGCATTCTCAAAAATTTAAGCATTTGGTTTTCAAAAATTCTAGATAAATCATAGAACATATAATCAAGGTCCTAGAGCATTAATATGTCATTGCATGCTTAAAAATAAAATCATACACCAAGGTACACACATATATGCTCTCGGCCTTTTTGAGAAAAATAGCTAGGGTTCTTTAAAAATTCTAATTAATATACCATGGGCTTAAAACATATCATAGATCAATAATCCATCACCAAAATAAAAAAAAAACAATCGGTCATCACAATACCCATTCTTAATAATTTCGAAAATAATTTTTCAACATACCTAGGGTTCGAAAATCATATCATAGGCTAGATCCATTCATACATTTCATATACAAAGTCACATGTTCATTCGAAACATATATTCACATATTTTTGAAATAAAAATCATCAAGAAACCTATATGTAGACAATATGTGACGACCCGACTTCTCAAGGAAGTACGGATCATATGGATCGTCACTGGTATAATAATGCAGCGGATATATACATCACTAATCAATACACTTAACCAATCAATTACTTAATAAATGCATAGATCGAAAGGAGTAAGTTATTTCGATACAAACTCAAGTCACAGAAGGACTTGCCAAAAAGGTTCAATGTTCAAATATAACCCAATCAAGGCGCAATTCAAGGAATGAGGTATGACCTCAAGTTCAACGATAAAAGCGGTCATAATCAAAAGATATCAAACAATATGAGAGTTATGCAACAAATAACGTGTGAACATGTATATGATGATACATGCTCAAGGTTCTAGAAATCCCTTCAATTAAAGCAACAAACTACTACCACTCTGCACCACCGCACCCATCATCAATCCTTGCTCAACCTGCACATCAAAAACGAGATGCAGGGCTAAGTACAAAAGTACTCAGTGGACTCATTGCCGAAAATATTTTATTTATAAAAGTTATTGAACTGCCCACAATAGCACATGAGGATTTTGGTTGAAAGACTCATGCCTATCCAACATTTTATCATTTCTCAAAAGCGTCAGGCCTGACTATTTCATTCACGTTGTCCCATATATGATCATTCATTCATTCAATCGCGCACTATGGAGGTGGCCACCTACACATAGTCGCCGTGACCGGTCGAGGTAGCTAACCTTAACACACAGTCACACGTGTACACAATCCGAGTTAGTCCTCAACTAAGTCGGATCCGATCGTTACCCTTTTTAACGCTATGGACCAACTCATTCACATACCACATATATACCAATCAATTCTCCTTCCACGCTGGATTAACCAACCTCGATATGGCCACAACAAAACATAAAACATTTGGCGCTCAATAACAGCTCATGTGATAATATTTCATAAAGCTTTGTAAATCATGCTTTGAGATAGATATGCATGTCATTTTGTTTCAAGAGAGCCCACCTAAAATTGTCCTTCGAGTACCGCTAGCGATCCTCCGTTGTTTTCATTTACGCTCACGCTGGACCTTGTCAACGTAAGAAATATAATTTAATACGTCATTCGTTTCTTTTGGTAAGTATCATTAAGATTGACAAACTCGATATCTTTTAAGTATTATAGTTTCGGGTTTTAGGATTTTCGTTATCGATACGACTCATTTAACAATCTATATATCGCCTATTAGGTTCGTCTCGCCATGACGATAAATGACACTCGACGTTGCATTCTTCCTTTCCATCGATGTTTCTCCATGTCATTTCATATAATTTATGAATCTTAAGTTCATAACTAATCTTCGCTTTGTTAACGCAGATCAACGATTTCGAGCTCCAAAACCTCATTCGTTACTAACATTTCCTCATCGTGTTTCTCGCCTCACACGTCCCACATATTCTATCAGAGAAACCCATGTCTATAGTACACAATCAATAAAGGTTTCTTATGAATCAATCATCTTCTAATAATCGTTCTATAAATTAAAGTTGCTTAAAAATATTTTCTCAAGCATCTACTGACATAATCAACTCATTAATATTTAATTAAATTTAATTTAATTAAATAGATCCATAATTAAAGATTAATTAAATGGATCAATTAAAAGTCTAGTAATATTTGATTAATCAATCAAATTAATTTAATTTATCTTAGATATCACTAATTAGGATTTATTTCAATCACACTTTTGTAACAAATGACATAAGGTACATCTCATTATATAAGTAAATCACTTAAAAGAATAATTTCAATTATCCTTTAACATAATTAATTAATTATGTTATTCACTTTCTAAAATTAGACTTTATCCAAGCTAATGAATTTAATTAACTATCTTTAAATAATTTATATTTAGATTATTATTTAATTAATTAAGAATTAATCTCAAAATTTAATTACTAAAATTAAATCTCATATTTAATTAATATAGAATTTATTCAATCCTTAATTTAATTTTAATGGATCATAGATGAATAGTTCAAGTCCATTACCAATTAAATTCTTAGCCCAATTTTGAAAATAAGTCTAAGCCCATCTTCAATTTAATTCAAGAGCCCTTCTTCCATTTAATTTAAAAGCCCATAGCGATTTCATCCTAATTCCGTAAGCCCATCCCACTTATTAGATTTCGGACCACTTCAACCAGCATTACAAGGCCCAACTTAACATTTCGGCCCATATATCAATTAGGCCCAACACCATTTAATTAGCAGCCCACCAGAATAAAGAACTCAAGCCCAACACTTAATTTGTTTAGCCCATAGCCCATCCTCTTATTTATTTTCCGGCCCAAACATCAAAGGCCCAACACAAAATTTATTTGAACCATTAACCTAAATTAACTATGGCCTAGCCGCCCCCCACTCCAAACACTGATCTCTCTCTCGGCCTTTCTCCCGCCCACACACACACGAGACTACCGCCGCCTCCATCTCCGGCTGGCCACGTCGTCAGTCAGCAAAGCTACGCCGCCGCCGCGATCTCGGCCTTCTCTCCTCTCGGTTCTCTTGCCTCGTTTTCTCTCACGTCTCAACACACGAACACACACACGCCGCGCACATCTCTCTCTCGAATCCGTCGCCGCTGCCGATTCCATCAAGACGTCGTCGCGCCATCTTTGTTGGTCACCGCGCGGATCGGCGCCGCTGCCATCGCTTCCGACCGAGCCTCCTCACTGCCTCTCCTCTGTGAAACGTCGACGCCATCGTCGCGTGGATTCCTCCGGTGACGTGCCGTCGTCCCAGCTCCAGCAGCGCCTACCGCCGTCCCGCCGTCGTATCGTCCTCGACGTCGTCTAATCCTCAAGATCCACACACACGCACACATGCATTGGGTGGATCTGCCCAATTCTTTCCTAATTTTGTTTGTAATAGAAATTATCTAACATTTCCTTTCGCTCACAGGTTTGCAGGGCTGCCGCCCTTATTCCCCTCGTCTCCGGCGAACGCGTCACCGGTCGGCGAGTTGCACAGCCACCGCGACGGCCGACAGCCAACAGCCGAGCCTTAGTGGCTCGGCCCAAACACTATAGTCTATGTGCGATAGCAGCTCTTATGCATTTGGAAAATTGTTGTGAACTAATATTGTTTATGCCTTTCTGTTTTTGACTATGTAATTAGAATGTATAAAATTGTAGAAGAGAAAACCCGTATGAAGTAGGTCAGTATGAGTTTGCTTTGTTGTTTTGATCGAGGAGTAACAATTTCTTGCAACAACAAAGTATTATAAATTGTTAGTTCGATGTTGTAAGAAGATGAAAATAGAGAGAACAAGTTCTTACATTTTGGGTGTGGTTCTCTTGCCTCTTGTGACACGTTTCAAAGTGGAGGAATGTGGTTTGATTAGTAAAACATGAGAGGAAGTAGTGTAGGAAAATTGTGTTGTCGCAAGGCCTTCATAGGATTCCTTTATGGTGAAATGATGAGTATTTAGGAAAAGTAGAGTAAGGTAGGTAAAGTGGAATATTTTGGGAATAAAATGATGTGGTTTGACTAGATAATTTATCCAGTATAAAATATCTGGTTCGACTTATAACTTTATTCGTTCTCGATATTCGTTTAAATTTTCTTTTTCGAAATAAAATTGAAACGTCGACAATTATAAAATTTAATAGTCGCTCTAAATTTAAATCTCGATTTAGCTAAAGAAATTAATAATCGAAGTTTTAAATTTCTCGGGGTATTACATACCATCCCCCTTAAAAAAAATTTCGTCCCGAAATTTGCTAACTTGGGAAAAATCTGGGTATTACTCCTTCATAACAGATTCTAATTCCCAAGTTGTTTCTTCTTGTCTATTGTGTCGCCATAGGACTTTTTTCTATTGGTATTTTCTTGTTCTTTTATTTTTGGATATGTCGGTCCAAAATTCTCGTAGATAATTCTACATAACTCATATTGTCATCGGGGACAATATCTGTCGGTGATATTACATGACGGGGGTCATATATGTACTTACTAAGTTGTGAAACGTGGAACACATTGTGTACGTTCCCAAAGCTTGGCGGTAATGTCAGTCTGTAAGCTATTGGTACTATCATTTCCAATATTTCATAGGGTTCTACGAAACGTGGTTGCAGCTTCCCTTTAATTTCGAACTTCACGATTTCTTTAAACGAGAAAATCTTCAAGAAAACTTTATTTCCTACATCAAAATATATAATTTTGTATAACGTTTGTCTGCGTACGACTTCTGTCGGTCTTAGACTTCTTTAATTCGTTAGTGGGTCTGTCTCACAATCATGATCATCTCTCCCATAGAGTCAGGTCCTAATATTCTTCTTTTCCACTCCATCCCAGTAAAGTGGTGATCGACATTTCTTCTCGTAAAAGCGCTTATGCACGGGTCATTCCAATAGTTGCTTGATAGCTGTTATTGTAGGCGAATTCTACAAGTGGTAACACTTGTTCCAAATTTTCTCCTCTATCCGGGACAACAATCCTCAATTATGTCTTCAAGCGTTTGAATGGTCCTCTCAGATTGCCTAACCGTTTTTGGGTGAAACACGGTACTGAAATGCAATTGAGTTCTCAATTCCCTTTGTAAGCTCATCCATAATCTGGATGTAAATTTTGAATCTCTATTAGACGCGATAGTCTTTAGAACCCCTTCCAAACTTATGATTCCTCGAACGTACAATTGTGTTAATATACCTGATCCATATGTTATTAGGATCGGTAAGAAATACGTGCTCTTGGTCGACGATCGATGATAATCCAATTAGCGGTATTTTCTTTTAGTGATTTGGGTAGCCCGGTATAAAATCTATGGCTATATCCTCTCATTTCTATTCTGGTATGTCCAGTGATTGTAGGGTTCCATACGGTCGCTGGTGGAATATTTTCACTTGTTGACACGTCAAACAACGTTTTACGAATGAAGCTACGTCTCGCTTCACTCCATCCCACCAAAATTTCTCCTTGAGATCTTGGTACATTTTGGTGCTTCCGGGATGTGCGGTGTACGACGTCTCATGGGCTTCTCTCAAGATCTCACTCTTAAGCCCTTCGTCTTTTAGAAAATACACACTCTCCCATCATATAACATCATATGTTACTACTCTAAAATCCTTGTGGTCATTATTCCTGATTTTGGCTCGTACCTCCTCCAGCTTATTGCTCTCCTTCTGAGGATCCAAAATTCGAGCTCTTAAATATGGGATTGCAATCAACATTGCAATACAGCTTTATATCGTCTCAGGCGGCTCTATAACTTCGATGTTAATCCTCTGAAATTCATTTATAAGCATCTCCTCATGACTGAGGAGGAATCCCAAACTAGGGTGAGTTTTATGACTTAAGGCATCGGCTGCAACATTGGCCTTGCCTGGGTGATAATTGATACCACAGTCGTAATCCTTCACTAGTTCTAACCATCTACGTTGTCTCATGTTAAGATCTTCCTGATCGAAGAAATATTTCAGGCTTTTATGGTCAGTATAGATCTCACATCTAACTCCATAGAGATGGTGTCTCCAAATCTTTAAGGCATGTATGACCGTTGCTAATTACAGGTCCTGCGTAGGATAGTTCAACTCATGTAGGCGTAACTGCCTTGAAGCATAGGCAATAACTTTGCCTTCTTGCATCAGAACACATCCTAGTCCATTCTTCGAAGCATCTGTATAGATCGTGTACTCCTTATCCGCTTCGGGTACTGCGAGTACAGGTGCTGTTGTCAGTAACTCCTTCAATCTCTGGAAACTAGCCTCACACTCGGCGGTTCAAGTGTACTTGATTCATTTTCTCAACAATTGGGTCATAGGTCGGGCTATCGTTGAAAATCCTTAGATATATCTTCGATAGTAGCCGGCAAGTCCTAAGAAGCTCCGAATTTCATTCGGTTTCTCTGATGATTCTCATTCTCGAACTGTATTGTTCTTCGATAGGTCTACTTTGATTCCCTCGGCGGACACAATGTGACATAAGAATGTCACTTCGCCTAACCAAAACTCACACTTGCTAAACTTGGCGAAGAGTTGCTCTTGCCTCAACGTTTGCAGCACAATCCTCAAGTGCTCTTCGTGTTCTTGGTTATTGTTTGAGTATATTAGGATGTCGTCTATGAATACTAAGACAAATTTGTCTAAGTATGGGTGAAATACCCTATTCATGATATCCATAAATACTACCAAGGCATTTGTAAGTCCAAAGGGCATAACGGTGAATTCAAAATGACCATACCTTGTACGGAAAGCCGTTTTAGGTACATCTTCGGGTCTAATCCTTAGTTGATGGTATCCCGACTTTAGATCTATCTTTGAAAAGACTCCTGCTCCTTTAAGTTGATCAAATAGATCGTCAATTCGGGGCAAAAGATATTTATTCTTAAGAGTTATCTTGTTTAACTCTCGATAGTCTATGCACATTCTCAGTGTACCATCCTTTTTCTTCACAAAAAGGATAGGTGCTCTCCATGGAGATCCACTAGGTCTAATGGAACCTAACTCCAAGAGTTTTTGCAGTTGGATTTTTAATTCCTCAAGTTCCTTCGGTGCCATCCGATATGGGGCTTTTGACACAGGAACAGAACCTGGTTCAAGGTCGATCGTGAACTCGATCTATCGGTTTGGCGGTATTCCCGGTAGTTCATCTGGAAACACATCGGGATTCCTTCACGATCGGGACGTCTTCTATCCTTCTCTCATTCTGATCTTCCTCCTGGAGATAGACGAGGTAGGCATGGTTCTCGGTCTTGTTCAGCAACGTCCTTGCTTGTAGTGCGGATATAATTGGGACTCTCCTTCCCATGTTGATCCCGTGAAAGTCTATAGGTTTCTTTCCGAGATGTTGGAAAGAAATCTTCCTCTCATTGCAAGGGATTGTCGCATTATGTTCGGTTAACCAATCCATCTCTAGGATTATATCCACATCTATCATAGGTATGACGTGAAGGTTATCTGTCATGACCTGAAGTAAACCTAGTCCAAGTTCTAGGTTCGAGCATGTGTGAGTTACCGTTCTTATGCCTCCTACTGGAGAAGGAATTCTCATTATTTGTTCAGCGCGTTTAGGATCAAATCCTAAGTTCTCTACGCATGCTTCAGCAATAAAAGAATGCGAGGCGCTAGTATCAAACAATAGGCTAACAGATAATTGGATGAGTATTCTCATACCGATCAAGTTTCCTTAGTTCATTGGCGGCTCCTGCGGAATTTCCCTTCCTGGTTGAGGCGTAGGCCCTAGCTTGCTGGGGCGGTTGCTGTTGTTGATGATGTTGATGTCGTTGCTGCGGTTGCTGTTGTTGTTGTTGTTGTTGTTGGCAGTACTGTTGCTGCGGTTGTTGTTGTTGTTGTTGTTGTTGGAGTTGGCGGTATTGTTGTTGCGGTTGTTGTTGTTGTTGTTGTTGCCGCCGTAGTTGATATGGTCGCTGATTCGGCTAGAAGTACTGGACCGGGTTTGTTGCTGGAACGGTTGAGCTTGGATAGTCCGGATTGGCTGGACTCGGTTGGGCACGTTGGGGCGGTCGTTTCCCCTCCTCCCCTCGCGCATCCCGTGACGCCCTTAGAGTAGTGACCTCCGCCACAATCAAACATCCTCATTGGTGAATGCGAACACCCCTTGTGACTCCTATGGCACCTTGGGCACGCAGGGAGCCTTACGAATTTCTGGTTTCCCCCGCCAGGTGCGGCACCATAGGGCGTCATGTTCCTTGCCCGTGCCCAGATGACACGTTATTCCCTTGCCATGGCCTCCTGTTAGCTTGGCCAGCGTTGGATCCTTGCCCTTAGTGGGGTCATTCCCACTTTCTCTTTCCACGATCTCCTTGGTAATTCGGTGGATGTACATGGACAATCCTATCCTCAGGTAAAGTAGCCTCAATGTCCAATGCTCTATTAAGGGCCTCACGATAGGTCAGATTTCCATGACCGACTAGTGACACTCTGATCTCATGATAGAGTGATGCAAACTAGAGTTCGTTGATTCCCGACTTGGTTCGTGTTCCCAGTGAACCAATTACAAGAGCTCGAGCAAAGCAGTTCAATGTTCAGCCTGGTTTGCCAAGAACTTCAATTATCGGCTTATCGACGAGGCATCCATCCCTCGTTCGTGTGTCATTCATCGCTCCCGTGTTGTTGAGGCGAATTTGCTCTTTGGGTCGTAAGTCAAGTATTACCTGCGGCTCTTAGAGGGTCGACTTCAATGTTTTGGATTATCCATCATATCTATTTGTCGTTCGTTTTTCGCATTTGATTCTGGGCTACGTATTCGCGTCAATTTCCAACTGATTGGCGAGATCGTATCACGGAGTCTATTTCAGAACTTTTCAGCTCTCTTCTCGTCAGTGTAAACCAGCTGAGATGCATACCGCGACATCTCGCAGAATGCATGGTTGTAATCTCTGACCGTGGTCTTTCCTTGTCGTAGATTGTAGAACTCGTGTTTTTTTTCTTCTTACGGTAGCTCTTAGGAATATACTTCTCGTACACTTCCTCCTTGAACTCTTCCTAGGTGTAAGCTTCTAGTCCTTCTTCATATAAGGTCTTTCTCTTTACCTCCCACCAGAAATCGGCGGCACCAGTCATTTGCAAAGCAACGCATGACAAGCGTTCTTGAGAGGTGCAGTGAAGGAAATTGAAGGTTTGCTACAGCGCACGAATCCATAGTTCCACATTCACGGGATTCCCAGTCCCATTGAAGGTTGGCGGATTCTACCTAAGGATTAGCTCCTCAATCCTTCTTGCCGGTATTGGTGGTAGAGGGGTGTTCTCTCCTTCGGGTGTAACCTCGCGGTGTTTCCTTCTCGTCGGCATTCTATACTTCTTAAATACACGCAATCAAGTATCTTCTTATGCCATCCATCAGGATCATAAATGTATTAGCGCGATATATATATATAATCATACGCGTAAGTCTAGCATATCGTCGAACATCATATAATACGACATCAAAACCAGTGGCTCTCGATGAGCTGTCATCATATCAAATCAAATGCCTCTACGAGGATTTTCATCAGCGTTTTTGAGATTTACAGCGTTTTTGTGATTTATAAAATAGGGCCAGGTACGGAGTATGATATTCCCGAAACTAATATCAGCATCCTCCACGTACCTAATCATGGTGCGTACAAAAATATAAACGCTACCGAAGTCATCAAAATAAGGGTTCATGTCGAAACGACTTATCGTTTCCGCATGCATCACAAGATATACAAAAGTATATAAACAAAACACTATCTAGTCTTAAGAACTAGATCCATAATCGCCTAGGGTATAAATAGGGCTCAGCGTGTCGGAGTCAGGACCGGAAGTATGGGTACTATCAATTTCCTCCATTTCATTGTCAGCGGACAGGTCCTCCTCAGGATCCCCCTCTAGGTCCTATTCCTCTTTGACCTCAGCATTGAAGGTGGGAATCACGGTCTCTCGGATTATAATGACTCTAGCTTCTTCCATAGTAGCTAAGTCTCGGCGGATCTCAGCCATGATCTCCTCATAGGCATTGGCTGGAAACGGAGAAGCAGCAAGATGGGCACAAGCTTCTCTCACGGCGCATGCAGTTAAGTCATGTGATTCGTCAATCTCTACAGTATCGTGGTACATGGGTCCGTACGGGTGGCGGTTGCACTGAAAAATGCCGGTAGGTAGAGGTGGGTGCTGGCATGGAATGATCGACAGCGATGGTGAGCTGTCGGGGACGGGAAGGTCTAGCCTCGAACATGCTCCTGCCACAGCCAGACAAGAATACAGGTCTATCAGATGCCAAACAAAATGCCTCTGGGTGAAGCCACTCATAATTCTCATCATGCCAGGTATATTCTCGCTCAGTGAGATACGGTCCGCAAGGTGCAGCTCCGTATACCATGAATACATAGTTCAAGTGGCTGACGGAACGGAGCAAGTCCACTTCAAGATCGAAGCTCTCTCGGCGACGATATATGTATTCAGATGATATCTCGCGTGTATACCCCTGCCTTGGGTGGCAATATTACAATCAGTCGGAGTACACCGTCGTAGTTTGACGTACCACGGGCATGTGCAGCAGCCCAGTGACGCATGAAGTGCGTTAAGAACTCACCGACATCGTCTTTTCGGTACACCTGGTAGGAACGGTAGGAACGTACCACCTTCTTGATGTGGCTCTTATAAAATAAAAGACTTCTAGTCGTAAAAATCGTCCGAACCACAATCTTATATCCTATATTCCTAAGTTCTTATGAAACTACTTTCATAGTTTGGTCTTTGGAAAGATATTGTATGGTCTCTTAGGATAGAACAGACTTTCAATGTCTAGCCTTCGGGTAAAGGCTAAGTGGTCACCATTTCTCATTGGGTTATGAATTCCTTATTTCCATTCGAATCATAACATTCAATCATATGCGTTCCCGCAATACTCAAAATTCATTTTATTTTATTTTACACATACTTTCTTAACGTTATGCTTGATTCTTCGTTATCGCCACGATAGCAATAGCACGTATAGTGTTAGAAATTCCTTCACATAGAGAGGTTGTGATTCACGGCAGTGCGAACCTCCAGTTGAGCAATCGCTTCATCATCATAGACTCGTCGCGTTGTCATCCTCAGATCCGTTCGTATCGGGATTCTGATAATTTCTATGTTCTCGTTCTTCCTTAGTATTCCGTTCAATCGGGATACCTTATGTTCTCATCATGCGTCTTAAGAGTCTATGTTCTCATGGGGAAACATACTCATTTACATTATGCCTCTAGCATGCTTTGCATATAGGAGTAAACACAACTCATAACATATATTGCGATAAACATGTATTCTCATATCATTCCTTTATCAATCTCACAGGGTTTTCAACTCTTTTCAATCTACAACCAGTTATTTTGAAAATAACTTTTCAATTTTACTCATTCATTTTTTTTTTTTTATTTTTATTTTTCAAAATCATTGGAAACAACAACTCCATTTGAAATTTTGAGGCTTTTCTCCTTTCAAACAATTTCAACCTTCAAAACAATGTGACTTTTGTAAGTCCATTTCACATTCCATAAACTTCCATCATTTCAAACAACTTTCAATTGAGATAGTTACCTTCTTCCTCGTTGAGCAGGACGACGATGGAGTGCAGTGCAGTGGCAGTCAAATACCAATAGTTTCAAGACTCAACTTTCAACTTAAGATTCAAGGAAAGGGTTTCTAGGGTTCAGAGCGAACAAATGCTCTGATACCACTTTGTGACGACCCGACTTCTCAAGGAAGTACGGATCATATGGATCGTCACTGGTATAATAATGCAGCGGATATATACATCACTAATCAATACACTTAACCAATCAATTACGAATAAATGCATAGACTGAAAGGAGTAAGCTATTTCGATACAAACTCAAGTCACAGAAGGACTTGCCAAAAAGGTTCAATGTTCAAATATAACCCAATCAGGGCGCAATTCAAGGAACGAGGTATGACCTCAAGTTCAATACGATATAAAAGCAAATAAATCAAAAGATATCAAACAATATCGAGTTAGGCAGCAAATAACGTGTGAACATGTATATGACGATACATGCTCAAGGTTCTAGAAATCCTTCAATTAAAGCAACAAACTACTACCACTCTGCACCACCTCGCACACATCATCAATCCTTGCTCAACCTGCACATCAAAAACGAGATGCAGGGCTAAGTACAAAAGTACTCAGTGGACTCATTGCCGAAAATATTTTATTTATAAAAGTTATTGAACTGCCCACAATAGCACATGAGGATTTTGGTTGAAAGACACATGCCTATCCAACATTTTATCATTTCTCAAAAGCGTCAGGCCTGACTATTTCATTCACGTTGTCCCATATCTGATCATTCATTCATTCAATCGCGCACTATGGAGGTGGCCACCTACACATAGTCGCCGTGACCGGTCGAGGTAGCTAACCTTAACACACAGTCACACGTGTACACAATCCGAGTTAGTCCTCAACTAAGTCGGATCCGATCGTTACCCTTTTTTAACGTTGGTGGACCAACTCATTCACATACCACATTGGATATACCAATCAATTCTCATTCCACGTTGGATTAACCAACCTCAGATATGGCCACAACAAAACATAAAACATTTGGCAGTCAATAACAGTTCATGTGATAATATTTCATAAAGCTTTGTAAATCATGCTTTGAGATAGATATGCATGTCATTTTTGTTTCAAGAGAGCCCACCTTAAAAATTGTCCTTCTTGGAGTACCTGCTAGCGATCCTCTGTTGTTTTCATTTACGTTCACGCTGGACCTTGTCAACGTAAGAAATATAATTTAATACGTCATTCGTTTCTTTTGGTAAGTATCATTAAGATTCGACAAACTCGATATCTTTTAAGTATTATAGTTTCTGGGTTTTAGGATTTTCGTTATTGATACGACTCATTTAACAATCTATATATCGTCTATTAGGTTCGTCTCGCCATGACGATAAATGACACTTCGACGTTGCATTCTTCCTTTCCATCGATGTTTCTCCATGTCATTTCGTATAATTTATGAATCCTAAGTTCATAACTAATCTTCGTCGTTTGTTAACGCGTATCAACGATTTCGAGCTCCAAAACCTCATTCGTTACTAACATTTCCTCATCGTGTTTCTCGCCTCACACGTCCCACATATTCTATCAGAGAAACCCATGTCTATAGTACACAATCAATAAAGGTTTCTTATGAATCAATCATCTTCTAATAATCGTTCTATAAATTAAAGTTGCTTAAAAATATTTTCTCAAGCATCTACTTGACATAATCAACTCATTAATATTTAATTAAATCTCTAATTTAATTAAATAGATCCATAATTAAAGATTAATTAAATGGATCAATTAAAAAGTCTAGTAATATTTGATTAATCAATCAAATTAATTTAATTTATCTTAGATATCACTAATTAGGATTTATTTCCAATCACACTTTTGTAACAAATGACATAAGGTACATCTCATTATATAAGTAAATCACTTAAAAAGAATAATTCTCAAATTATCCTTTAACATAATTAATTAATTATGTTATTCACTTTCTAAAAATTAGACTTTATCCAAGCTAATGAATTTAATTAACTCTCTTTAAATAATTTATATTTAGATTATTATTTAATTAATTAAGAATTAATCTCAAAATTTAATTACTAAAATTAAATCTCATATTTAATTAATATAGAATTTATTCAATCCTTAATTTAATTTTAATGGATCATAGATGAATAGTTCAAGTCCATTACCAATTAAATTCTTAGCCCAATTTTGAAAATAAGTGTAAGCCCATCTTCAATTTAATTCAAGAGCCCTTCTTCCATTTAATTTAAAAGCCCATAGCAATTTATCCTAAAGGCCCATCTTTCATTTAATTCCAGAAGCCCATCCCAAATCCTTATCAGATTTCGGCCCACTTCAACTGCATTACAAGGCCCAACTTAACATTTCGGCCCATATATCAATTAGGCCCAACACCATTTAATTAGCAGCCCACCAGAATAAAGAACTCAAGCCCAACACTTAATTTGTTTAGCCCATAGCCCATCCTCTTATTTATTTTCCGGCCCAAACATCAAAGGCCCAACACAAAATTTATTTGAACCCTTAACCTAAATTAACTATGGCATAGCCGCCCCCCACTCCAAACACTGATCTCTCTCTCGGCCTTTCTCCCGCCCACACACACACGAGACTACCGCCGCCGCCGCCTCCATCTCCGGCTGGCCACGTCGTCAGTCAGCGAAGCTACGCCGCCGCCGCGATCTCGGCCTCCTCTCCTCTCGGTTCTCTTGCCTCGTTTTCTCTCACGTCTCAACACACGAACACACACACGCCGCGCACATCTCTCTCTCTCGGGAATCTGCCGTCGCCGTTGCCGATTCCAGTCAGCACGTCGTCGCGCCATCTTCGTTGGTCAGCCGCGCCAGATCTGGCGCCGTTGCCATCGTTTCCGACCGAGCGCCTCACTGCCTCTCCTCTGTGAAACGTCGACGCCATCGTCGCGTGGATTCTCCGTGACGTGCCGTCGTCCCGCTCCAAAGCGCCTACCGCCGTCCCCACCATCGCATCGTCCTCGGCGTCGTCTAATCCTCAAGATCCACACACATGCGCACACATGCATTGGGTGGATCGCCCAATTTTTCCTAATTTTGTTTGTAATAGAAATTATCTAACATTTCCTTTCGCTCACAGGTTTGCAGGGCTGCCGCCCTTATTCCCCTCGTCTCCGGCGAACGCGTCACCGGTCGACGAGTTGCACAGCCACCGTGACGGCCGACAGCCAACAACCGAGCCTTAGTGGCTCGGCCCAAACACTATAGTCTATGTGCGATAGCAGCTCTTATGCATTTGGAAAATTGTTGTGAACTAATATTGTTTATGCCTTTCTGTTTTTGACTATGTAATTAGAATGTATAAAAATTGTAGAAGAGAGAAAACCTGTATGAAGTAGGCTGTATGAGTTTGCTTTGTTGTTTTGATCAGAGGAGTAACAATTTCTTGCAACAACAAAGTATTATAAATTGTTAGTTTGGATGTTGTAAGAAGATGAAAATAGAGAGAAACAAGTTCTTACATTTTTGGCTGGTTCTCTTCGACTCTTGTGATGTGTTTCAAAGTGGAGGAATGTGGTTTGATTGGTAAAACATGAGAGGAAGTAGTGTAGGAAAATTGTGTTGTTTGCAAGGCCTTCATAGATTCCTTTATGGTGAAATGATGAGTATTTAGGAAAAAGTAGAGTAAGGTAGGGTAAAGTGGAATATTTTGGGAATAAAAATGATGTGGTTTGACTAGATAATTTATCCAGTATAAAATATCTGGTTCGACTTATAACTTTATTCGTTCTCGATATTCGTTTAAATTTTCTTTTTCGAAATAAAATTAAAATGTCGACAATTATAAAATTTAATAGTCGCTCTAAATTTAAATCTCGATTTAGCTAAAGAAATTAATAATCAAAGTTTTAAATTTCTCGGGGTATTACACAATAACCCATAAATACATACATTTTAACATATATACACATATTTAATCATGTTCGAAAACTTGAACAAAAAGAGATGAGAATCGAAGCTATGGTCTCATATTACCTTCGAAAATGAGAATGTATTCAAGGTATAATATCTAGGTATCAAGGTTGGGTGGAGGAATGGAGAAGAAAGAAGGAGAATTTTCGAAAATGAGGGGGTGGTTGCTCTCGGTTTTGCAGAGGAAAAATGGGGAGGGGAGAGTGTTTTGTGTGTTCTAAAAATTTTGGGAGGAGTATAATGAGTGTAATGAGGTTGAAGGTGAAGGATCCCTCCCTATACTCTCCCTCTCTCTCTCTCTCTCTTACTCAAATAAAATAATGCAGCCTCTTGGGAGTAGGAGGTGATGATTAAGGAGTGTTAAAGAGGCTCTTCATGCATTGGGTGATAGAAAAAGGTATAATCATTTTAATGGGGAGGGGTGGCCGACGGCCTAGGGCTCCAAATAGGTAGGATAAATTTTTGTTTGATCCATAATAATATATATTAATCATATATGATCATAGATATAAAATACAAGTCATAAAAATAATTAAATCATCACTTAGTGCATATATACGAAAATCGCGTGAAATAGGTATAAAAATTATAAATTACACCTATTATTGATACTCATGTCAAATTCGATCTAAATATGCTCATATATATCATATAATATGATTTAGATAATAAATAATAGCATAGGATAAAATAATGGTATCATTTTATGTGAAAAACCCTAGTTTGAAAAATTAGGGTTTTCGAAAAATATATATATACACTATCGAGTTTTAATAGCTCAAAAATTGATTTTAATGCTTAATAATACAGTAATTATATAAAATAATAATAGGAAATTAATTATGATAATTTCCTGAGTATTAAACTCGTTTTTCAAAACGTCTCTAGACGTTGACGTTCAAAACGTCTCAAAACGTTAAAAATCGACTCATCTCAAAATGGTCGCAGTAAGCTCGTACTTACTTTATAAATAATATTCCTATTAATATAGGAATTAATATAGAAATTAATTCCAAGCTTCGCTGCTTAGAAAGTTTCACGAGATTCGGACGTTTGATACGCAATCGACGTTAAAAATAAGTTGTCGAATTACTTCACGACATTCGATTCCTGAATTCACAATCCCGAGTGAATATAAAAAGGAATTCGTTATCAAGATACTGAATCGAAATTGATCCTTGATGTTATACAGAAATAAAGTACGATAAAACCCTAATTCACGGGTTTAAAATCCGTAACTAGACGTTCGTTTCTTTGGAATATTACAGATGATTTTCAAAAAAACGCAACGATGTACTAAATTTTGTTTCTTATGTTGATAAGGTCCGGCTCGAAAGTGAAAGGAGACTGCAAATGATCACTAGTGACATAAGAACAATAGTTCTTAAGGTGGGCATTCTTCTCTAAGCAAAATATGGGCTCTTTTGGAAAATGGGATTTTATGAAAATATTTACTGTTATTACTTTACTTCTTTTCTTATACTGCAAATGTTAAATACGATATTGTCTGCCAAAATGTTTTATGTTTTGTATATATCCATTCGGGTTGGCCGGGCCAATAAGAGATTACGAATTCGGATCCTACTGGTGAGATGCTAGTTAGGATTGTGTACACTTAGCCTCTGAACCGTTCACGGTCAGTGGTGAGTCCGGATGAAGGGAGGCCTCCCTTCCGACGTGTTCCATAGCCGACTTGGAATATACGTTGTGAGAAAATGCCTGGCCAGGCAATGTTGCGAAAATAAATGGAAATGTTTAGTAAGCCTGAGCGCCTTTCAAATAAAACCGCGTGTGCTTCTTTGTGATGGTGGCGATCTGATATTTCGTAAATGAAATGTAAAATGTTTTCGGCATATGTCCACTTAGTACTTTGTACTCAACCCTGCATGTTTGTTTTTAAATGTGCAGGTTGAGCTGGTGATGGAACATAGCGGAGTTGAGCAGAATCCTTTTGTCAACTTAGTATGGAACATCTTTTGGTTCACCTTGAGAATGCATCTTCATATGTATGTCTTACACGTTTATTCAGCTGCAAACTCTTGAAACTCTTTTGAATTCTATAACTATGTTAAGTCCTTCAATGTCTTGGTAGACACTTTGTAAGAGATACTGTTTGTCAGAATCTTCGAATCGACCCTTTATGTAAATTATTTCTTCTATCCTTAATCTCGTTTATGCTTTGCAACATCTATGTTTCCTCATAGGTGAAATGAGTTGAAAATCTCATTCTTTTAATATTTACTTAATCTAACCCCAAGTCGCGGTCCGATAAGGCAGTCCTTCGGGATTAGCCGAATCGGGCTGTGACATCAGCCCAGAACATAAATTAATTCATAAACATTTATTCATGCCATAGAGAATAAATGCTGGCTTACCCCTTTATTTCTGAAGTTGAGTCGGGCTTGCACTTAGACTTCACGAACCCCGTATTTAAGATATCGCACATCCATTAATTATTTATAGCATTCTGACTACTTAAAATAATTAATCTCTTTAATTTCTTAAGTAGTATCACTCAACCTTATTATTGTACTTGAGATAACTCAACCTGCAGGGTTTAGTACAATAAACCTTTTGAGCTCCTTAAGGGCACGTCATCATCCTAAACAGATACGGTGACTCGATACAGGCAACTAGCATGACATACAAGCACTGCCACCACCCAAGATGCAGAGAATATTAGGTTATCTCATATAACCCTAACCCATGACAAGTCATAGTGATGGTTAGTAACTCATACTCATCTAATACCTTATCGAGGTTTAGATCAACGTAAAGTCACCGAGATCTAGGTTCTTCACGACGGTCAGATAGAAGAACTCATCTCACTGTGATCCCTCAATACGTAAGAGACGTACTAGTATAGACAAGCAACCAAGTCAAGTCACTTCTTATCTATACCGCAACTTATACCGACAACTCGTCCTAAAGTCTCAGTTGTGATCATTTTTATATCTCATTAAGCTTGACCAATCATACAGACTTCTGTGATCTTCTACACACTGTATGATCTAACTTATATATGAGATAAAGGGACATACATATGCAATCAAGTAAACAATTCCGATAAGAGATTGTAATAGTGCTAACAGGAATCATTGTATACTAGCTCAACCAAACTGCTTCCAGTATACAAATCCAATAATGCTATGAAGGGATTTCAACCCCGACAGCAGTTCGAGCCTAATCATTAGCAATTTCACATAGGATCGAGGAATCAGAACCAAGGGCAAAGTTCAAATCAGAATGTGCCATACCCAAGACCTCCACAGCAGCAGCTCCCACAACAACAGCAGTATCAGCGAGCACCTCCACCTCCACCTCAGAGGCCATCTTAGGAGAATACATTCGCCAAAAGATTGGATACTCAAGACTCCACAATTAAGCTTTTAGAGACGCAAATGGAATAGATTGCTAGCAAGCTTAATGAGTTGTTGCAGCAAGGTGCAGTGGGGAAACTTCCAAGCCAACCCCATCAGGCTCATGCGGTCACTGTTCTAAGGAGTAGCCAGATTGTTGAGGATAAGGTTAGAGATATCGAATGACATTGCAGTCATAGGAGGTGGAAAAGAAGAAAGAGACTGGGTTCAGATTGCAAAAGGCAGCAAATCGTTACATTCCACCGATACCCTTCCTACACCGGTTGAAGAACGAGAAGCAGGACCAACAATTCAATGAGATCTACAAACTCCTATCCAAGGTGAATGTTAATTTTCCTCTGTTGGACGTAATCAGAAATGTGCCGGCCTACGTCAAGTTCTTCATAGAGCTAGCCTCAAAGAAGAGAAGGTTTGGAGAGTACAAAAAAGTCATGGTCTCCGAAGCAGCTAATTCCATCCTACAGCACCAGTTGCCTCCCAAGCTCCGAGATCCAGGTAGTTTTATTATTAAGATTGCTTTGGGTAATGGGAATGAAGCTTCTGGCATGCTTGATTTGGGGGCCGAAATTAATCTTATGCCTTATTCAATGTTCAAACCATTAGGATTAGGTGAACTTACCCACTCGGATGTGTCTATAGTTAGCTGATAGGTCCGTAAGATATCCCAAGGGTATTATGAGGATATATTAGTAAAGGTGGGTGGGTTGATAGTTCTTGTTGATTTCATTGTTTTGGATATGGGTGATATTAGGGAAGATGGGGAGGAACACACACTGTTAGTGGGGAGGTCATTCATGGCCACAACCAACACACTTATAGACATTAAGAGTGGCACATTGAAAATGACTGTACTTGGTGAATGTGTGTCTTTCTCTGTACGGGATAGTGTGATGTTTTCCTCTGCTAATTTAATTGGTGATCGTGCTTGCATAGATATTATTGATCCCTTGGCCGAGAATGTGTTGTTGCAGGATGATAATTCGCGTTTTGACAAGGATAAAGTGAAACGAATTCACAATTGGTGGATAGTTCGCAAGGATTTAAAGCCAGGAATGAAGGTTTTACTTCTACAGTCTCGTTTAAAACTTTTTCCCGAAAAGCTCAATTCCAGATGGAATGGTCCTTACATCATCGAGAAGGTATTTTCTTATTTACTTCGCGATCCTAATACCAATGGATCATTTACTGTGAACGGACAGCGAGTAAAGCCTTACTTTGATTGAGGGGATGGTCCGAAAGAAGTAGAGAACACAATGCTCATTGATCATATCTATCTCTGACTTGACTACGTCGTGCTCACGACGTTAAACTGAGTATTATGTGGGAGTTTACCCACGGATTTCATTGTTCTTTTCTTTTTTTTATCTCTTTTTGCTTGGTTCTTTGATCTCTTTGATCTATCTGTCTGTCTCTGTGTTTATTTTGTTCAGAATTGGGACAAAAGTTTTACGTATTAATAAATAGCGGTGAGGTGAAGCCGTGATACTCGACTCTGCGGCACGCTCACATTCCAAATTCTTCTACCATCTATCATCAGGGAAGTCTCCTCTTCTTTTGTTATTAATGTTTTGAGCACTGGGGACAGTGCTCGAGTTTAGTGTGGGGGGGAGAGTATTTGATTTTGTGTCGTGTCGTGTCTTTTTGTATGATTGGTGATGTGAGTTGGTGATGATTTTGAACTCTTGGACTCAAGTTTTTGTCTATGCGAATAAGTCAAGATTTTGATTTGTGCAGCTGAACTCTGTGGTATTGGTCAAACCTTGATGTAATCATGTTTCTCTTGTTGATATGTGATTGAAGTGCAATGTGAATTGACGAGATTGTGTGGTTTGATCATAAATCGGGGGTTATTGACATGATTTGTCCGACTAATGATAGGGGTAGTGTTAACAGTATGGTTATGGGAAAATGGAGGATGGGACTCTGCCCAATTGGGAAAAAAAAAATAATAAAGAAAAGAAAAATAAAAAAAGAAAGAGAATGAAAACTCTAATAATTTGTTGAGATTGTTGAAATGAAGGATGTGACTCTGCCCCTCTCTCTCATAAATCGAGAAATGGGCATGGGAAACCACAATAGGAGACTCGAGTTCATCGAGAATTCACCTTTCGAACATTATTCCAAAATCTGTTAAAACTTTCTTTATTTTATCAAAAGAAACTTGTTGCTAAGGGTGACAACCTTAGTTAATTCACCCCTAGCGAAGAGTTGGGTCTGAGCAAAAATCACCTTTTGTTTATTTGACATGCCTCACAATCTTAGATTTATTTCACGTTAACTTTGAATATGTATTCACCAAGTTAGGGAAAGACAAAAATGGGTTTGATTGATTGGAATAAGAGTGAAGTTGCATGAGTTATTTTTCTATTCTTATTAGTATAGACTTTGCTTGAGGACAAGCAAATGGTAAGTGTGGGGAGTTTTTGGTTTTATTTTGTGCTTATTATTGGTATTCTTATGCATGTTGTTTCTCATGATTTGTTCTATTTTTGCTGTTGTTTTGATTAGTATTTATCGATTCAGACTTCTTTGGTTTGTTTCGATATTTTGTAGAAAAAACGGCATTAAATAGGATGAAATGGATCTACCAAGAGTTATTATATATTAAATAGTATCTCGATAGGAGTCCATAGGCACAAACAGATCATAATTCGGAGTTCGGACGAGGGAGAATGAAGCATTTCTTCAAAGTCGCGCACGTGCGCCCCGTTGCTGGCAACCTCCGCGCGCGTTCAACACCAAACCAGTGCTCATGGCCGAGCACCGGTTCACCCGTGCAATGGCTCACACACATCGCCATCTCCACCCCCTGCGCGCGCTCACGCCCCATTGAGCGCCATCTCACTTCCGCGCGTGCGCTCACGCCCCGTGCGCCCGCTCATCTCCATGCGCGCGCTCGCTTCGTGCGCCAGCTCATCTCCACGTGCGCCTGCTCACCCTCCAAGCGCCCGCTCGCTTCGAGCCGATGCTCACCTTTGAGAAAGAAGCACACGATCAGTAAGTGCTCATATCCAACAGGTGCTCACCTTTACAATAGAACAGCCCGAGCAGCGAGCGCTCACCCTCAACCGATGCTCAGCCTAAGTTTTAGGCTCCGCACCGTGCTCGATCAGCGTGCAACCAACGCTCAATAATTGGTTTTATATAAAGGCCGCGCACGCTGAGTTAGGGGAGCCCGTTTTTTTACTTCCGTAGTCAGAGTTTTATTTTAAGAATCAGATTCCAGTTTGGAGAGAGACACGAGAGACGAGAGACAAATTACTTTTTCTCATCTATTTTCTTCAGTTTATCTTTCATTCGTTCCTTTTAATTTATGCATCATAGATTGTTAGCTCGTTTGGATTCGGATTCGGATTCAGAGGTTATTTCAGATTATTGCTTTTTCATATTGGTACTATCTTTCTTTTCCTTTGCATTCTAAAATTTACGTTTCACGTAGTTTGATATTGGAATTTATTTTTTTGTTGAATCTTTCTCCATCGTATTTTATTGCTTTCCGTTTGATGAATTTAGTTTAGTTTTGTTCTAAGTTTTTAGCTACCTGCATTCGTGATTTCTTTAGGTATCAACTAGGGATTGACAACCCCTAGTTAGGTTTGCTTTTATTTATATTTACTTTTCTGTATTTCAATTTCTGTTGTTCCAACTAGGGATTGACAACCCCTGGCTAGGATTGCTTTTACTTAAATTTACTTTTTCGCTTTTCGATTCTCGTTTGTTCCAAAACCCCTTTTGGTATTAGAGTGTTTAGGATTTATCGCTTTTTGTGTGTGACACGAACAATAAGCCCTGTTAAGTTTTCCTTGAGAAACAACTTGGGTTAAATTTTCCTCTACGATTACCTCATTCGATTATGAGTCAATTAAAAGAGTGTTTTTAGTTAAAACAGTCTCTCTAACATCAAATGAGGGTGGTACACAGCGTGCACCTAAAATCAAAAATCCGAATACCTCCTTCATAATACGAGGCGTAACAGCATACTATTGACAAAATAGACGACATGTCATAGAATTGGATTCATAATCAATGGTCATAGTGCAATAGAATTCAATCAACAATGGGGAATGCCCCGGCAATTTCATCATAGCATATTGAAGAAGTACTAGGTTCTTTAAATATTTCTTAATTTTATCTTCAAAGCCCAAACTTTACATCAATTGCCAATTGAATTGACGCAGAGAAGTTATCTCTTGCTGTATAAAACGATGATAAAATGTACCTTCCACTGGATTATAGATGGGAAATGTGGCTGAGTACATTCTACCGATGTCTTCCAAGGGTTCCTCCATAGGAACATCATCATCTCGTGGGTGACGAGAGCTGGACCCGGAAACTTGCTTTGTTCGAACCTACTGATAGCGTGCGAGTGGGCACTGGATGAGGACGAGGAAGCACCGAACGGAGACTGAGCACGGGCGCTGGGATGCTGGGTCAAGGAGTGAAACACCGGACGTGGGGAAACACCGGACTCATGCTGAGCGCGGGCTCTGGGCGAATGAAACGCGGACTCGGTGCAGCGCAGGACGTGTGACGAGAGGGAGTATGGGCGCGTGGGTGTTGTGCAGAATGGTGAGTGATGGGTCGAGCACTGGACGTGTATAGTCAAGTGCCGGATGGAGCTGGCATGTGGGCGCTGTGTGGAATGGACACGCGGACACTGTGCGAAAAGCTCGATGTTGGGCATTAACGCTGGATGGAGAGTGAGCGGCGCTAGGGCGCGGGACACGCTGAAGCGTCGGATGGGCGATGGGGCAAGCACTGGGGTGCGAACGCTGGGCGAGCGTCAGGTTGCTAATGCCTAACGCGATAGAAAACATTGGATGGAGGCTGTGTAATGGGGCACTAGAGAGCGGAACGTCGAGTACTGGGGTGCCAGATGGAGGATTGTGTGATGGCACTGGCGAGCTTGAGCGATGCAGCGGGCGACGATGCTGAAAATAAAAGAGATGAGTGGACTAGGGATGGAACCCTAGCGTTTTTATAATAAAATAATTTTGTTTATGATCCCAGAGCCGGTTTCATCGTGTCCGGCACTGGGCCACTGTCTCTGCCCTCTTAATGCTTCGCACCAGCGCCGGTTGCATTGCATCCGGCATTGGGTGAGCTCTCTGTACCCATTCTTGAATAGTGCCCCAGCATCGGTTTCGATGCATCCGACGCCTGGGGCCCCTTTTTGGAGGAGTTTTTGCAATGTCTTCAGCGTCGGTTTGCATATGACATGATTCATTTTCAACTTCCCCCTTGGAGACCTGTACCTGCAACACCTTATTCTCGTCCGCAATATCAAGTGCAGTTATAGAAAAACGTGATGCAGTACCAGAACCAGTAGAACTATCACTAGTACTACTAACTTGGAATGTTTCCATTGTTCTCAACACAGTCAAACTTATCATTCCTTTATTAAAATCAATAAAGGTATTTGTTGCAGCCATAAAGGCCTTACCTAGCAACAACGGATGTCCACTCTCATGTTTTTCAGTCCCTTCCTCCATATCAATAACAACAAAATCAATCGAGACTAAAAGATTACCCATTCTTATTAGGACATCTTCGATCACACCTTTCGGGTGTCGAATAGTCCCCTCAACAAGTTCTGATGGAGTTCGAGGTTCATTGGATCAAGAGTTGTCCAAGAAGCCCATTGGAGATGGTGGTCTAACCAGCCCACGAGCGGTTAATTTAATTATGACGAATGGGCTTGATTTTTGAAGACTTTTAGTATATTATTTTTTGGCATATTGTGGGCCATGTTTTTTTTAATTAATTTCGCAGCCCATTTAGATGTTAGATTAAATAGTTTCCTAGTTTAATTAGGTCTCTTATATTAGTTAGTTTCCTACTTTGATAAGGACTCCTTCTTTGATAAGGATTATAGTTCATTTTTCAGCTTATATAAAAGCTTGTAAGCATACGAAAATATTCAGCTTTTGATTTTCCAATATATGTGAGTTTTATTCTCTCTTCATTAGCTCTTCGAATTTCTTGAGATTTGCCAAGTAATTCATTTATCGACGTATCAACGAGACATTCATCCCTCATTTGTGTGTCATTCATCGTCTCCAAGTTGTTGCGTCAACGTCATGTTGGGGTATAGGCGACTTAATATCCTATGTCACTTCTTGGGTTAGATTCAGAGGTTTTGGGATATTCCATCTTGTTCATTCTTCCGTTCGCGTGCCATTAGATCGTTCATTCCAGCGAGGATCATATCATTTGGCATCAGAGCCATCTGTTCGTCGTCCAGGTTTCGTTTCTTTCTTTCGTTTCGTGTCAAGGGTAGTATCTAGTGTTTCTTTCGTTTCGTTTCAAGTGTTGTGACGTGGTGTCACAGGGTGCCTGTAGTGATAGCGTAACAATGCGCGCCATGCCGATAGAAGTCGACTCCTATGACTCCTTCCGTCTCTCGATCGTCTCCTTCGAAGGCATGAGCGGAATGACGCACTCACACCTCTTGGTGCTTTAGTTGTCCCGTGGGACAATGCTCAATTGGGCAACGATCTTTTTCATTGATGCAAAATGTGTGTATATTATGGTGGCACTAGGCAACTGTCACAATGTGTTGGCTTGGAGAGGGGGACACTCCTTAGAACACTAGCTCTTTGCTCTTTTCTATCATTTCCCCTATAATAGTCCTTAAAAAAATAATGTAAGTGACACCACTAGATACTGAAAAGCTAAATGTAACGATCCGGCTTCCGGATTGACGGCTGACCCCACAGACCAACACGAGTCTTTTCAGTGTGCTTTTTCCTCACTCACACACTCCCTGGAAAACTTCCCAGGGGTCACCCATCTCACAATTGCTCCAAGCCAAGCACGCTTAACTTTAGAGTTTTTATGAGATGGACTCCCGAAAAGAAAATGCATCTTGTTGGTATGAGTAGCACATATCAAATCCTTTAAGCTCTCCTTGAATATGCAGTCCCATACCTGCATATTCTCGAAATCCCTCTCATTCCGGTGTGTTTCGGTTCATTCATGTACCC
Source organism: Salvia rosmarinus (assembly GCA_036937905.1). Taxonomy (NCBI): domain Eukaryota; kingdom Viridiplantae; phylum Streptophyta; class Magnoliopsida; order Lamiales; family Lamiaceae; genus Salvia; species Salvia rosmarinus. Next base: position 46,804,752 of record CM072815.1, read on the forward strand.
CTCCGCTTTGAAGCCTTAATCGGAGCCGCTCCTTGTCCATGCCTCTGCCGCGATCACTCAGCATACTTACGCATGGTGTCACATGCCCACCAACTTCCGCTTGGTTCTTCCCCGAACCACACCGTACTGGGAGAGGTTCGGCTCTGATACCACTCTGTCAGAGCCCGACTCCGCTAATCCCGAAAGACTGCCTCGTCGGACCGCGACTGGGGTTTTGATTAAAGAAATGGGAATTTATTATTTGGTTTCTAACCATACCACTGATAAGGGAAACATGAATAATTGCGGAAGCATAAGTCATACGAAGGTCAATTCAGAAAGTCTGACCATACAGTAGTTGATTATGAAATCACTACTAGGATATTCATGAGTTCGACATGTAACTAGAATTCAAAAGAGTTTGCAGCGGAATAAACATGTGAGATATGCATATGAAGATGTATTCTCAAGGTGAACCAAAAATGTTCCATTTTCATTGACAAAAGAAATCTTGCTTAACTCCACTCCATTCCATCATCAGCTAAATCTGCACATTTAAAAACAAATATGCAGGGCTGAGTACATGAATGCACTCAGTGGACTCATGTCAAAAACATTTTAATATTCTTAAATTAAATTACACCGCCCTTCATGATAAGACACAAGGGTTGTTGGATTTATCTTGAAAGCGCCTTGGTTGAGCTTGTATACAATGTTTCACTGTTACCACTATTACAATCTCCTATCCGAATTGAATACTTGATTGCATATATCGTGTCCCTTATCTCATATATAAGTTAGATCATACGATGTGTAGAAGATCACGAAGTCCGTATGATTGGTCGAGCAATGAGATATAAAAGTTTCCTGGTGAGACAACTTAAGGACGAGTTGTCGGTTTAGGCCGCAGATAGATAAGAAGTGACTTGACTTAGTTGTGTCTATCTTTGTGCGTCTCGGCGTATTGAAGGATCACGAGTGAGATGAGTTCTTCTTCGACCGTCGTGAAGAACCAAGATCTCGGTGACTTACGATGATTTAAACCTCGATAAGGTATTAGGTGAGTATGAGTTCTTTGTCCGTCACTTTGACTTGTTATGGGTGAGGGTTATATGTTCTAACCAGATTCTCCGCATCTTGGGTGGTGGCGATCTTGTATGTCACGCTAGTTATCATGTCGAGTCACTTGTATCCGTTTAGGATGATGGCGTCCCTTAAGGAGCTCAAAGGTTTATTGTACTAAACCCCGCGGGTTGAGTTAGCTCAAGTACAATAATAAGGTTGAGTGGTACTACTTAAGGAAATGAAGTTATTAATCGTTTTAAGCGATGATTGCTATAAATGATTAATGGACGTTCGATATCTTAAATATGGGGATTCGTAATGTCTAAGTGCAAGCCCGACTCAACCCGGTAATAAAGGGTAAGTCGACATTCTTTCTCTAGTGGCATGATCGAATGTTTATAAATTAATTTATGTTCGGGTTTGAACATAAGATAATTAATTTATTTGAGGCCCATCTTTATTCCTTGCATTTGATCCCTGGGCTGGCCCATCCAGGCCCGTAAGCTCTTGGAAATCGGCGTCCCTATTGCTCCTTTGGCAAGATTTTATTCTCTTTATCCCACAAGGATATTATTATATTTATGGTATATGCATAGATCCTTTCCATATAAGATTATGGTAATAATCACGAGTATGGAAATAATCCTTAGAGTATGGAAATAATCCTGAGATTATGGTAATTTTCCATATAGGATTATGGTAATTTCCATATAGGATTATGGTAATTTCCATATGGGATTAAGGTAGTGCATTATAAATATAAGGTATGAGATAAAGTCATGTTAATGCTCACATAATTAACACAAGATTTTCGTCCAACCTAGTGCTTTCAAGAGGGTTTTGAAAATTGTGCCAAGAGGAGTTGGGTGATTTTCGAAGCATTCTCCATAGATCGTCCTCACTCGGCGTTGGAGATTGGGCAATCGGGATACGATCCGAAGGTCAAAGCACGAGTCCGATCCGTTCGATCCATTCATCTCGTTCCATCGACCTCTTGAGATCGAAGGTAAACACGTGAAAACTAGCGTGTTGCGATTATTTATATAGCGCATACTAGGTTTATAATCAATGTATGGTGAATTAAATATCGAAGATGGATCCTCGGGCGAGGTTAACATATGTTTTCCTACAATTGGTATCGGGGCACAGGATCGAATCTTGGCTCATTGGATTAATTCACGTTTGATTATTACGTGCGCTTAATTAATTGTGGATCATCGTTCATCGTGGCTCGTTTATTGTTTTTGTTGGTTTTGTTTTACACCACGAGAAAATCCGTGGTTAGATTAGATTTTATTACGTAAATCTTATCCGTAAAAGTTAACGAAGCGAAAGAACGAAGAAGCGAAACGACGGGAAAAATAGGTCTCTCGGCGAGACCCACTGGGCTGTTTCTCACGGCGAGCCTCGCGGTCGCGAGGGCGATCGCGACGCGGGCGGCGGGCGTGCGTTCGCGCCACGAGATCCTGGCGCCACGCGAGAGCGGTAGTCGCGAGATTCGAGCGCGGCAACGCGAGCGGCGAGCTAGCGGACGGCGGGCGCGCGTTCGCCGCGCGAAACCCGGCGCTTGGTGGACTCGCGGTCGCGAGTTTGATCGCCGGCGGCGACATCTCTCGGTAGATGTTCGGCGCTGGGCGTGGCACGCGCGCGTGCTTTCGGCGGGTCGCGGTCGCATTAGCGACCACGGGTAGCCGCGAGGACAGCGGGCGCGGCGGTCTTGAAGGGTGGTGGGCTTTGCCCTGGCCAGCCCGGCATGGATGGGCCGACCCGGCCCGGACCCGTTTTCATTGACCCAGTTTTCGGTCCGTGCCCGTACGCGAGGCCCGTTTCAGTTTAATGCATGCTTTATAAATCTATGTAATAGATTAGACATGAATGTGCGGGTTTCACGATTGGGCCGTGATGAGCGTTTTATTTTATTTTTATCGTTCATATGCATGTCGTGGATGTTTAAATTATGCATTAGCATGCTATGTATGTTTGTATTACGTTGACAAACCTTTAAGTGTTTTACGTAATTGGATGCGCATAGTAAGCATGCTAGGTTTATCGCGTTTATCAAGCATATTTTAGAATTCTGCGAGCATGTTTTACATGTTGAGTTCTATAGGAAAGCATGCTAGGATTCGTGATGCGCATGGACAAACCTTTTGAATAAAAGAGACTAAGCAAGCAACCCGACAAATTAATTTTTCAAATTAAAATGTCAAGACCTCCACTTTTGATCTCTAAACAAAGTGAGGCCTTTGTGAGTAGCGTCCACCAGCGTGGCTTACTTGCAGAGTTTATCATAAGTTTGTTGGATGAGATTTCTAAATAAAACTTTTAAATCTATTGAGAAGTGGGAGTTTCGTGTAAACGTCCACAGCGTAAGCTTGCATGTGCGATTTTCATAAGTTCTCTAGAGATAGATATAAAGAGATAACAAAAGAATTTGAATTGGGCGGTATGGTCAGAGTGGTATGCGATTCTAAGAATTCATTTTATTTGTTAAAATTGTGGTCGATGCTTAGACATCACCTCAAGTCCAACTTCATGAAGTCCTTCTTGTGATAGTGATGTGGTCTAGTAAGGTCAATCGTTAATTTCATTTGTCGTAAGGATAAGTTGACATGGATTGAAATTAAGCGACTAAAAGGTATATTTTAGTGCAGTCGGGGGTTCGTGTGTAGCGATCCACAGCGTGGCTTGCATGTGGGATTCCTTGGGCGATTGGAGGTTTCATTAATATTGTTTTATCAAAGGTTACAATATTATTATTACGAATTATATGCGATCGTATGCTTATGTGTTTACATTATCGTTTGAGATATGTCTCTTCGCGATTATCAATATGCTCGCACAAAATCCGTTATCCGTCCAAATTTTATCAGTGGAAGCGAAACATGGAATATGTTCTTATCATTGAAGAACACATGTTTGTTCTCACTACTCCTAAACCCGATGCCCTATCTTGGCGTCGACTAATGAGCGGCCAGAGTCGGCGGACTTTGGAATAAGTCGAACAATATGGCTAAATCTATATGATGACTACTATGTCCAAAGGCTTGCGGTGCGACATCGATCGATGGTGAGCCTTGACGATATTTGGTCAGTCTCGAGAGTAAGTTTGGGCGGTCGGATCGAGACGATCCGCTTCCACACAATGAGAGAAATCTTGGCGTGTAAGATGGAAGAAGGAAGTTCGGTCCATGAACATGTCTCCCACATGACTCATCTCATGGATAGTCTTGATCGGTTGGGAGGAGGTATTGGCGGTGAAGCCAGGTCGATATCATCTTCATACTGCCCAGTCTTTTGAGAACTTTCGGCGTGAATGCGATCATGAGCAAGACCGAGTTTACACTTAGTCGGTTGCTTAATGATCTCGTTCTGCGGAAGGAGTTATGGGAAAAGGAGCACATGCTCTTGCTAGCACATCTAAGGGCCCAAAATTTTCGTTGCAAAATGGAAATAGAAAAGGGGTACCAAAGGTGGTAGAGGCGAGGAAATAGTGGGAGTAATGGGAGCAAGAACATGGTTGCCACCGAGGCTTGAAGAAGCGAAGGAGAAGGCAAGTGCTTCAGTGCGGTGGGCCAGGCATTCTGAGGCCAAGTGCCCTATGCTCAAGGCTCAAGGTGCGCCGTTTGCTTTAATGTGAAACATGTTTAGCGACTTGTTCTACTATTCTTGGGTAGTAGATACGGGTATGTGATCATGTTTGTTACACCTTGCGGGGTTCTGCGGACAAGGGAGTCTGTTTGATGGCGAGATAACGATCTCCATAGACAGCGCTTGCGAGTCGAAGCCATTGCGGTTGGAGATGTTACTTTATGCTTTGAGAAAATAGTTTTAGTTTTGAAAGACGCGTTTTATATGTGCGGATTTTGGTGGAACCTTGTTCTGTTTGAAATTTTTTACTCATGGATATTACATTATTTTTGATAGTGGTGTTTCTATCATAAGAAATGACGAAGTTATCTCGTGTTGTACGTTATATAATTAGCTTTATACTATTTACGCCAAACATAATACCGATAACTATGTTGCATCTTCATCAAACCTAAAGAAAATTTTCTTAGCAAGATGACTCTACTTTTCTCGGCATCTTAGATTAGGTCACATCAATCTAAATAGGATCCAAAGGCGGCTAAGAATGGGCGTTGGGTAATCTCACGGTTACTCGGTTCCCGATCTGCGAATCTCGTAGAAGGTAAGATGTCGACCGGACCCTTCAAGCGAAGGGTTATAGAGCCAAAGAAATGTTGGAGTTAGTCCATTCGACTGTGTGGACCGATGTCCACACAAGCTCGTGGAGAATGCAGTATTTTGTCACTTTCATTGGCGATTACTCGAGTTACGGATACATATACCGCTTCACCGCAAGTCCGAATGCTTTGATAAATTCAAAGAGTTTAAAGCGGAAGTGGAGCGAAGCTAGGTAAGAGTATCAAGTCATCTGCGGTCGATCGCGGTGGCGAATACCTCGATGTGAGTTTATGGACTATCTAGTGAAGTGTGGGATTACATCCCAACAGCACTTCACCGAACTGCACCACAAAAAATGGTGTGTCGAGGCGAAGAAATAGGACTCTTTTGGAAATAGTTAGATCTATGATGAGTTATGCTACATTGCCTATTTAGATTACGGGGTATGCCTTGAGATGGCGGCATACTTGCTAAATCTAATGCCGTCAAGTCGGTCGAAAAGACCCCTTTCGAGTTGTGGTTTGGGCGCAAGCTAGTTTAAGCCACATAAGGATATGGGCGATCCGAGCTGCGTCTTTGAACAAGAAGGCGACAAGTTGGAGGCTAGATCCGGCGCAAGGCTGTTTATTGGCTATCTAGAGGAGCGAAGGTGGTTTATTCTATAGTCTAAGGATCGAGAAGGTCATTATTAGCACTAATGCTCGATTCTTAGAAGAGGACTACATAAAAATCATAAATCCAAAGTTGAAATCATTCTTCAAGTATTAGAAGATGATCGTATTCCACCACCGATTAGGCGAAAGGTGCGAGATGTCGAGTCTAGTGGGAGGATCGATGCGGATACTTGAAGAAATTGAAGTGGGTCGAGTTCCACGGAGATACCGACGTCATGAGTGGTACCTACCTAGCAAGTTGTGCAGTTAGAGAACCACAAGTATCTGCACCCACGTTGCCATTGTGCTGTAGAACCTCGTCGTAGTGGGAGGTTGTTCGTCGACCCGGCGATTTATGTTGTGGGTGAATCTTGATTTAGTCGGTGACGAACATCTTATAATCGACCCATGGACATACAAGGAGGCGATACAAGATATTGATGCAAGATCATGGCACCTTTGCTATGGACTTAGAAATGGAGTCCATAACGGCTATGGATGTATATGAAAAGACACCTCTACCGGATGGCGAGGAAGCCATAGGTAGTAAGTGGATATCTGAGAGAAGAGATTCGATGGAGGGTTTGACTTTCAAAGCCGGGCTTGTGGCGAAAGGTACACTCAAATTGAGGGCATCGATTTGATGAGACCTTTTACTTTGTAGCAATGCTCAAGTCCATCGAAATTCTTACGGCCATAGCAGCCCACTTGAACTAGAGGTTTGGCAAATGGATGTTAAAACCGCTTTTCTAAGCGGTTACCTTGAGGAAGGTAGAGACATCTATATGCGGCAACACGAAGGTTATGTGGTAAAGGGTAGAGAGCATCTAGTATGGAAGCTTAAGAAGTCCATTTATGGACTTAAGCGAACCTCCCGATCATGGAACTTACGCTTTGGAGGTAGTAAAATCCTATGGATTTACCCGGTTGCCTAGCGAGAGTTGTGTGTATCGGTTAGATGTCAGCAGTGATGTGGTTTTTCTTGCACTTTATGTAGATGACATCCTTCTAGTTGGCAACAACGTGAAGTCATTATCGAGGCGTAAAGAGTTGGCTATCCGATCGGTTTCAAATGAAAGACTTAGGAGATGCGGCGTACATTCTTGGGATCAAGGTTTACGAGATCGCAAGAAGAAAATATTGAGCTTATCTCGGGCGTCTACATTGATCTTGTGATTACTCGTTTTAGTATGCGAGACCGCCAAGAAAGGATTGCTACCTTTCGGACATGGCGTTCCTTTATCTAAGGCAGCGATCACCTATGGCGCAAAGGAGATAGAGAAATGAGACAAGTTCATACGTTTCGCCGTAGGAAGTCTCATATGCGCAATGCTATGCACGAGGCCGATATACGCTATGCGGTAGGCATAGTAGCTAGATATCGATCTAACCTGGACAAGCTCATTGGATTGCGATGAAAGCATATACTCAGTACACGAAAAGGACTCGAGATTATAGGCTGGTTTACCGTGCGAGATAGTCTAATGCCTTTGGGTTATCTGACTTCGGTTTCCAAGCTGACCGTGATGAGAAAATTGACCTCGGGCTATGTGTTTACCTTGGGAGATGGGCCGTATCTGGCGGAGTGCAAGCGGCGATGCTGCGGACTCCACCATGGAAGCCGAATATGTAGCGCCGGAGGCTTCTAAGAGGCTGTATGGTTCAAGAACTACCTCGTGGATCTAGGTGTGGTACCTGGTTTGCCCAAGAGTATCATAGTTTCTTGTGATAACTCGGTGCGATGGCAAACTTCGAAGGAACCACGGACCCACAAGGCGACCAAACACATAGAGAAAGTACCATGTCATACGAGAAATCGTTAGGCGAGTGGCGTGCTGATTGAAAAGATTGATACGATGGAAAATCTAGCGGATCCATTCACGAAGAGCTGCCGCATAAAAAGTCTACGATGGACACGTTAGAGGACTTGGATTAAACGATGGCACCCACTTAGAAAGGAAACTTTTGTATAAGTGGGAGAAGCAAAGTGATGGTTGTTTGTAATAGCTAGTAGAGACACATTGTATACTAAAAGTTTGCTTTAGTATAAGTGGGAGATTGTTGGTTGTATCTTGGCGGTTTGGTTGAGCTTGTATACAATGTTTCTGTTACCACTATTACAATCTCCTATCTGAATTGAATACTTGATTGCATATATCACATGTCCCCTTATCTCATATATAAGTTAGATCATACGGTGTGTAGAAGATCACGAAGTGCAGTATGATTGGTCGAAGCTTAATGAGATATAAAAGTTTCACGGTGAGACAACTTAAGGACGAGTTGTCGGTTTGAGGCTGCGGATATAGATAAGTGACTTGACTTAGTTGCTTGTCTATCTTTGATGCGTCTACGGCGTATTGAAGGATCACGATGAGATGAGTTCTTCTTTCGACCGTCGTGAAGAACCAGATCTCGGTGACTTCGATGATTTAAACCTCGATAAGGTATTAGGTGAGTATGAGTTCTTGTCCATCACTTTGACTTGTTATGGGTGAGGTTATATGTTCTAACCAGATTCTCGCATCTTGGGTGGTGGCGATCTTGTATGTCACGCTAGTTATCATGTCAGTCATTGTATCCGTTTAGGATGATGGCGTCCCATAAGGAGCTCAAAGGTTTATTGTACTAAACCCCGCGGTTGAGTTAGCTCAAGTACAATAATAAGGTTGAGTGGTACTACTTAAGGAAATGAAGTTATTAATCATTTTAAGCAGTCAGATTGCTATAAATGATTAATGGACGTTCGATATCTTAAATACGGGGATTCGTAATGTCTAAGTGCAAGCCCGACTCAACCCGGTAATAAAGGGGTAAGTCAACATTCTTTCTCTAGTGGCATGATCGAATGTTTATAAATTAATTTATGTTACGGGCTGAACATAAGATAATTAATTTATTTGAGGCCCATCTTTATTCCTTGCATTTGATCCACAGGTTGGCCCGTCCAGGGCCAAGTAAGCTCTTGGAAATCGGCCCCTATTGCTCCTTTGGCAAGATTTTATTCTCTTTATCCCACAAGGATATTATATATTTATGGTATATGCATAGATCCTTTCCATATAAGATTATGGTAATAATCACGAGTATGAAAATAATCACGAGTATGGAAATAATCACGAGATTATGGTAATTTTCCATATAGGATTATGGTAATTTCCATATAGGATTATGGTAATTTCCATATGGGATTAAGGTAGTGCATTATAAATATAAGGTATGAGATAAAGTCATGTTAATGCTCACATAATTAACAAAGATTTTCGTCCAACCTAGTGCTTTCGAGGGTTTTGAAAATTGTGCGAAGAGGAGTTGGGTGATTTTCGAAGCATTCTCCATAGATCGTCCTCACTCGGCGTTGGAGATTGGGCAATCGGGATACAGTCGAGGAAGGTTGAAAGCACGAGTCCGATCCGTTCGATCCATTCATCTCGTTCCATCGACCTCTTGAGATCATAAACACGTGAAAACCCCAGCGTGTTGCGATTATTTATATAGGCTTTGGTTTATGTGGTGATCCATATCCTTTCATTCCTCATATAACATCATCATTTTCATAAATCGTGCGGCGGACATTTTCTTTTATGAAGGATATCCTTTCTTCTCATATCATCATCACGACCGTGAGAAGGCCGTGTCGTTGTACTTGTACTTACAAGCACAAATACCCTCATGTGTACACGTTAATCCGGGCTATAAAGCACTGAGACTCGAATTCGATTTTTATCATGAATTGGGAGCGACCCAACAAGCTCATTATCATTCATTGTCGGCGAACCAATACATTGATAGGATACATACATAAAAACATAAATATTTTGGGCAGGTAATTTCATAACATCATTTCCTCATCATTTCTCAAAAAAGAAAGCATCATAAATAAATACTTTTCATTTCGAAAAAAGCGTCATAAATAAAGCATTTTATCCTTGAGGATAAGAAAAGAAAAGTCCACCTCAAGAATTGACCTTCTTGACATACATGATAGTGATCCTTTGTCGTTTTCATTTACGTCCATCTTGGACCTTGTCGATGTAAAATATAATTTAATACATCATTCATTTTTTCTTTGAAGCATCGTTAAGATTTAACAATTCATTATCTTTTAAATCTTAGAGTTTTATGATTTTCGTTATCGATCGACTTAGTTAACAATCTATACTTAGTCTATTAGATTAGTCTCGTCATGACGATGGCGACACTTCGTCGTTGCATTCTCTCCTTCCATCAATGTTTCTCCACGTCGTTTCGTATAATTTATGAATCCTAAGTTCATAACTAATCTTAAATCGTTTGTTAGCGCGATCGACAAATTACGAGTTTCAATAACTCATCCATAACCAATATTTCTTCGCGCGTTTCTCCCTCACATGTCCCATATTCTATCAAAGAAACCAATATCGATACTACACGATAATTAAAATTTCTCTTACTTGATCATCTTCTAATAATCATTCTATAAACTTGAGTTACTTAGAAATAATATTTCTTAAGTATCTACTTGACATAATCAACTCACTAATTAAATCTATGATTTAATTAAGTAAATCCATAATTAAAACTTAATTAAATGGATTAAATAAAATCCAATAATATTTGATTAATCAATCAAATTAATTTAATTCATCTTAAATATTCACTAATTAGGATTTTATTTCAATCACTCCTTACATAAAGTCCATCTCATTACATACATAAATCACTTAAAGAATAATTCTCAATTTATCCTTTAACATAATTAATTAATTATGTTATTAAAAAAAATAGACTTTATTCAATCTCATGAGTTTAATTAACTCATTATAATTAATTGGTCTTTAGATTACTATTTAATTCAAGAGTCCCTCTTTAATTTAATTCCAAGGCCCAACATTAGAATAAATCTAAGTCCACCTTAAATTTAAGTAAAGTCCATGCTAATTTAATTGAAGAAGCCGTCTTTCATTTTATTATAGGTCCGTCTACCATTAGGTCCAATCACCATTTAAATTTTAGCCCATATATCCCATAAGGCCCAAACCTAAAATTGACTAAGTTTAAAATAAAACTAAGCCCATCATTTATTTAATTAACATTGAATGAATAAGGACCCAAGCCCAACACTTAATATGTTTAGTCCATAATTAAGACCCAACATTAAATAAATTTTGGCCCGTAAGAGTGAGGCCCAATTGAATTAAATTAAAAACTAAGCCCCAGCACCCCCAATCTCCTATTTCCTCACTCTCTCTGCACTCCTCATACGGACACACTCACACACATACTCTCTCTCTCTCGCCTCTTCAATCTGCCGCCACCGTCGTCTCGTCTCCGACGAGCTATGGCGGGGCACCTCGGTGACCCCTCGTCCATCTTGCCCTTTCTTCTTTTCACTCAAAACACACACGTACGCGACACACACCACACACAATCTGCCGCTGCCGTCGCCGCCTCTCCGGCCGGCCATGTCGTTGGTCGGCGTGCTTCCGCCGCCGTCTCCTTTCCTCTCTTCTCTCGACTCTCTCTCACGGACACACACACGGATGAACACACACACACACACACTTGCCTCTTCTCCCCTTCTCGGTAAAATCGCCGCGTCGTCGCCACCTCCGGTGGACGGTCGCCGTCGCGACCTACCGCGCCGCCACCACGACCACGGCCTATTTTCCCTCTTCTTCTCTATGTTCTCGCTGTGATATACACAAATACATATAAAGATCTATACACTGTGCTTTCTCTCAATCTCTCACCCTCTATATCTCGTTTTCAGATCACCGCCTTCGCCGACATCGCCGTGCTCCGGGAAGGATCTGTCGAGGGTTCTTGGTATCGCCGTCGTGACCAGCACCTCCTCTCTGTTCCAGACCGAGACTTTGTCGATTTATAGGTTCAACATGTATTCTGTAACTATAGCACTATCTATGTTTTCATTCGAAGCTCATAAGTATATATGTATGTGTTCATATATTCTGCACTTGGATGATGTTGTGGAATAAGGTTCTAGCTATGACTTATTGTATTGTGAGAACAATATGTATATGAACGTGAGTTGTTGTGGAGCATAATATTATTCTTGTTTTATAAAGATTGAAAAACTTGAAATAAAATCATATTTGAATAACATTGAACCTGATGAAGTAGAGAGCTTTCCTCTTCTTTCTCTTGAGCAAACCATAGAAATTGAATGGGAGAATGAAATGCAGGGATGATGTAAGATGATATTGGGTGTGGTTGTGAAATTGTCATAGGATCCTTAGTGTGTAATGATGAAGGTTTGAAAGAGTAGGTATGTAAGGAAAAGTTGAAGATTTTATGGGATTTGAAATGATGTGTTGTGATGTGACAATTTATCCAGTGCAAAACATCTGGTTCGGTTCGTAATTGTATTCGTTTAAATTTTCTCGTTCAAAATTAAATAGAACGTCGACGATTATAAATTTTTAAAAATCGCTCAAATTTCAAAACCCGATTTAGCTAAATAAATTAATAATTCAAAGTTTTAAATTTCTCGGGGTATTACATTCGTCAATCCGGAAGCCGGATCGTTACAGAGTGGTATCAGAGCAGTTCATTTGCTCTGAACCAGAAATGTTCTTTCAAGTCAAGTCTAGTTAGAATCACTAGACTTTGGAAATTAGTCGACATCGCTCAACACTCCATCACATCAAGCTCAACCGGAATGAGGTAAATGATTTCTCTTCAAAAGTTTTGAAATGAAAAGTTGAAAGTGAGAAAGGATGAAAATGATAATTTTTTTAAAAAAAAAAAAAAGAAAAGAGATTCCCACAATATGCAGGTATGAGACTGTATATTTAAGGAAAGCTCAAAGGATTCCCACAATATGCAGGTATGGGACTGCATATTTAAGGAAAACTTACAGGATTTGATTTATGCTAAGTAAATGATTCTTTCTCAAAGTTTTGTAATAATTTTTCAAGTGAAATGAAAGTTATGAGGATTGATTGAAAGTGAAAGTTATTGCAAATGTTGCAAATGAAGTTTCATGTCATGAAGTGCGAAATGATGAAATAATAAGAAAAGTTGTTGGTTCGCTACCAACATATCATGGTTTAATGATGTTTATGAGGAGGATGTTGTCATGATCGGGAAGTTGTTGGTTCGCTACCAACGTATGATAATGTCATAATGAGACGAAAGTATTGACGAATATGTGTCGATAAATGAAATGTTTGAATTCATGGAATTGATAAAGATTTATTGTTATTAATGATTGAAAATGCTCAAAATGGACATTATATGTTAAATATGTTATGTTGAATTTTGAAATTCAAAGAAGTACATGAGTCTGATGAACTATGATATGAATATTTGAAATTTTATTTCAAATCTCAAGGTTATTAATGATGAAGGGTATGTTATTCCCAAAAGAGCGTGATCGCTTAAGGCGCATGATCCCATTGCGAAAAGAACATAGAAGGACGAATTATGAGAATTTTATTCTATACTAAAAACAAAAGCGTGGTCGAAATGAGAATCTCGAAATGAAGGCGAGAAGAGAAGTTCTGACGAAGTGGACATGAGGTCAAATGATAAATGTCACTATGCGATAAGTGACATGAGTATAGTCTTTTATTTGGGCGTTCACGCGATGGAACTCCAAATCGACTATGACTTATTCGTTATAAGCGAAAAGAAATGTGATCAAAGAATGAATTGATCAAGTATTGTGAGTTTTCAAAACAAGAATGAATTCAGCGCGGGCTTTTCTGCACCGCGCAGTGATTTTGTTTTAACACGTTCTCCTTCGTTTGAACTCCGATTTATGCATGGTTTTCGCCTACGTACTCCTATCGCGATGTACTTTAATTGTAATGAAGGACCCAACCCCTGATTATTTCTCCAGAAATTACGAGAATCAGTGGAAGTTAGTTACATGATTTTAAAAATGAGAACTTTCTGATGCGATAAGAATTTTAGAAAGTTACTAGAAGGTAAGATTCCCGATGGTACAAGTAGAACTATGACATACATGAGAACCTTTGATGATGACCTATTACGAGTTATATAAGGTTTCAAATTCAATTTCATTACCCAATTCATGTCATTGAGTTTAACTACATGACTAGTTAATTGAGAAATCACGTGAGTTTCTCCTTTGTTTTGAAAAAATTTTAACCCAAAGGTCTATAAAGGATCCTTTTGAAACAAAGTTCTTGTGTGGTGAGAAAATATTTGTGGGGGTTTGGCCAGCCCATGACCAAAGAAATCTCGATGAGTCGTCATTACGGTCTTGGACCTATATCCCAATTATTGATTCGAGGAACATATTGGTTCAAACTCTCAAAAGTAAGATCACCTCGAATTTGAACCCTTACCCTTGTAAGTTGTCATGATGAGTTTTCTTCAATCATTGAAACCAATAAGTATAATAAAGGTTGACTTACCTTGTCACCTAAGTGTGAATTAGTAAGCGATAAACATCGAGACATGATATAGGTTGACGTATTTGGTCACCTAAAAGTTTCGAGATCGATGAAGTGATAGACATCAAGAAATTATGATGTAAAGGAAATCTCGATGAGGCGAGATATTTTCCTATGATACACATTGATCAATGACCCTGATGGGCTTACCAAGTACTTATGATAATGAAGGTTATGAATAAGATACTCTTTAGCATTCAATGCAAGAGTAAAAGTAAAGAAAAGAATATAATATCTGTGGGATATGAATTCCCCTTATTATGTCATAACGAGAGAGATTACAACTTATCTTTAAGATAGTTGTTGTCCTTAAAACCTCATTAGTAGGTTGGACATGTCTAAAAAGAATGAAGATGCATGCAAGATATTCCTTTCAAAGAATATATATATATAAAGAAATGATAGCATCTCAGAAAATAAATCTCTCGCTTTATACCTCAACCCTTAGAATTTTGCTTGAGCATAATTGATTTCGAATATATGAGGCTTTGCATGGTCGGAAATGTCGACACCACTTTATTGGGATGAAGTGAGTGAAAGAAAGTAACTAGGTCCAAATCTAGTACAACTAATGATTGAGAAGGTCGATCACATCAAGCAAAGAATCGAAAGAAGCCCAAGATAGACAAAAGCCTTATGCGAATAAACGTTGATCTGGTTTAGAGTTCAATGTTGAGGATCGAGTGTTTCTTAAGGTTTCTCCTTCGAAAGGAGTTATACGTTTTGGCAAGAGAGGAAAGTTATGACCGCGATACATAGGACCTTTTGATACATATGAAAGTTGTCACCAAGCATTTGAGACGTACACAATGTGTTTCATGTCTCGCAATTAAGAAAATACGTGTTTGATTCGAGACACGTAATTAATCGCGATGAAGTAGTCTTAGCTCAGGACTTGAGTTATGAAGAAAGACATGTCCAAATTTTGGATAGAAAAGTTCAAGTTTTACAAAACAAACAAATTGTTCTCGTCAAAGTAAAGTGGAACCATCACGGTATGGAGGAGGCTACAAGTGAACTTGAAGACAAAATGAAAAAAACTAAGTATCCCGAACTAGATTACCATGGTACGTAATTTCGAGTATTTGAGGCCATAGTAAAACCAATGATATTGAGAATGATGAATCATAAATATTGAGAAGTGTGAACAACTAGGTTAGCCCTAGTATGTAAATCATGTATGGAGAAATATCTCCAAAGTCAAGACATGGTAATAAGATGCTTGGAATTTAAGTTATGGGGTACACATGTACTAACTTGCCAAGCTATATGTCAATAATAGCGGTTTTAATCGAATGTGGGAACAGTATAATGAAAGTAATATTATTTTCAGATACCATGTTTAAGGAAAAGGAATATCTCGAGAGAACAAATGAAACGACTCACATGGAAGGATCTTAAAGTGAATCTAATTGGGAAGATTATCCCCATACCTTTGTGACGATCAATAAAATGAGATATTAAGTATCTTTGACATTGAAATTAATTAATCATTGAATATCGAGAAATGGTAAAGATGTTTGACGTCAAAGCAAAAGTATGATATGTCCTCGATGGACCAAGGATTTTATCCTATGCGAAATTGCATGATGGATTAATAAAGAATGATAACAAATGATGTATATCCTAAAAGGATATTACAAATGAAGGCACTAAATGCGGAATAAGGATTTCTCTGAAAATATTTTGAAGTAAGAATATATGAAATATATTCTAAGAGCAATAAAGAGGAAAGGAAATCGAATCATTCGATGAATTAAGAATGGATGATAATGACGGATACCATGTTAGTAGGGTGAGGATCTAGATGATCATCGAACTACTTGTGATTACTATATGGTGGCATGGCTATGAGATAGAAATCTCATAAGAACTCTAAAGTTAAGCGTGCTTAGCTTGGAGCAATTATGGGATGGGTGACCCACAGGAAATTTTCTCGGGGTGTGTGAGTGAGGACAAAGCACCTTGAAAAGACTCGTGTTGATGCGTGGGGTGGCCGTCAATCCGGAGCCCGGGTGGTTACGGATGGTGATAATATTATCGGAAAAGAACTTGAAGCTACTTTGTTAGAAATACCTATATGGTTTCTTAGAACTTCACCTAGAAGGAGTTGCGAAGAAAATGGATTATTATATTATTCTTTCACCAATGGAAAATTTACGATGGGCGTGTGTTTGAGCGAATTAGAGTCAAACACGGGACTCACTACCAGTAATCGATAGATTACTGCGTATATGGTTAGTTTATAACATATACTCATATGATCCTACTAAGTCGAGAATATATTGAGCTTAGGCGGAAGGTTTAAGACTAAGGATTAGTCGATATCGAAAGTTAAGATTTCATGAAGATATTATGGGTTCGAAGAAGCAACATCGAAATTCGAGCATGATGAAGGAAAGGATAATCTGAAATCTTTGCGAAGTGTACAAATTCGAGGACGAAATTTTCTTAAGGGGATAGAATGTAATACCCCGAGAAATTTAAAACTTTAATTATTAATTTATTTAGCTAAATCGGGTTTTGAAATTTGAGCGATTTTAAAATTTATAATCGTCGACGCGTTCTATTTTATTTTGAATGAGAAAATTTAAATGAATCGATTCTGAACCGAACCGGATGTTTTGCCTTGGATAAATTGTCACATCACAACACATCATTTCAAATCCCATAAAATCTTCAACTTTTCCTTACATACCTACTCTTTCAAACCTTCATCATTACACACTAAGGATCTATGACAATTTCACAACCACACCCATATCATCTTACATCATCCCCGCATTTCATTCTCCCATTCAATTTCTATGGTTTGCTCGAGAAAGAAGAGAAAGCTCTCTACTTCATCGGGTTCAATGTTATTCAAATATGATTTTATTTCAAGTTTTTCAATCTTTAGAAAACAAGAATAATATTATGCTCCACAACAACTCACGTTCATATACATATTGTTCTCACAATACAATAAGTCATAGCTAGAACCTTATTCCACAACATCGTCCAAGTGCAGAATATATAAACACATACATATATACTTATGAGCTTGAATGAAAACATAGATAGTCTATAGTTCGAGAATACATGTTGAACCTATAAATCGACAAAGTCTCGGTCTGGAAGAGAGAGGAGGCGCTGGTCACCGCGGCGACGCCAAAAACCCTCGACAGAGCCTTCCCGGAGCACGACGATGTCGGCGAAGGTGGTGATCTGAAAACGAGATATAGAGGGTGAGAGATTGAGAGAAAGCACAGTGTATAGATCTATGTATGTATTCGTGTGTATCTGTTGTGCGAGAACAGAGAGAAGAAGAGGGGAAAATAGGCTGTGGTCGTGGTGGCGGCGCGGTAGGTCGCGACGGCGACCGTCCATCGGAGGTGGCGACGGTGCGACAATTTTGCCGAGAAGGGGAGAAGAGGCAAAGTGTGTGTGTGTGTGTGCGTTCATCCGTGTGTGTGTCCGTGAGAGAGAGCCGAGAGAAGAGAGGAAAGGAGGCGGCGGAAGCACGCCGACCAACGACATGGTCGGCCGGAGAGGCGGCGACGGCGGCGACAGATTGTGTGTGGTGTGTGTCGCGTACGTGTGTGTTTTGAGTGAACAGAAGATAGGGCAAGATGGACGAGGGGTCACGGAGGTGCCGACCGCCATAGCTCGCCGGAGACGAGACGGCGGTGGCGGCAGATTGAAGAGGCGAGAGAGAGAGAGTATGTGTGTGAGTGTGTGTCTGTATGAGGGTGTGCAGAGAGAGAGTGAGGAGATAGGAGATTAGGGGGGGTGCTAGGGCTTAGTTTTTAATTTAATTCAATTGGGCCTCACTCTTATGGGCCAAAATTTATTTAATGTTGGGTTTTAATTATGGACTAAACATATTAAGTGTTGGGCTTGGGTCCTTATTCTGTTGGGCTGTTAATTAAATAAATGATGGGCTTAGTTTTATTTTAAATCCTTAGGCTGAATTTTAGGTTTGGGCCTTATGGGATATATGGGCTAAAATTTAAATGGTGATTGGACCTAATGGTAGATGGACCAATAATAAAATGAAAGATGGGCTTCTTGAATTAAATTAGCATGGACTTTACTTAAATTTAAGGTGGACTTAGATTTATTCTAATGTTGGGCCTTGGAATTAAATTAAAGAGGGACTCTTGAATTAAATAGTAATCTAAAGACCAATTAATTATAATGAGTTAATTAAACTCATGAGATTGAATAAAGTCTATTTTTTTTAATAACATAATTAATTAATTATGTTAAAGGATAAATTGAGAATTATTCTTTAAGTGATTTATGTATGTAATGAGATGGACTTTATGTAAGGAGTGATTGAAATAAAATACTAATTAGTGAATATTTAAGATGAATTAAATTAATTTGATTGATTAATCAAATATTATTGGATTTTATTTAATCCATTTAATTAAGTTTTAATTATGGATTTACTTAATTAAATCATAGATTTAATTAGTGAGTTGATTATGTCAAGTAGATACTTAAGAAATATTATTTCTAAGTAACTCAAGTTTATAGAATGATTATTAGAAGATGATTGAAGTAAGAGAAATTCTTAATTATCGTGTAGTATCGATATTGGTTTCTTTGATAGAATATGGGACGTGTGAGGGAGAAACGTGACGAAGAAATATTGGTTATGGATGAGTTATTGAAACTCGAAATTTGTCGATACGCGTTAACAAACGACGAAGATTAGTTATGAACTTAGGATTCATAAATTATACGAAACGACGTGGAGAAACATTGATGGAAGGAGAGAATGCAACGACGAAGTGTCGCCTATCGTCATGGCGAGGCGAATCGATGAGCAGTATAGATTGTTAACTAAGTCGTATCGATAACAAAAATCATGAAACTCTAAGATTTAAAAGATAATGAATTCGTTAAATCTTAACGATGCTTCAAAGAAAAAAATGAATGATGTATATGTATACGAAAATGAATGATGTATATGAAAAAATGAATGATGTATATTTCTTACATTGACAAGGTCCAGCGTGGACGTAAATGAAAATGACAAAGGATCACTATCATGTATGTCAAGAAGGTCAATTCCTGAGGTGGGCTTTTCTTTTCTTATCCTCAAGGATAAAATGCTTTATTTATGACGCTTTCTTCGAAATGAAAAGTATTTATTTATGATGCTTTCTTTTTTGAGAAATGATGAGGAAATGATGTTATGAAATTACCTGCCAAAAATATTTATGTTTTTATGTATGTATCCTATCAATGTATTGGTTCACGACAATGAATGATAATGAGGTTGTTGGGTCCTCCCAATTCATGATAAAATTGAATCGGATCCTGTGCTTTATAGCCTGGATTAACGTGTACACATGAGGGTGACTATGTGATGTAAGTACAATTCACGGCCGGTCACAGCGACGTAGAGGGAGGCCTCCTTCTACGGCGTTCAGGATGATGTTATATGAGGAATGAAAGGATATGGATCATACATACAAAGAAAATGTCGGCAGACGATTTATGAAAATGATGAAAATGTTTAATAAACACAAGACCTTTTCAAGTAAAACCGTTGTGTCTTATCATGAAGGGGCAGTGTAATTTAATTTAAGAATATTAAAATGTTTTGGCATGAGTCCACCGAGTGCATTCATGTACTCACCGCATATTGTTTTTAAATGTGCGATTGGTGATGATAGAATGGAGTGGAGTTGGCGAGATTTCTTTTGTCGATGAAAATGGAACATTTTGGTTCACCTTGAGAATACATCTTCATGTGCATATCTCACATGTTTATTCCGCTGCAAACTCTTTTGAATTCTAGTTACAAGTCGAACTCATGAATATCCTAGTAGTGATTTCATAATCAACTACTGTATGGTCAGACTTTCTGAATTGACCTTCGTATCACTTATGTTTCCGCAATTATTCATGTTTCCATTATCAGTGGTATGGTTAGAAACCAAATACAAAATTCCCATTTCTTTAATCAAAACCCCAGTCGCGGTCCGACGAGGCAGTCTTTCGGGATTAGCGGAGTCGGGCTGTGACACTAAAAATCACGGAAACGACCGTGCAAGGCCATGAAACACATTTAGGTACATTTACAAGGCAAAAGGTCCTAACACCTAAGACATGGACTCCTCCGTGTGTCAGGCAGCTTGGGAAGTCACCAACGAAACACTTTGGGGTTTGCATCACTCGACGCTTGGAGGCCCACTTGGGCGGGACTTGGGCAAAAATGGGCGCGCCATGGTGTGAGGGGTGATCCCGTAACAGCTCTCCCCTAACTAAGTTGGCGACGCCCTCAGCGCCATTGTGCTGAGGTAGATATCGATGAGCGGCTGAAACACTTTCAATTTGGTCTCTGATTCTTAGATATTCTCTTCGGCGGGACGACCTTGCCACTTCACCAGGTATTCTTTGTGTCGATTGCACTTTGGTCCAGCATCCCGATGGTCGCAAATGGTTTCAACTACTTGCTTTCCTGTGTTGTTGGCCAGTCGGAGCTGGGGGTGGTTGGGCTCATTGCGACTGACGTCCTATTCATCGGCTCGATATGGTTTGAGTTGGCTGACGTTGTGGAGTTGCCACCATGGGGGAAGATCAACTCGGTAGGCAACTTTTCCGATCTTGCGTAAGATGGTTAGTGGTCTAATATATTTTTGTATCAAACGAGGGTCGTGCCCGCGTGATGACTTGGAAAGACGTGGATCAATGACTATAACCATCACTTGGTCGCCCACTTGGAATTCAACAAACCGACATTTTTTATCTGCGTATTTCTTCATTCGCCGCTGGGCTTTCTCAAAGTAGCTTTTGGCCAATTCAATGTTTTTCTCCCACTATAGCATGAAGTGCTTAGCCGAAGAGACTCTGTCCCTCCGTGGCGCATCCATAGTGTGTGGGAATAGCGGTTGCTGCCCTGTACAAATCTCAAAGGGGCTTTGGTTCGTCGTGGAGCACTTTTGAGTATTGAAGCACAGTTGGGCCGCATCCAAAAGCTTTACCCAGTCCTTCTGATTTGCGCTCACAAAGTGCCGGAGATACTCCTCTAGCATCGAGTTGAAGCGTTCCGTTTAGATATTGGACTACGGGTGAAAGCTCTAGCTCATGTTGAGTTTGGAGCCGAGAAGCTTGAAGAGCTCGGTCCAAAATAGACTTGTGAATCGTGAGTCCCGATCACTCACGATGTCAATTGGAAGTTCCCATAGTTTTATGATGTTCTTGAAGAAAGGTTGAGCGGTCCCTTCTGTTGTGATTACTCTAGGGATGGGAACGAATGTTGCGTACTTTGAAAATCGGTCTACCACTACAATAATTGCATCCAAATCTCCAACCTTGGGTAGACCATTTATGAAATCCATCGACACACTCTCCCATGGTCGTGCCGGAATAGGGAGAGGTTCCAGTAGATCTGCCTTCATTTGACAGTCCTCCTTATCTTGCTTGCAAATGAGGCATGTACGTACGTGTGCCTCAATGTCATCACGCATCTGTGGCCAATAGTATGACCTTTGGATAAGGGCCACAGTACGCTTTTCTCCGGGTGGCCTGCCCACAAAGTGTTATGGCATTCCATGATGATGGATTTTCTTAGCTCGCCCCCTATCGGAACGTAGAGGCGATCTCCCTTATTCTTGAGCACTCCATCATCAAGCCAAAACTGTCGGGTTTTTCCTTGCCCAACCAGGTTGACCAAACACTGAGCTGCTGGATCTTGCTTGGTGAGCTCGCGTATCTGGTCTCTTATTGAGGTGGTAACCTTGCTTGCTGCAAGGGCCGCTGCCACTTGTGTGTCCCCAAAATTGCCCCTGCGGCTTAGGGCATCTGCGACATGGTTGCTGGCACCCGCACGATACTCCAGCGCAAAATTAAACTCGACAAGCAGTTCTTGCCATCGTGTCTGTTTAGTGGTCAGCTTGGGTTTGGTCAAGAAGTGACTCACCGCCGTGTTGTCTGTCTTGACTGTGAAAGGCAGGCCTAAAAGGTAATGCCGTCATTGTCGAAGACAATGGACAACGGCGAGCAACACTTTCTCGTGCACTGGGTAACGCCTCTCTACATCCTTGAGCTTTCGACTCTCGAAGGCCATAGGATGCCCATCTTGTATCAGGACTACTCCCAAAATAAAATCCGATGCATCAGTCTCCACCACAAATGGTTTCGACATCTCCGGTAACGCAAGTACGGGATCCATCATGATTGCACTCTTCAGCTTCTCAAAAGCTTCTTGGTGGGACATGACCAATCCCAAGTTTTTGTCTTCTTTGTGAGGTCCATCAGGGATTGGGCTATCTCGGAGTAGCCCTTCACGAACCTTCTATATTAGTTTGCCAATCCCAGAAAGGATCTCACCTCGTGTACGTCCTTCGGCGGCCTCCATTCTTCGATGGCCTTAATCTTCTTCAGATCCATCCTGATCCTTCCAATTTCAACGATGTGTCCCAAGAAATCAATCTTATCTTGGGCAAACGAGCACTTCGATGGTTTTGCATATAGTTCGTGCTCTCGCAATTGGGCGAGGACCTTTCGGAGATGTGCAATGTGTTCTCCTAAGGACTCGCTATAGATTACGATATCATCCAAATACACCACCACGAACTCGTCTAGGAATCCATGGAGTACTTGGTTCATCAAGGTGCTGAACGTGGCCGGGGCATTTGTCAAACCAAACGGCATAACCAAGAACTCGAAGGCCCCGTACCTCGTCACCACTGCGGTTTTTGCTTCATCGCCCTCCTTGATTCGGACTTGCCAATAGCCCGACCTTAAGTCAATCTTCGAAAAGTACTCGGCTCGGCTGAGGCGATCGAAATAGTCGGCAACCAACGGAATGGGGTAGCGATTCTTTACAGTCAACTTGTTAAGTGCTCGGTAGTCGCAGCACATGCGCAAGGAACCGTCTGCCTTCTTCAGGAACAACACTGGGGCTCCGAATGGCGATTTCGCTGGTCGGATGAGCCCACTATCAATCAACCCATTAGTTGCTTCCTCAGTTCCTCAAGCTCCGGGTAGGACATCCTATACGGAGCCTGCGCAGGTGGCTTTGTGCCCGGCACCAATTCAATCTCGTGGTCGACTGCTCGCTTTGGTGGGAGCTTTTTAGGCAGCTCGTCCGGCATGACGTCCTCGAACTCCATGAGGATTTTCTTCACAACTTCGGGGATTGGCCCCGATTTTTCCTCAATTTCTTCGAGGCGAAGGGTGCATAGGTAACTCGGTTCCTTCTTTCTACATCCCTTCACAAATTGCATGGCCGATAGTGGCTTTGAACTAATCTTAGACGATACCGCATGAGCCACACATGGTTTGTTCCCCATCATCATTAGAACATCCGCATGTGGCATTACTGTTGTCTTTGTGTCTCGAAGAAAATCAAGCCCAAGGATCAGTTTGAAATCATCCATCACCACCATGGATAGATTCGTCCTACCTTTGTACAACCCCACTTTAATGAGTACCGATCTTGCAAGTCCCACAATGGTTTGGGCGGCCGAGTTGATGGCCTTCACTCGTCCCACTCATTTCTCCAACACTAGCCCAAGGTTCCCCCACTGAGCTAGCTAAATAGTTGTGGGTGGCTCCCGTGTCCACCATCGCTCTCACGGGTTTCCCGTTGATCATTATATCGACGAACATAAGCCCTTTCCTTCTGGTCAATTTTGCCGTGAGTCCTTCTCCAAGTTGATTCGTCAGGGCTGGGGCAGATTTTACTGCATTCTTTAGTTTCAATTTCTTATTCCCTTCCACTCTTGCCATATCATTGCATCGATAAGAAATTACCCCGAGAATGTCTTCCTCTTCGCTCTTGAGTTCTTCCTCGCTACAACTCTCCTGTTCAGGCTGTGGTTGGGGTTCCTTCCCTTTCTTTTTAGGAGGTGGCATGGTGCCGTAGCACTATTCCATAGCATTCAACAATTGCGTTTTCAGGCACGCCTTCACGCGATGGGGTCCATGGCATATGAAGCATCCACTAGGTTTTTTATGGTGCACTGTTGGTCTTGTTGTCTGCTTGAAATCTTCCTCGGGCAAAACTCCCTTGTGAGCTTCCTTGGGAATATGCGGGTTGGTCTCTCCCACCCGTGCTTCTCGTGAAGTTGGGCCTGAAGACCCTTGTCCCCATTCCTTTCTGCTGACTCCCCTCCTCGACGTAGTAGATCGCTATTGTGTCGAGGTTGTAGTCATTCAACCGCTCAGCAGCCGCCATGGCTGTCGACAACATCATTACTTGTTGACGTTGCAGTTCAGTTCTCGCCCACGGCTTCAACCCAACTATGAACTGTTGAACCTTCGTAGCTTCATCCATCTCACAAAGATCTAGGATAATCTCTACATACGCCTTCACATAGTCGCTAATTGACCCCATGTGCTTTAGATCGCGTAGTGCCAAGTGGGCAGAAAAGGTTACGTTGTTCGGATAAAAGTGTTCCTTGAGGGCTTGCCGCAGCGTTGCCCAGGTGTTTACTAGAATCCTTTCAGCTTGAATATCCTCAAACATCATTCTCCACCATTGCTTAGCATTTCATGTTAAGTACATGGTTGCAGTGAGCACTTTCTCCATTTCATCGTTGATACTGGACGCCGTGAAGTATTGCTCCATATCAAAGAGGAAGTTACCAATCTCCTTGGCATCCTGGGCACCATTGTAGGCGCACGGGTCGGGGACTCTTTTCTTGGGTCCCTCAATGTTGTTCCTTGGCCCTTCGTTGGCCAACGCCCTGTTTATCATTGATACTGTATTTTGCAGATCTTCAATGTAAGTGCGGTTGTTGTTCGCTCGACGAAGCACTGCAATTTCTCTACGGAGTTGCTCAATGGTACGGCGTAAGTCTCTTACATCCGTTCCTCCACTCTCATCGGCCACTCCGGTCTCGCCTAACAGTCGCCATGCTCGGCGACTTTCTTCTATTATCTCGTGGCGCCGGGCATTTTCATTTTCTAACGCGTCGACCCTCTATCGTTGATCTAGGCCCCATGCTTTAAGGTTTTCAACCTTCTCCTCCAAGGTCTCGATGATGAATCGGTATTGGGCGAGATCACTCTCAAGTGCATCTAGCCTTTGTTTGGTATTCATAGTGCGTTTCGGGACTTCCTCATCCCGACCGTCCTGCGCATTCTTAGTAATGGATGTCATGGGATTATCCATAGCACCTTTCTTGGTCTCGATCTCAATCGAGGCTCTGATACCAATTGTCATGGGGCGCTTGTAGTGATAGCGTAACAACGCGTGCCGTGTGGCTAGAAGGCGACTCCTATGACTTATTCCACCTCTCTGTCATCTTCTTCGAGGTCTTGAGCAGAGACGACGTACTCATACCTCTTGGTGCTTTAGTGGTCCCACGGGATAATGCTCAATTGGGCAACGATCATTTTCATGGATGCAAAATGTGTGTACATTATGGTGGCACTAGGCAACTGTTACAATGTGTTGGCTTGGAGAGGGGGACACTCCTTACAACACTAGCTCTTTGCTCTTTTCTATCCTTTTCCCCCTATAATAGTCCTTACAAAAATAATGCAAGTGACACCACTAGATATTGAAAAGCTGAAAATCACGGAAACGGCCGTGCAAGGCCGTGATACACATTTTGGTATATTTACAAGGCAAAAGGTCCTAACACCTAAGACTTGGACTCCTCCATGTGTCGGGCAGCTTGGGAAGTCACCAACGAAACACTTTGGGGTTTGCATCACTCGGTGCTCGGATGCCCACTCGGGCGGGACTTGGCCAAAAATGGGCGCGCCACGGTGTGAATGGGGCGATCCCGTAACATGTGGGTAGCGGTTAGGGTTTGTTCATCCGTGTTTAATTCAGCGTCTACCATATCCGAATAGTTTAGTGTCTACCATATCTGTGATCATATCCATATCGTGATTATACATTATCCATATCGTTATCCATATCATTATACATATCATTATCCATATCATACATTATCCATTCGTTATTCATATCATTATACATATCGTTATCCATATCATTATCCATATCAATATCCGTATCATTATTATTTTTTCTTTCTTGAGATTTTCCGCATCCACGTTCTGAGGATTAAAAAATATATATATAGAAATTTTCGAATCCTGTTTCGAGCAAATTAGTTCATTGTGTTCCTTGGTACGTTTAGAGTCGTTTGGTGCACATTCTGTGTGCACTTTTTTTTCGAAATTCCATTAAACCTCGTTGTATTATCTGGGTTCCTTGGGTAGTATAGGTCGTGTTGAACAAGTTTCTGCACAACATATTTTTGAGTCTTCATTTTTGATTTTTTTCGTCTTTCCTTCCGTGTCTTTCCTTTCTTGTCCTGTTTGATTTGTTGGTGTTGAATTCATTGGTGGATTGAAAGGATTTGAGACTTTTGAAGGAGAATTTGAGTGGTAAAAGTCAAGAATGTGAGATTATTAGAGTGAAAAAAAAGCCAATTTGAGGGATACACGAGTGCTGAGTGATTTATTTTGAGTGATACACGAGCGTTTGTGAGTTGGTGAGGTTCCTGTTAATTTTTCTTTTCTCACGTTTTCTGCAGCAATGTCTAAGAATGTAGATTCAGATGGGTCATGTCATAAGGACGACGATGATTCTATCAGTCGTCAAACAAAATTCATGATGGAGGCCTTGCGTTCTGAATTGGGAATGATAATCACAAAAAAGATGGAGGAGATGCATGATCGAATCACTGCACTTGAGGAGAGACCTCGTAGAGAGGAGCGACATCGGCAAGATCCTATTGTGTATCAATGAGGTGGAGGACGAAGAGGAGGCAGAGGTGGCAGAAATTTCCGTCGAGATAATAGATACGTAGAGGCTGAAAATGAGGAAGATGAGTTTTCAGATTTTGAGGAAAGGCGGCTTAGAGGAGGGATCAAGAAGATAACAATCTGAGCAGCATCAAGAAGAACATCCCTTCTTTTCAAGGGAAAAATGATCCTGAATTATACTTGGAGTGGGAAAGAAAGGTAGA
The DNA here is from genome assembly GCA_036937905.1 of Salvia rosmarinus. Lineage (NCBI taxonomy): Eukaryota > Viridiplantae > Streptophyta > Magnoliopsida > Lamiales > Lamiaceae > Salvia > Salvia rosmarinus. The sequence goes on from CM072815.1 coordinate 46,832,001, forward strand.
GCTCATGTTTGATTGCCATAACTATTCTAAGCTTAAGAAGGTGAAGTTAGCAGCAATAGAGTTCTCTGATTATGCACTTGTTTGGTGGGATCAGTTGGTGAGTAGTAGTAGGAGGAATCGAGAGCAACCTATCCAGACATCGGAAGAGATGAAGGCTGTGATGAGGAAGCGATTTGTGCCTAATCATTATTACCGTGAGCTGTACAACAAATTACAGAATTTGAGGCAAGGACCGAGGAGTGTGGATGACTACTTCAAAGAGATGGAAGTAGCCATGATTCGAGCCAATATTGTTGAAGATAGAGAGACGACTAAGGTAAGATTCTTGGCTTGATTGAATTGGGATATTCGCAATGGAGTGGAGTTGCAGCATTATATTGAGTTGGAGGACATGGTTCACATGGCCATAAAGATTGAGAACCAACTCAAAAGGAGGGGTAATGGCGGTAACATGAGCGAAATCGGTCGATTGGAAGCGACCCCAAAATATTAGTGGTTCTTCGTCAGAGGAACCAATGGAAGGATGAGGAGCATCGAAGAGGAGGTATGCATTTGAAAAGCGAGAACAAATCCTACGATTACACAACTCAAGCCAAACCTGAAGGTACCCAGAACCGTGATTTGAAGTGTTTTACTTGTCATGGAATTGGACATATTGCTAGAGAGTGTCCGAATAAGAGCAGCGAGAGAACATCTTTCATACAAGGTGTCATGTCAAAGATAAGGTATTGAGCGTGATCATCGATGGTGGGAGTTGTACCAACGCGGCTAGCATGACCATGGTTGAGAAGTTAGGGCTACCATTAGTGAAGCATCCCAAGCCATATCGGTTGCAGTGGCATTGTCAAGGTGACGAAGCAAGTGAAGATTCCGTTTCGCATTAGAAAGTATGAGGATGAAGTTCTTTGTGATGTGATTCCGATGCAGGCGAGCCATATTCTATTTGGACAAACGTGGCAGTTTGATAGAAGAGTGAAGCATGATGGGTTTACGGACAAATATTCCCTCAAGTTCAATCAAAAGAAAGTATCATTTGTTCCTCTTACTCCAAAACAAGTTTATGAAGATCAAGTGTTGTTGCAAAAGGAGTCGAAGTTGGTGAAGTCGGTTGGGCAAAGTGATGGAAGTAAGGAGAATGGAGTAATCCAAAAGTTTTATCTTGCGAGGGCTAGTGATTTGAAGTGCGTGGTGAATAAGGAGAAGCCATTGGTTGAACTAATGTACAAGGAGAATTTGAGTCCGTTTGATATAGGTGACGACTTAGATTTGGGGATAAATCCTTCTCAAGAGGAGGAGAATGATGGAGTCCGAGGTTCGTTGGATTAAGAGTTGTCTAAGAAGCCCATTAGAGATGGCGGTCCAACCAGCCCACGAGCGGTCAATTTAATTATGACAAATGGACTTGATTTTTGAAGACTTTTAGTATATTATTTTTTTGCATATTGTGGGCCACGTTTTTTTTAATTATTTTCGCAGCCCATTTAGATGTTAGATTAAATAGTTTCCTATTTTAATTAGGTCTCTTCTATTAGTTAGTTTACTACTTTGATAAGGACTCATTCTTTGATAAGGATTATAGTTCATTTTTCAGCATATATAAAGACTTGTAAGCATACAAAAATATTCAGCTTTTGATTTTCCAATATATGTGAGTTTTATTGTCTCTTCATTAGCTCTTCAAATTTCTTGAGATTTTCCAAGTAATTCATTTATCGACGTATCAACGAGATATTCATCCCTCGTTTGTGTGTCATTCATTATCCCCGAGTTGCTACGTCAACGTCACGTTGGGGTATAGGCGACTTACTGACCTATATCACTTCTTTGGTTAGATTCAGAGGTTTTGGGATATTCCATCTTGTTCGTTCTTCCGTTCGCGTGCCATTAGATCATTCATTCCAGCGAGGATCGTATCAAGTTCTAACCGCATGCGGGTTTGTTTTAAGTCCCCAAGTTTTAATGAGTTGAATAAAGAGAAAGACATCAAATTGACCCCGGTACCCAAATCAAGTATCCCCGATGTAGATTTTCCATTACCAAAAGCAACATTAAGAGAAAAACTACCTAGATCGCGTTGCCTTGGTTTTGGTTGGTACTGAATGGGCTTCTCCAACTTAACTTCCGCTTTCTTCATATCCCCCGCTTTCTGATTTTCGACTACTAGACGGCTCGGGAATGGAACAAGTGGCTCATATACTCTGCGAGACTTTACTTCTAACACTTTGATCTCTTCATCCACCTCAAACTTCTCATGGTCACTTGGATGAGTAGTAACGGCCTTGGCATGCTCCGATTGGCTAGGAAACTTTCCCTTCTGGTCTCGTCGCACCAATTGTTCAACAGTCCCAGCAAACTGTCCCACTTGAGTTTCTACTCTTTTCATCGATGCTTCCAAAGATTCAAATCTCAAGTTACTTTCTTGAATAAAAATATGTAGCGTATCCTCAAGTGTTGGCTTCCTAGGTGCATCCGACTGCTACTGGGTTTGTAGAGGCTACTGTCTGAACTAAGCTCCCTGACTAGATCCCCCTTCATTTTGACTCCAAGAGAAATTAAGATGATCTCTCCAGCCAGGATTGTAAGAGTTTGAAAAGGGATCATATCTAGGCCTCGGTTGATAGCCTTGCTGATTGCCTCGTTGGAACCCCTGCATGGTATTAACTTGCTCTTCTTCATATGCCATTTCATTTGCTCTTTGGCACATATTTTCTCCATGTCCTGTTTCACCACAAATGCCACAAGTTTCAATTGACATTACTTGTTGCTGTTGGAATTGAGGTGGTGTCTGAGGCTCGTTTGCTCTCAATAGCTGTACTTGGCGAGTGAGATCCGCCAATTGGTGTGTCATTTCATAGTTAGGAGTTGTTTAGTATGAATTTGTGATGATTCTTGGTATTGTTTCGTGTCATTTTCTATGGTTTGTTCTATTTATGCCGTTGGTTTGATTAAGATTTATCGATTCGATTAACCGTTCGTCTCGATGTTTTGTAGGAAAATGGCATAAAATAGGATGAATTGGATCTTCAAGGATCATATATTATTGAAGAACATTTGATAGGAGTTCGTAGGTGCAAGCGGTTCATAAATCGGAGTTCAAACGAAGGAGAAAGCGGGTCGAGCGACCAAAGTCGCGCCTGGCGCCCGTCGCGCCAGCGCGCGCCACGCACCCACGCCAGCGCCCGCCGCACGCCCTCGCCCGCGCCCGCGCCTCGGCCACCAGCGCGCTTCGCTCGGCGTTGCGTTAATATTCCCTCCGGCGCTCAAGGCAAACCGGCGCTTCGCCGCCCGATGCCCGGCCAGCGACTTCGCCCGTCCGTGGCGGCGCGCGCGCCTCGCCAGCGCCCATTCCTCCGCGCGTCCGTCCGTACTGGGTGGCGGCGCCCGGCCAGCGCCCAGCGCCCTCGCTCACCCGCACATGCCCGCTGCCTCCATTCGCGTGTCCGCCCGCGACACTCGCCCGGCACAGCGTGCTCGCCGCCTGCGCCTAACGCCAGCAGCCCCAGCGCCCTGCGCGCCCTCGCCAGCGACCCGCGCCTCCAGCGCCCTACCGCCCGGTAGCGCAATCTGGCGCCACTCACCAGTAGCGCCTAGCTCTCGCCCAGCCGCGCGTTCAGCTCTCACCTTGGCCGGCGTTCCAAGTGAACCGGCGTTGGTGAAGGCGAAATGTTTTCAGCGTGCGCTCGATCGAGCGGCGCTCGATCGACTTAATATATATATTTATGCTGGAGGTCATTTAGCGGGGTTCGGATTATTTTGGTTTCACCGACCGGCGACGGGTCGCTCTTCGCCATTGATTTCCAGTTTCTTGAGACAGCAACAAGCAGATAATTTCTTAGATTTAATTCTGTTTTCATTTCATTCTTGAATAATTTAGATTATCGGTTCATGCTTTGGATTAAATACTGCTTTTGTCGGAATCAATTTCATAGTGTTTTGTTTGATGGTTTCTATGGGATTCATTTCATAAGTGACAATGAAGTGTTCTCGTGTTTCTATCAATTTAATCGCTTAATGATTTCTTTGCTTTCGTTTATTTGCAATTAGATTTAGATTAGGGATTGACAAACCCTATGAATAATATGATTGCATATGCTTTTGTTTATCGTTTTTGATTTATCGCTTTCGTAGCTCAACTAGGGATTGACAACCCCCGTTTAGATTATCGCTTTATTAGTATAGCTCGGGATTGACAACTAGCTTGGGATCTTTATTTAATTCTCCGTATTTCAATTCTGCATGTTCCAAACCCTTGTTGGCATTAGAATGTTTAGGTTTTAATCGCTTTACGTATGCGACACGAACATTCGCCTGTTAAGTTTTCCTTGAGGGCGACTCGTGTTAACTTACCACGCTTCGATTACCTCGTGCGATTGCGGTGAATTTGAGTGTGTTTTAGCTCGATCAATTTTGGCGCCGTTAGGAAAATTTTAAGCGTGTTGTTTGTGTTGTTTGTTTTGTGTTTCTTTTCTTTCTGTTTGGTTATTTTCTCCCCACAGTGCGTGTAATTTTGTTTTGTTGTTGGTATCTCCTAATGCGGGGTTATCAGCGATGCGATTATAGTCAACCGGTGGGGAGGAAATTTCGTCAGATGGGCAAATTCTTCTTTGAAGAAGGAGCCCAATTCGACTTCGAGGATGTCCGTCGGCTATGAGCCACAAGCATATGATCCTTCTTGGGATCCACAGCAACAATGACCTCACCACCCGACTTGGGATATTGGGATCAGGCGGCCGCCTCCTCAACCTGACCGGAATATTGGAATCCACCGTGCTTTGAGGATCAAGCCTCCAATCCCTCGGGATCAACAGCTTCAGCACTATGAGGATCAATCCTACAATGCCTCGGGAACAACCACCTCCACCTCATTACTCATACCGCGGCCCCCTCCACCTCGGATGACGGCTTGGGAGGATGAGTTAACTCAAAAAGAGGTCATCCATTCAAAAAGCGGATGCTTTAGTCAAGGTTTGGATCTGCAAATACCTCGACTTTGCGTTTGGAGGCATAAATAGGATATGTCGAGCACGCTTGATAGTACATTGCGTGAGGAGGAACTTCCAAACCAATCGATCGAGATCCGATCGGTCCTTTGTTCTAGAAAGTGATCAATAGTTGAAAATTGGGTGGAAGAGACATCGGATGAGTTGCTGCGATCACGGGGTGAAAAGCGAGTGGTGAAATCACACCTTTCCGCACCAACCCGATCAAGCTCGGATGGTCACCACTCTTGGAAGTGACCCATTGTTGAAGATGGGCGGAGAGACACTGAGGAGCCGATGCGGCGGATGAGGTGGAAAGTGAGAGCGAGTGGGCACATGTGGATGAGAAGCATAATCGAGCCCGATGGCGTTTTATGAGAGCGGATAACAAGGAAGAGTGGGCAAATCACAGCCGATATCATTCCAACACTCACTCACGGAGGTGAAAGAGTTATCGAACACGTGAAGGAGGATGAAGAGGGATGAAGCAAGAGTGGGCACTCGAAGATGATGACATGCCAAAGCCCACTCAAGGGCGATTACCGCCTCAACAATTGGATCACGGGGTCCGAGGAGGATACAATGATAACAAAGGTTGAGGTAACTTCAATAATTTGTCGACATCCTAATTCACCAAAGTATCGTGCTTTGGGAATTATAGTTATCTATTTTTCTTTGGAGAATAGGATGTTTGATTTGAGCTTAAATGATTAGTTCTTTGCTTTCTTCTTTGTCCTTTGTGCATATATGGTTTATCTTGATGCTTTGGCGAGATGGTATTCTGCGGTGAAAGACTATGGATAATCCGTTGTTTCTAGGAACACGTCGTGCTCACGACGTTAAATTGAAATACTACGTGGGAGTTTACCCATGGTTTTCTGTTCTTTCCTTTCTTTCTTTTGTTTGTTTTCGTGTTTTCTTTGATCTATCTGTTGTTGTTGAGTTTGTTTTGCTCGGATCTGGAAAGTTGTCGTGACGAGATGAAACCGTGGTGCTCCAACTTTACATCGCATATCGTCGATTATCGAAGTATCGTCCTCTAAGGTTATTTTGAGCTTTTAATGTTTTGAGCACCGGGGCGATTACTCGATTTAAAATGTGGGGATGTTTACTCGGTTTTGTATCGTGATGTATTGTTTTGTATGCTTAATAGCGTGCCTTGTGCTTATTTAGATTGTTTGGACTTGAGTTTGTGTCTATCACGAATAAGTTAGGATTTTGATTTGTCTTGTTGAACAACGTGGTATTGATCGGACCTTGATGTATTTCGTTTATCTTGATGTCATGTGATTAAAGTGCAATGTGAATTGACGAGATTGTGTGAATTGATTTTAAATCGGTGGTTATTGGCGTGATTTGTCCGGCTAATGCTAGGGGAGTGTTAACGGGGTGGTTACCTATATACTCGTTTCAAATAAAAAAAGAAAAAAAGAAAAGAAAATATGTGTGAAAAAGAAAATAAGGAAATTAAAACTCAATGTTGTTGAGATTGTATAAATGGAGGATGAGATTACGCCTCTTTCTCGTAAATTGAGAAATGGGCATGGGAAACCACGATAGGAGACTCAATTCATCGAGACTTCACCATTCGAACATTGTTCCAAAATTTGTTTATACTTTCTTTGTGTTCTCGAAAGAAACTTGTTGCTAAAGGTAACCATTTTAGTTAATTAGCCCCAACGGAGAGTGGAGTGCGGCGAAAATAACCTACATTTGTTTGATATTTTCACAATCTTAGATTTGTTTCACATTAACTTTTATTATGTATTCATCATGTTTGGGAGAATTGCAAAGAGATTTGATTGATTGGACTAAGAGTGATGTTGCATGAGTTATCTTCGAACCTTATTAGTATAGACTTTGCTTGAGGACAAGCAAATGGATAAGTGTGGGGAGTTGTTTAGTATGAATTTGTGATGATTCTTGGTATTGTTTACGTGTCATTTCTATGGTTTGTTCTATTTATGCCGTTGGTTTGATTAAGATTTATCGATTCGGATTAACTTCATTCGTCTCGATGTTTTGTAGGAAAATGGCATAAAATAGGATGAATTGGATCTTCAAGGATCATATATTATTGAAGATCATTTCGACGGGAGTTCGTAGGTGCAAGCGGTTCGTAATCGGAGTTCAAGCGAAGGAGAGCGGGTTGAAACGACCAAAGTCGCGCCGACGCCGTCGCATGGCCCGCGCGCCGCGCACGCCACGCCTGCCCGCCGCCGCCGCCACCTGCGCCCGGCGCTCGGCCACCCGGCCGCGCTCGCTCGGCGTGCGTTCGCCATTTCCTCCGGCGCTCAAGCGTACCGCGCTCACCGCCCGTGCCCAGCCGCGGCTTCGCCCGTCCGGCGTTGACGCGCAGCGCCTCGCCCAGCGCCCATTCCTCTGCACGTCCGTCCGTCCGGCTGGGTGGCGGCGCCCGGCCAGCGCCGCGCACCTCGCTCACCGCACATGCCCGCTGCCTCGCGTTCGCGTGTCCGCCTGCGGCAATCGCCCGGCACGCTTCGCCGCCAGCCCAGCGCCTGCGCCAAGCGCGCCGCGCCGCCCCGCGCCGCGCGCCTCGCCCTCAGCGCCACCGCCACCGCGCGCAATCGGCGCGCACTCCACCCGGCCAGCCGCGTTCCAGCTCTCACCTGCCCAGCCGGCGTTCCAAGTGAACCGGCGTTCTGGCTGAAGGCAGAATGTTTTCCAAGCGTGCGCTCAGTCAGAACCGGCGCTCAGTCTGACTTAATATATATATTTGCGCTAGGTCATTTAGCGGGGGTTCGGATTATTTTGGTTTCACCAGCCGCGGCGCTGGGCTGCTCTTCACCATTGATTTCCAGATTTCTTCAGACAGCAACAAACAGATAATTTCTTAGATTTAATTCACATTTTCATTTCATTCTTGAATAATTTAGATTATCGAGTTCATGCTTTGGATTCATACATGTTTTGTCGGAATCAATTTCATAGTGTTTTGTTTGATGGTTTCTATGGGATTCAATTTCATAAGTGACAATGAAGTGTTCTCGTGTTTCTATCAATTTAATGCCTTAATGATTTCTTTACTTTCGTTTATTTGCAATTAGATTTAGATTAGGGATTGACAAACCTATGAATAATATGATTGCATATGCTTTGTTTATCGTTTTTGATTTATCGCTTTAGTAGCTCAACTAGGGATTGACAACCCTGGTTTAGATTTATCGCTTTATTAGTATAGCTCGGGATTGACAACCCCAAGCTTAGATCTTTTTAATTCTCCGTGTTTCAATTCCTGCATGTTCCAAACCCTTGTTGGCATTAGAATGTTTAGGTTTTAATGCGTTTTACGTATGCGACACGAACATTAAGCCTGTTAAGTTTTCCTTGAGAGGCGACTCGTGTTAACTTACCACGCTCGATTACCTCGCATGCGATTGCGAGTGAATTTGAGTGTGTTTTAGCTCGATCGAGTCACCTCATTTCTTCTGGTGGTCTTCGTCCAACACTTCTCCTTTGCGAATTCGCAACTAAAGTCTCCAAAATCTCGCTAACATCATCGACAGTATAATTACCAATATCTCATCCAGCCACATTGTCTATCATGTATTGAAAATCCATCTTTAATCCATCATAAAAAAAACTTATTAAGAAGCTCAACTGGGTAATGATCGAGCTAAAAACACACTCAAATTCACTCGCAATCATACGAGGTAATTGTAGCGTGATAAGTTAACACGAGTCGTCTCTCAAGGAAAACTTAACAGGGCCATTGTTCATGTTGCGCACAGAAAGCGATTAAATCCTAAACATTCTAATACCAACGAGGGTTGAACATGCAAGAAATGAAATACGAGAAATAAACAGCAATCCTAAGCCAGGGGTTGTCAATCCCGAGCTATACTAATAAAGCAATAAATCTAGACTAGGGTTGTCGATCCCTAGTTGAACTCTGGCGATAAATCAAAACGGTAAATAAAGCATATGCAATCATATTATTCATAGAGTTTGTCAATCCCTAATCAAAATCTAATTGCAAATAAACGAAAGCAGGAAATCATGAAGCGATATAAATCAACGGAACATTCAAACAATCCACTGTCACTATGGAATTGAATTCAACATAAATCATCAAATAATAATACTCAAATTAAATCCAATAGAACGATGATCCAAGCATAAATTGATGAACTAAACATTGATGATGAAAAGAGAATAGAATTAAAACAATGATTGTATCTGTAATGTTGCTTGAAGAAATGCCGGTGAAATTACGAAGAAGCGGCGCCTGCGCGCGGAGAAAACCCAAATGAAGAATGAAAGCGGCGACCTAATGCGCGCATATATATATAAAATAAAGGTGGCGCGGTTACGGTGGCGCACGCTTGAAAACGTTCGCCTTCAACTTGAGCGCCGATTCGAATGAACACCGCCGAGAAAGCGGCGAGGCGGCGAGGCGGGGCTGGTCGACGGGCGGCGGAGGCCAAGCGGCGCTGGCCGCCAGCGCGGACGGAGCGCGCGGCGCCGGCGTGATGAACCGCGCCGAGGCACTGCGCGGGTGGAGAGGCCGAGCGCCTGCACGCTGGGGACGCGCATGGCCGAGCCTGCCGCGGTGGAAGCGAGCTTTAGGTGCTCGGCCCGGACGGGCGCGCTGAAGCGGGCGCCGCATCCAGCGGAAGCTAGGTGTTGCGGAGCAGGGTGCGAAGGAATGGGCATCTTTGGCGGGCGTTGCGCGGTCGCGCCGGACGGCGAGGTGCGCGGGCGGGCGCGGGCGTGGGCGTGCGCTGCGTCGCGACTTTGACATTCGACTCGTTCTCCTCGTCGAACTCCGATTAGTGCACGGTTTTCGCCTACGAACTCCTGTTGAGATGCTCTTCGTTATAATTGATTCTTGGCAGATCAATTCATCCTATTTTCTGCCGTTTTCCTACAAAACATCGAAACGAGCGGTAAGTCCGAATCGATAAATCTTAATCAAACCAACGGCATAAATAGGACAAACCATAGAAAATGACACGTAAAACAATACCAAGAATCATCAAAAAATCATACCAAACAACTCCCCCACACTTATCCATTTGTTTGTCCTCAAGCAAAGTCTATACTAATAAGAATAGGGAAGATAATTCATGCAACTTAACTCTTATTCTAATCAATCAAATCTCTTTTGCAATTCCCCCAAACTTGGTGTTTACGAATTCAAAGATAATGCGAAATAAATCAAGAACGGCAATTGACTTCCAATAAATAAAAAGGTAATCTCTGCTCAGACCCAACTCTCCGTTAGGGGTGAACTAACTAATGTGGTCACCTTTAGCAACAAGTTTCTTTTATAAAGCACAAAGAATGTTTTAACAGATTTTGGAACAATATTCGAAAGGTGAACTCTCGATGAACTCGAGTCTCTAACGTGGTTTCCATGTCCATTTCTCAATTCTGAGAAGAGGACATAATCCCATCCTCCATTTCAACAATCTCAACAAAATACTGGAGCTTTCATTCTCCTCATTTTCTACTTCTTTTTCACATTTTTATTTTTTTTTTTTTTTATTTATAAAATGAAACAAGTATATAGGCAACCACAATGTTAACACTACCCCTAACATTAGCCGGACAAATCACATCAATTTCTCCCTATTCATTCTCTATCAATCACAGTCTCGTCAATTCACATTATACTCAAATCATATATCACCAAAAGTTTCGGAAATTCAAAATCAATTTGATCAATACCACAGAGTTCAGTTGCACAAATCAAGATCCTAACTTACTCGCATAGACAAAGCTTACGTCCAAACAATCAAAATAAGCACAAGGGCACATCATTAAGCATACAAAACAATATATCACGCACACAAAACTGAGCAAACATCCCCATATTTAAATCGAGCATTTCCCGGTGCTCAAAACGATAAAAGCTCAAAAGACCATAGAGGATGATACTTCCACGATAATCGATGAATGTGCGATGTAGAGTTGGAGCATCGACTTCATCTCACCACGATCAAAATATGCAAAACCTTCCTTCCCAAATTCAAACAAGACTAACACAAAGACAACAAACGGATCAAAGAACAATGAAACAAGCAAAAAGAAGAAAGAAAAAAAAAATAAAATTTCGGGGTAAACTCCACGTAGTACTCGCTTAACGTCGTGAGCCGGCGTATTCCGATCGACAACGGACTATCCATAGTCTTTTACCTGCAGAAATACCATCTCAGTCAGAGCATCAGTAGTAACCATATATGCACAAAGGACAGTAAAGAAAGCAAATAACGAATCATTTAAGCACAAGTCGAACATCCTATTCTCTAAAGAAAAATAGATGACATCAATTCCCAAAGCACAATACTTTAGTGAATTAGGATGTTGACATACTCTAGAAGTTACCTCGACTTTTGTTATCACTGTGTCCTCCTCGGGGACACGTCGTCACATGTTGAGGCAGCTCTTTCACTTTCGTGAGTGGGTTTTGGCGTGTCATCGGTTTGCACCCACTCTTCCTCGTCGGCGCGTCCGTATCAACTTCCTCGTGGCTCGATTTTGCTCCTCATCCTCCGTGCCCATTCTTCATCAATTTCCACCTCCTCAGGCTGCGGCTCTTGGTGTCTCCCACCATATCTTCAACAATTGGGTCACTTTCAAAACGGTGACCGCTGGACCGACCGGATTGGTTTGGAAGATCCTCGCTGCGTTGTTGATACTCAAACCACTTCGCGCAACCAGTCCCACTTGTTCCTCTAAGCGCTAAAGTTACGTCTCTATCATCTAATGGCGAACTCTGATGGTCAGTGGTCGCCGGAGCCTCATAGGGTGAGCTTGGAGGCTCCCCTATTGCATCTTGTTGCAGCAACTCTTCCAGCTTCTCAGACATCATTTCTAATTTAGCCTGCAAGCGCCTGAGTTTGGTGTCATCAGCATCCAACCGTTGGTGGCGAGTGCAGATCAATTCGGTCTCCATATTATCCAACGGATACCTCTGAGGTGGTGGTGGAGGTGGTGGAGAAAAATACTCCTGTTGAGGGTGGTACCACTGTTGTTGTGGAGGTTGTGGCTGTTGTGGATCATAATATCCATAGTCAGGTTGTGGGTCCCAACATCTCGAATCGGGATGTGGTTCCCACCATTCTGAATCGGATGAGGAGGCTGTTGCTGCTGTGGATCCCACCATCCCAAATCGGGTTGTGGATCCCAATATTCCGGGTTGGGTTGGTTATTCCACCCCGAACCATATTGTTGCTTGTAAGGCTCAAATTCTGTCGGGGTTGGAATCCATGTTTGCGTCATAGACCCGGCGTTGCCGTCAAAAGCATACATCTTCCATCAAACGGCGGCAACCTAGCATTCACAACACTCACACAAAATGGATCACGCATGAATGGGTATAACAAAATAAAATGAAAAGAAAAGCGAAAATAAACAACACAAACAATACGCTAAAGTTTTCCCGACACGGCGCCAAAATTGTTCGAGCTAAAACACACTCAAATTCACTCGCAATCGTGCGAGGTAATTGTGGCGTGATAAGTTAACACGAGTCATCTCAAGGAAAACTTAACAGGCCATTGTTCATGTTGCGCATGTGAAGCGATTAAATCTAAACATTTTAATACCAACGAGGGTTGAACATGCAAGAAATGAAATACGAGAAATAAGCGGTGATCCTAAGCCGGGGTTGTCAATCCCGAGCTATACTAATAAAGCAATAAATCTAGACTAGGGTTGTCAATCCCTAGTTGAACTCTGGCGATAAATCAAAACGGTAAATAAAGCATATGCAATCATATTATTCATAGGGTTTGTAAATCCTAATCAAAATCTAATTGCAAATAAGCGAAAGCGAAATCATGAGCGATATAAATCAGCGGAACATGAAAACAATCCATCGTCACTATGGAATTGAATAAAACATAAATCATCAAATAATAATACTACGAAATTAAATCGATAGGCGATGATCCAAGCATAAATTGATGAACTAAACATTCATGATGAAAAGAGAATAGGAATTAAAACAAGGATTGTATACGTAATGTTGCTGAAGAAATGCGGTGAAATTACGAAGAAACGGCCGGCACGCGGAGAGAAAACCAAATTGAAGAATGAAAGCGGTGACCTAATGCGCGCATATATATATAAAATAAAGGTGGCGCCGGTTACGGTGGAGCGCCGCTTGAAAACGTTCTCGCCTTCAACTTGAGCGCTGTTGAATGAGCGCGGTGAGAAGGCAAGGCGAGGCGAGGCGCTGGTCGACGGCGAGCGGAGGCGGAGCGGCGCGCAGCTGGCGGGCGGCGGCCAGCGGACGGAGCTGCGGGCGCTGGCGTGATGAATCGGCGCCGAGGCACAACGCCGGGTGGAGAGGCGAGAGGCGCGCGGGGATGCGCATAGCGGCCGGCGCAGGTGGTGCGGCGCTGGGTGCTCGGCGACGGGCAGAGCCTGCAGCCGGCGGGCATCCGCATCCGCTGGTGTTGCGGAGCGCGCGAAGGCGAATGGGCGCTGGCGCTGCGTGATCGCGCGCCGGATGGGCGAGGGCGGCGGGCGTGGGCATCGCTGCGTCTTGCGACTTTGACGTTTGACTCGTTGTCCTCGTCTAAACTCCGATTAGTGCACGATTTTCACCTACGAACTCCTGTTGAGATGCTCTTCGTTATAATTGATTCTTGGCGGATCCAATTCATCCTATTTTCTGTTGTTTTCCTACAAAACATCGAAACGAACGAAGTAAGTCCGAATCGATAAATCTTAATCAAACCAATGGCATAAATAGGACAAACCATAGAAAATGACACGTAAAACAATACCAAGAATCATCACAAAATCATACCAAACAGGTAATGGTGATGTGGACATTGCTGCTGTAGCGACTTGAAACGATCCCATGCCTCATGTAGAGGTTCTCCAGCAATTTGCTAGAAGGTAGCAATCTTAGCTCTCAGCTCTTGTGTTTTCTGGTTCGAGTAGTATTTCCCCATAAATTTATCATATACGGCTTGCCAACTCGTCAGTGAACCAGGCTGTAGAGACATCAGCCATGTCTTGACTCTATCCTTTAAGGTGTAAGGAAAAAACCTCATTCTCAACGTATCTTCCGTGAGCCCGTTCAACGGAAAAGTGTGAACAACTGCATATAACTCCCGTATGAAGTTCAAAGTATCCTCAGTCGGCATCCTATAGAACGAAGGTAGTAGGTTGAAGTGAATGGGCTTCAACTCGTAGTTTTGGGCCGGATCCCCAATGACTATGCATGATGTTGTCACCCCAATGATGGGTCGAGCAAAGTCACGCATCCACGGGTTTCCTTCCTCATTGGCTCCTCTATTTGCTGCCATTTTCTCAGGTACGAATTCCTTATTCGGAGATCTAGTCTCCAAATCCACGTGTACAAATGTCGCTGTACTCGTCTCACTTTCAGACGAGCTTTCTTCTTCCGAGTTCGAAAGATCAAAATCTCTCACCCTGTGAATTTTGTCTAACACCGGTGCCAACTTCCTTTTAAGACTTTGACGACCTAGCGACACAAACACAAGATAAGAAAACAGATTACGTGCACCTGTGGGAAGAAAAGAACTAAACAAAAAAAATAAAAATAAAGAAAAATAGAAGAAAATGAGGGAAAAAATAACATAATCGAAAATGCCTAAAGCTTTCCCTAGAAATGGCGCAAAATTTGTTCCGACTTAATTGTTCTTTAAGTCGGTCGTAATAGTCGAGGTCCTTGTAGAGTGGTAAGGTCGACCCAAGTCGAATCTCTCGAGGAAGACTTAGCAGGGCTTATGATGTGTTGCGATTAAAATAGTAAATCTAAATCCTAAACTTGTTTGGGAGATACTAAAATAAAATAAACTGTAAATTAAATCAAGAGGACAACTCAAACCAAGCGCTCAAAGCAATTCAGTTGCAAAAAGAGTAATTCAAGAATGTGAGAATAACTAGGACATTAGGTTCTTCGCCTTGATTAATTAATTAATGCTTTGCTTAAGAAATCTATCAATTCATGCCATCCTCTAACTTTCAATTTAAATACTCGACTTTCGTTCCGTAGATTAAAACTAAGTTATAAAATTTCACAAATAAATAAACCATTAGAGTACTCGTTTCCGATAATGTCTAATCCAATTCATTCGTATGGATGCAACGTATCTATCTCTCGATAATACACGAAACATAAACAATTAAATGATGGCCATCACTTAAAAGCAAACCCTATGATTCAATTGGTATACTTAATCAATGCAAATAATCAATCAATCAATTTGAATCACAAAACCCTAGATAGAATATTAGTTCATGTTCATCTCACGGATCAAACAATTGAAATTTATAAAAATCATCAACTCAATAATCCAACGGAAAAGAAGATAATAATTCTTACAATACCAATGTCGTTGATGAATCTCTTCAATCGAGTATTCCTGAATCACAAATAAATGGAAAAACTTGGAAGTGAGAATTTTCGTAAATGAGGCGTGAATAATGATTTTGAACTAGGGTTCAGCGTGTTTTAAAACATATATAGCTCCTAAAATTTCATGAGTAGCGTCAGATGCAAACCCAGCGTCGGACGCGCGTGCTTCAAAATAAGGTGAAAGGTGGCTCACCCAGCGCCGGACGCGGGCGTTCTCTTGACGCCCGCGTTTCACACGCTCAGCGTGGGACGCATGCCAGCACCGGGCGCGGGCACTCTCGGGACGAACTTCATTTCAGGCGCCCAGCGCCAGACGCGTGCCAGCGCCGGACGCGGGCGCTCTCGGGATGAACTTCACTTCGGGCGCCCAGTATCAGATGCGAACGCTCTCGGACGGCTCAGCTTCAGTGCCCAGCACCGGATGCTATGCAAGGCCGGACACGAGCACTCTCTGGAGAAAACCACGTGACACGAAGGCACACCCAACGCCGACTAAACCGAGTCCGGTGCTGGGGTGCGCTTTTATGCACAAAAAGCTTCAAACATGCTCAGACCCTACACAAATAGAAACCTAACATGATTCCAATAAAAGATATTCAAAAATAAACGAATAGGAATCAAATTATCTAAAACAACCAAATAAAAACATAACAAAAACATGCAAAACACTAAGCTTTATTGTGATTTTCGAAAATCACATAGGAAATACATTGGAGGTGAATTTTTATAGTATTCTCCATAAATTGCTTTCACTCAGTATTGGAGAATAGACATCCGGTATATAGTCTAGAAGATCAAAGCTGGAGTCCGCAATTGATCTGATATCCCAGAAATTCATAGGAATATAATCAATATATGGTGAATTAAACATCTAAGATAGATCATCGGGAGTATGGTAAAATAAGATTTCCCTACTCCTACTAGCTATAAGAAACACAATCACTTCTCCCACTTATACAAAAGTTTCTTAAGTGTGGCTCAAACGACGCAATCCTAGTCTTTGAACATGACCTTCGAAGACCCTTTGCGGCAAGCTCTTTGTGAAAGGATCAACTAGATTTTCCATTGTATCAATCTTTTCAACTAGCACATCTGCTTGGCTTACGATTTCTCATATAATATGGTGCTTTCTCTGTGTGTGTTTGGTCGACCTGTGGGTTCTGGGTTTATTAGAGTTTGCCACTACACGAGTTGTCACAGTCCACTGTGATACTCTTTGGCAAACTAGGTACTACTCCTAGATCCAAGAGGTACTAAGGAGGCTGTATGACTCAAGAATTTGAGTCGGTATAACCCATAGGAACTAAACTATATGACTGATACACAAGCTTATACTCTCTAGTCCGGTAAAGGTAACCGAGTATGTTCTTAACTGGTGACCAGTATTTCTCGCTACCATGCCCATTGTATAGAAAATATCAAGTCGCATATACACCATTACATACATGAGGCTACCTACTACTGAAGTGTAAAGTACCTTACTCATGTCCTATTTCTCATTTTGTGTCTTCGGACATTGATCATTCGAAAGAGGAATGCTATGAATAAAAATGAGTAATCTCTTCTTAGCACTCTGAATGCTGAAACGAGCCAACACAGTAACAATGTAAGACTCTTGAGACAAGCTCAACATATTTTTCTTGTGATCACGTATAACTTTGATCCCAAGGATGTGCACTATATCACCTATGTCTTTTATTTGAACTATTCGGATAACCATATCTTTATATCTTATAGCAGCTCCCATTGTGTCACGACCCGACTATCTAATTAGGTAAATAACTAAATAATCAGGCCATGACTGGTTTAAAGAAATAATACTTTCGACAAACGGACGGCATATCCCATAAAATATAGATAAGCCAACCTGCACAACAACCAACAACCAACAACAATCGACAATAACAAACGAGGTCACAGCCTCAACAACAAGTACACAAGCATTTATAAGTATTTACAAGGTTTTTCCTCAAAAGTATATTTCCAAGTAACAGAGTTTACAACGGAAGAATAGTGAATGTCATGTATGAAGACATGACATTCGGGCATAACTAATCAAAACAAAAGAAAAGACACAGCTCAGTTCCCATGTCCGCATCCCTTCCATGCTCAACCTGCAACATACAGAAAACACATTTGCGAGTATGAGTACCAAAAAGTACTCAGTGGGTAATTGCCAAACGTTAACTTTCAAAACTTTAATCAATAGCTTACTGATTTGCTTAACACGAAAGTTGAAAAGATAAACCTGTGTAAGTACTTCTTGAAAGTAATTTATTATTTTGTCACATCACATTTACATTTTATAACATACCGGCATCACATACCCGAGTTGGTTCTGAAGGTTACCAACCACGGTCATACCCTATCTACGTCATTCGGTAATGGGAAGTAGGCCCCCTCTCCAATACCATGACCGGCCTACATTTGCAAGCTCATGGCCATAAACCTGTGCACAATATATATCATTTTCCTACAGTAGATAGGTCAAATGCCGTCATACCCACAATGTGGTAAATCAGTCATTTTCAACATACCCACAATATGGTGATTTGAGACATTCTCACAATAGAAATACATTTGAAACATAACATTTAACTTTGCTCAGAAAATAATTTAAGAAGATTACCCACCTGATACCGTTCACTCTAATGCGTTTTCTTCTTCGTCTTTCAGTTCTCTCTTTCCTTTGTTGTTCCTTGTAAAATAAAATAATTATTGAACTTAGCAAACCTACTTGTTCACATAAACATATCACAACTAAATCTTAGTCCTACCTAAATCTAAGATTACTAGTGTATAACCCGTCGAATTTCGACGGGAAATCATTTTCGTTACAAATTATAAGTTAAAAATATAAATTTTAAAAATAAATCTATACTTTTTTTCGAAGTGATAGTATTTCAACAACTCATCGGAAGAAAATTTTAAAATAAAATAAAATAATAGTAAAAAATAGGTTAAGGGGGAATTCTTCTTTTCCACTTATATGTGTAAAGGGTTAATCCTTATGCTCGTAATCACAACAAATCTAATTAAAAAAATTATTACTCATTCTCATTTTAAACTCATATAGTTTTATAAGTTGTTATAATTATTGGTTATTTGTCTTAATAAAGAACTTGAATATTAACTAAGCATTAATAATAAATAGTATAAATAATAAAAAATTTAAAATAAAAAAATTCCTCTTGTGCATGTTGATTAATGTTTAGACTTGTTTAGATTTTATATACACATATATTTCTTAAATCGAATTAAAAAGTGATTTTACTATTGATTTTCATCTCAAACCCGTATATTAATACCCACTAATTAGTTTAGCATATAAATGTAATTTTATTTAGGTTTGCAATTCATGAAGTCTCATGAAAAAATTGTGCACAATTCAAATAAAAATGAATGTGAAGTAATTATGCACAATTCTAAATATATAAATACAAATAGAATTATTTTTTTTGAAATCATTAGTAATTATGAACAATCAATATATATATATATATATATACATATATATATATAAAATAACATATTTACTATTAAAATATATTAATCAATCAATATATTAAATGATAAGATGTCAAATAAAGAAACTTGTGGAATTTTAGAAAAATAAGAATGAAAAATCATGGAAATACCACATAGGATTCTAGATGAATTTGGATATATATGCTTGTAGTCGTAGCAAACCTGATTAAAAAGTAATTTGATTCCTCGTTCTCATTTTAAACTCATATAGTTTTATAAGGCATTATAATTATTGGTTATTTGTCTCAATAAAAAACTTTAATATTAATTAAAATAATATAAATAATAAAAGTTTAGAAAATAAAAAAAAATTCCCTTGGACATGTTGATTATGCTTAGACTTGTTTAAAATTTATATACTCGTATTTGTCCTAAATTGAATTATAAAGTGATTTTACAATCGGTTTTCATTTCAAACTCGTATATTAATATCATCTAATTAGTAAAACATATAAATGTATTTTTTATGTTTTCAATTGATAAAACCTCATGAAAAAATGATGCACGATTCCAAAAAAATAAAAAAAACGAATGAGAAGTAATTAAGGAAATTCCATACTCTTTAATTAAAAAAATACTGAGATATATAAAATAAACAAAAGATAGAATATAAGAATTTAGGAAGTACAAAATTAGTATCCAATATAAATAAGAATAGTGAATATTGGAGATGCCACATAGCGCACGAATTAAGGTGCTGTCCTTGATATTCAATCGCATTATTTAGAAATTATATACTCATACTCGTCTCAAATTCGATTAAAAAGTTACTTTACTACAAGTTCTTGTCTCAAAAACCTACATTAATTTCGCCAATTAACTGAACTCATCAATTTTATGAATATAAGTTGTTACAGTAATTGATTACTCGTCTAAGATATAAATATTTGTACATATCCCAAATCCAATTAGAAAGTGATTTTATTACATGTTCTTATCCCGAACTCATATAATACTCATTGATCACTCAATCATGCAAATATCATTTTATTTAGATATTCAATCTATGAAATCTAGTGGAAAAATTATGTTGGCAAAAAATTTAAAAAAAATAGTAAAAATAAATATGAAAACTTGATACTCTTAATTAAAGAAATTTTCAGAATATTAAAATATATAAAATTAGAATATATATATGAATTAAAAATGCAATAAATGGGTATTTAAGTTAAATCAAAATAGAGTTTAAATATTAATCTTGCAAATAGAATTCAAACTATCGAAAAATATGATAGTTGGTTTTTAATAATCTTGCAAAGATAAAATATTAATCTTGAAAACCTTATCTTAAAAATAAATACTAAACTTAAAAATGTTTTTGTGGAAGTAGAAAAATAAATAAATAATTTGATAGGACACATTAGATGATAATTAACAATACAAATATTTTAAATCAAATTGAAATTAAAGATTTCCTTATAAGATTATAAATTAAAATTAAATAAAAATGTACAAATAGATTATGTTTTGGAAATCATTAATAATCATGAACAATCGATATATATATATATATATATATATATATATATATATATATATATATATATATATATATATTTGTGTGTGTGTGTGTGTGTGTGTGTATGTATACATTTGTAATAACATATTTAATATTAACATAAATCAATTAATCAATGTATTAAATGCTAAGTTGTCAAATAAGGAAAGTTGTGGAATTTTAGAAAAATAAGAATGAAAAATCATGAAAATGCCACATAGGATTCTAGATGAATATGGTGTCTCCAATATGTAATGAATTTATATATTAATAGATGTTAGGCTTATTGCATTCCTACGTAACTTATTCTTTAATAAACTTTAATCTTAGAAAATCATATAACATGCTATAATCAAAGAAATTAAACAACTTCAAGTGAATAAATTCCACTTAAACAGTTATCATAAGTTCACCAATTCAATCATCAAAACATCTTATTAATAAATAAATTCTAACGAAATTTCGGCAGAGTAACTTTTATAAAATGAATTGCCATTTCAATACCAAATCAACCAAACATATCCCAAACTCCACCAAACCATCACCATATGTCTCAATACACATTTAATAACTTAAAACAAGTTCAAATTTATTCATTTATGCCATTATCACACTATACCCTTCAACTATGTATATAAGTAATTACATGAATTTCACAATCCATAATCCATAATCCATTTAATATCAAACAACTCACATTCATACTTATTCATCATCAATGATTATAATTCCTTATTCACTTCAAATCTTAATCAAGTTCATCATATAAATCCACAACTTAACACTAAACTTTAATTTTCTAATTTTCACATTTCAAATCCATAAAATCCCATAAATTCAACTTAAGCATTATTTATATCATAGATCTAAAAAATCATATCAAATACATCAAATAAAATCAAGAAATCAAAGTTCATCATACTCCATAATTTTCGAAAATGAGAGGTTATACATACTTTCAATTTCTTCCAATTTCTTTTATCAAATCATGTTTATTCTCACTTAATTACACATATCGAAACTCAATTTAATCAAATCATATCAAATAATTCACATACAAAAATTAGGGTTCATGCATGATACTTTAATTCACCAACTTCATGAATTTAAAGAATTAAAACCATAGCTTATGTTATTTATGCATCATAAACATAATTAAATCAATAAACATAAAAAAAATTAAACAAATCAACCTTAAATACAATCTTCAAATTTTTGAAAACCATCATACATGAGAAGATCATGTTCTTCAATTTAAACCACAAAAACTTTAATTAAACAAAGTATTTACCTTCTTTGTTATGATTTCCAATCACTTTAGCACTTAAACATGGATTAAAATTGAAAATAAAATTTGTGTGTGCATGGTGTGTGAAAGTGCCAAAAATATGGAGAAGAATGGAGGTGGAAGATGATTTAAAATAAGCATGATTCTAGAAGATACATATATGTATAGCTTTATAAAATTATTAATCATTTTTCTTCTCTTTTCTCTCTATTTTCGAAAATTACATATATATTTCTAAAATAATTTGCTAACATTGGAAAATAATATTCTTTAATGGTAAAAACTAAATTTTCTCACTAATATAAAGATCCAAAACAATTAAATCCATTATTGGAATGCAAACCATATAAATATAGATTTAATCCTTCCATATACAAATAATCAAATAATTATTCTTTAATTTCATAAATTTCGAAAATTATAGAAAATAATTCCTTTATCACTAGATATAAATAAAATAAATTTATTTAAGCCATTCAATAACTTAAACATTATTTCATTTCATTTTATAAACAAATCTCACATAAACAATAATTAATACAATTTCTTTAGAATATTTTCTATTTAATGAAATTTCCATTCAAACACACAATAATAACCACATACTACACATTTTATCATAATAAAACTCATTTCTGAATAATATCTACTTCTTCTAAATTCTACTCATTCGATTAGAAATTAATCGAATTTCTATCACTTTCTAACTTATTATGCATTTCTTTATAAATTTGTAAGGATGTAATACCTTTAAACACCTAATTAATGCTTAATTAGGCTCTAATTAAGACTAAGAGATTTCGGGTTACTATACATTGTTTCCAATTAGAATGATATTATCTATATAAAGTGCAAGGAATATCACATCACCATTGACATCAAGACGGTAGAAACAACTCTCATTTGTGCACTTACTAAATCCATGCGATTTAATAACTTCATCAAAACGTAAGTTCCATGATCGAGAAGCTTGTTTAAGTTCATAAATGGATTTCTTGAGGTTCCACAAGAGATGCTCTTTACCTTTTTTCACAAAACCTTCGGGTTGCTGCATATAGATGTCTCTACCTTCTTCATATAACCGTTAAGAAAAATGGCCTTGACATCTCTTTGCCCAATCTCAAGGTTTAAGTGAGCTTCTATGGCAAGGAGTGTTCGAATGGACTTGAGCATGGCTACTGACGAAAAGGTCTCATCATTATCAATACCTTCATTTTGATCATAACCTTTTGCCACCAATCTGGCCTTGTGGGCCGTGACCTCTCCATTCAAATCTCTATTTCTCTTTTATACCCATTTATTGCCTATGGAAATAAATCCATCTAGTAATTCAACTTTCTCATATACATCCATAGCAATTATGGAATCATATTTCATTTGCATAGCGACATGCAACTTGTCAGCATCTGCATCATTCATTGCCTCGTCATATGTCCATGGATCGATATCATGTTCATCTCTCGCGGTCAAATCTAAAGATTTTCCCATAAAAATAAATCTCTCGGGTTGAAGAACAACCCTTCCACTTCGATGAGGTAATGGAGGTGCACTGTCATGTTGGATTTATATACTGGAAGCAGTTTTGGTTGAGCTTGTATACAATGATTCCTGTTACCACTATTACAATCTCCTATCTGAATTATTTACTTGATTGCATATATATGTCTCTTTATCTCATATATAAGTTAGATCATACAGTGTGTAGAAGATCACAGAAGTCTGTATGATTGGTCAGACTTAATGAGATATAAAAAGGATCACAGCTGAGACAACATGAGGATGAGTTGTCGGTATAGGCCGCGGTATAGATAAGGAGTGACTTGACTTGGTTGCTTGTCTATACTGGTACCTCTCTGACGTATTGATGGATCATAGTGAGATGAGTTCTTCTATCTGACCGTCGTGAAGAACCTAGATCTCGGTGACTTTACTTTGATTTAAACCTCGTTAAGGTTTTAGGTGAGTATGAGTTGCTGACCATCACTTTGACGTTGGAAATTAATATTCTTTAATGGTAAAAACTAAAATTTCTCATTAATATAAAGATCCAAAACAATTAAATCCATTATTGGAATGCAAACCATATAAATATAGATTTAATCCTTTCATATACAAATAATCAAATAATTATTCTTTAATTTCATAAATTTCGAAATTTATAGAAAATAATTTCTTTATCGCTAGATATAAATAAAATAAATTTATTAAAGCCATTTAATAGCTTAAACATTATTTCATTTCATTTTATAAACAAATCTCACATAAACAATAATTAATACAATTTCTTTAGAATATTTTCTATTTAATGAAATTTCCATTCAAACACACAATAATAACCACATACTTCACATTTTATCATAATAAAACTCATTTCTGAATAATATCCACTTCTTCTAAATTATACTCATTCGATTAGAAATTAATCGAATTTCTATCACTTTCTAACTTATTATGCAATTTCTTTATAAATTTGTAAGGATGTAATACCTTTAAACCCCTAATTAATGCGTAATTAGGCTCTAATTAAGACTAAGAGATTTTCGGGTTACTACATTCCCTCCCCCTTAAAATAAATTTCATCCCCGAAATTTAGTACCTTGCCAAACAAGTCGGGGTATTTCTCTTTCATCAGTTCTTCTAGCTCCCACGTCACCTCTTCTGGACCATGATGTTTCCATTGAACTTTCACTAAAGAATAACTTTATCCCTTAACTTTTGTTCTTTCCGGTCCAGAATGCATTCAGGTTTCTCTTCATAGCTCAAATCGATGTTGGGAACTATTTCATCATAATGAAGGATGTGTTTTGGATCATACACATACTTCCTGAGTTAAGACATGTGAAAAACATAATGTACATTAGCGAAGTTAGGTGGCAACGCTAATTTATACGCTACTGGCCCAATTCTTTCTAATACTTCATAAGGTCCGATAAATCGCGGCATGAGTTTCCCTTTTACGCCAAAACGATGAACACCTTTAATAGGGGAAACTTTCAGAAAGACTTTGTCTCCTACATCAAAATTCAATTCTGTACGACGATTATCATCGTAAGATTTTTGCCTATCCTGGGCTTCTTTCATTCTCTTCTTTATTTGTCATACTATCTGGACCATTTCATCTACTGCTTCAGGGCCAAGAATCTTCCTTTCCCCAACTTTGTCCCAGTAAAGGGGTGATCTACACTTCTTGCCATATAGTGCTTCGTAAGGAGCCATATTGATCGTAGTTTGGTAACTATTATTATAGGAGAATTCGATCAATGGCAGAACTTGCTCCCACTGATCTCCCATGTCTAGCACCACCGTTCTGATCATGTCTTCTAACGTTTGTATGGTTTTCTCGGTTTGGCCATCTGTTTGTGGGTGAAATGCAGTACTAAAGTTTAATTGAGTACCCAGTTCTTTTTGAAAACTCGTCCAAAATCGAGAGGTAAACTTGGTATCCCGATCAGAGATAATTGACATTGGTACTCCATGTAAGCGAACTATTTCTCGAACGTAGATCTGTGCTAACTTGTCTGCTCCGTACGTCGCAGGAATTGGAATAAAATGGGCACTTTTGGTTAATCGATCGATGATCACCCAAATAGCAGTATTTTCTCGTCTTGACTTGGGTAATGCGGTCACAAAATCCATTGCTATATGGTCCCATTTCCATTCCGGAACTTCTAGGGGCTGCAACTTTCCATATGGTCTTTGATGTAAAGCTTTTACTTGCTGACACGCTAAACATCGTTCGACGTAAGATGTAATTTCTTGTTTCATTCCTGTCCACACGAATTTCTGTTTGAGATCTTGATACATCTTTGTGCTTCCAGGATGCGCGGCATATGGGACATTATGAGCTTCACTCATAATTTCGTTCTTCAACTTTTCGTCATTAGGCACATATATACGATTGCCGAACATAATCGCATTATCCACTGCTTCGTGATATCCCGAGAGATTCTCTGCTCTGATTTTCGCTCGTAATGTTTCGAGTTGTTTATCTCGTCATTGCGCTTCAACTATTCGAGCTCTCAAGTCTAGAAGTACAACTAACGCTGCTATAATTTCTTGAATATTCTGGGGAGGCAATACCACTTCCAATTTCATTCTTTCAAATTCCTTCAGAAATTATTCGTTTTCTGTTAAAAGAATTCCTAATTTTTCTTGATTCTTCCTGCTCAAGGCATCAGCGATGACATTAGCTTTTCCCGGGTGATATTTATCTCGCGATCATAGTCCTTAACTAATTCGAGCTATCTTCTTTGTCGTAAATTTAAATCTTTCTGCTCGAAGAAGTACTTCAGACTTTTGTGATCCGTGAAAATTTCACATCTTGAACCATACAGATAATGTCTCCATATTTTTAATGCATGAACCACTACTGCAAGCTCCAAGTCATGAGTAGGATAATTGTGTTCATGAGGTTTCAATTGTCGCGAAGCATATGCGATGACTTTCCTTTCTTGCATTAGAACACATCCTATTTCGCTCCTAGACGCATCAGTATAAATGGTGTATTCTTTTTCTAGATCAGGAATTACCAAGATAGGAGCAATGATCAATCTATCTTTAGGTTCTTGGAAATTGTCTTCGCATTCTTGAGTCCATTAAAATTTTATCCCTTTCTTCAACAATTGCGTCATTGGCCTAGCAATTTTAGAAAATCCTTCAATGAATCTCCTGTAATACTCGGCTAAGCATAGAAAACTTCAAATTTCGTTCGGAGTTATGGGTGATCTCCATTCTTTCATAGCTTGGACCTTTGCAAGATCAACTTTTATCCCTTCTGCCGAAACTATATGTCCCAGAAAATTTACTTCTTTCAGTCAGAAGTCACACTTAGCATATAATCTTTGTGTTCTCAACTTTTCTAACACAACTCGCAAGTGTATTTCATGCTCTTGTTCACTTGCAGAATATATCAGAATATCATCGATAAACACTAACACAAATTTATCGAGATATTCATGGAAAACGCGATTCATAAAGTCCATAAACACGGCTGGAGCATTGGTTAATCCAAACGGCATCACTACAAATTCGTAGTGCCCGTATCTAGTTCGAAAAGTATTTTTGGGTATATCTTCGGGTTTAATTTTCACTTGATGATAACCCGATCTTAAATCAATCTTTGAAAATACCCTTACTCCTTTTAACTGGTCAAACAAATCATTTATCTGGGGTAATGGGTACTTATTCTTTAATGTCACCTTATTCAGCTCTCGGTAGTCAATACACATTCTTCAAGTACTATCCTTCTTTTTGACAAACAATACGGGTGCTCCCCAAGGCGATGCACTTGGTCGGATAAATCCCAAGTCAAAGAGTTCCTGCAGTTGAACCTTCAACTCTTGTAGTTCTTTTTGAGGCCATTCGGTACGGCGCTTTAGAAATTGGTGTTGACCCCGGTTCCAGATCGATAACAAAGTCCAACTGTCGATCCGGCGACACACCCGATAGCTTTTCTGGGAATATGTCTGGGTATTCTCGTACAATCGGCACGTCTTCAATCTTTCTTTCTTGCTTGCTTTCATTGCTCAAACACACGAGATAAGCATGATTTTCATCACATCTTAATAATCTATCTGCTTGCAAGGCTGAAATCACAGGGACGCGTCTTTTTCTTTCATCAATCCCATAAAAACTGTTGGATTTGTATACGGAAAGCAGTTTTGGTTGAGCTTGTATACATTGTTTCCTCTTACCACTATTACAATCTCCTATCTCGAATTGATTACTTGATTGCATATATCGTGTCCCTTATCTCATATATAAGTTAGATCATACGGTGTGTGAAGATCACGAAGTGCGTATGATTGGTCGAGCTTAATGAGATATAAAAGAATCACAACCGAGACAACTTGAGGACGAGTTGTCGGTATAGGCTCTTGTATAGATAAGAAGTGACTTGACTTGGTTGCTTGTCTATCTTTGTGCGTCTCGGCGTATTGATGGATCACGGTGAGATGAGTTCTTCTATTTGACCGTCGTGAAGAACCTAGATCTCGGTGACTTACGATGATCTAAACCTCGATAAGGTATTAGGTGAGTATGAGTTCTTGACCATCACTTTGACTTGTTATGGGTGAAGGTTATATGTTCTAACCCATATTCTTCGCATCTTGGGTGGTGGCGGTGCTTGTATGTCATGCTAGTTATCTATATCAGTCACCGTATCCTTTTAGGATGATGGCGTCCCTTAGGAGCTCAAAGGTTTATTGTACTAAACCTGCGGGTTGAGTTAGCTCAAGTACAATAATAAGGTTGAGTGGTACTACTTAAGGAATTAAAGATATTAATTATTTTAAGCGATCGAATGCTCTAAATAATTAATGGACGTCGATATCTTAAATACGGGATTCGTAATATCTAAGTGCAAGCCGACTCACCTTCGATAATAAAGAGGTAAGTCGAGTATTTATTCTCTAGTGGCATGAGTTAATGTTTATAAATTAATTTATGTTCTGGGCTGAACATAAGATAATTAATTTATTTGAGGCCCATCTTTATTCCTTGCATTTGATCCATGGGCTGGCCTATCCAGGCCCGTAGCTACTGGATAAATCGACGCCTATCTCTCTCCTAAGGCAAGGATATTATTATATTTATGGGATATGCGTGGATCCTTTCCTTATGGGATTATGGTAATGTATTATAAATATAAGGTAAGAGATAGAATCAAAGTTAATCATCATATTAACACATATTATTTTCGAGAATCACAAGAGTGCTTTGTGAGGATTTTCGAAAATTGCCTAGAGGGTTAGGGTGATTTTTGTAGCATTCTCCATAGATTATCTTCACTCGATATTGGAGATTAGGCAACCGGGATACAGTCCAGAAGATCAAAGCACGAGTCTCGATCCGTTCATCCCCGACAGATTCAAAGGTAAACACGAGAAAAACACCTACGTGTTGCAATTAATTATATAGACGCATGCTAGGAATATAATCAATATATGGTGAATTAAACATCCAAGATAGGTCCTCGGGAGAGGGTTAAAATAAGTTTTCCCTACAATTGGTATCAGAGCCTAGGATCAGAATCTTGGCTCTGTTGGATTAATTCACGTTTGATTATAACGTGCGCAATTAATTAATTGTGAATCTGTCGTTCATCGTGGCTCGTTTTTATTTTTGTTGGATTTTGTTTTCACCACGAAAATCCATGGTTAGATTAGATTTTTCCTGTAAATCTTATACGTAAAAGAAGAACGAAGACAAAAGCACGAAGAACAAGGCGGCGGAGTGCCGAAGAAACCGGACGCCGCGGCGCGGCGTGCGGCGATAGCACGCGTGCGTGCTCGGCGCTCAGCACACCCTCGGCTGGCGTGCATTTCTCGGCGGTCGCGGGCGGCGCGGCGGCACGGCTCGGCGGTCGGGGTGCGGGCGTCGCGAACTCGGCCCGCTGGCGCTGATCGTGCGCGCTCGACGGTGCTCATCGCGGTTCGCGGGAGCCAGCGTCCGTGAGGATGCGCGCATCGTGCGCGCACGGGAGACGGGGCGCGCGTTTGTCGTGCGAGATCCCGGCGTCCCTCGCGAGCACCCTCGCGACCGCGAAGCGCAACAGCGAGGCAACATGCGCGAGCGCACAGGCGCGGCGGCGCGAGCATGGTCGCGCACGCGAGCTCGGTGGTCACGGTCGCCTTGCGACCGTGAGGCAGCCCGCGAGGCGGCGCGACGTAGGGCGACTGGGTGCGCGCGTCGGCTGTGACCTAGCGCTCGGCCCAGCCCATTTTGGGCCAAATCCAGCCCAGACCGTTTTTCCAGCCCGAATCCGATTTTCGGCGAATCCAATTTTGACGAATCCGGTCCGTGCCCGTGCACGCGAGCCCGTTTTTTTAAGTTTATGAAGATGTGTACTTTTGCAATTCTATGTAATAGATTAGGCAAGAAAGTGCAGGTTCCACGAGTGGGCCGCGATGAACATTTTATTTTATTTTTATCGTTCATAGCATGTCGTGGATGTTTAAATTATGCAGAAGCATGCTATGTATGTTTAAATTACGTAGACAAACATATTATATGTTTTCGTGATTGGATGCGCATAGTAAGCATGCTTGGTTTATCGCGTTTTCAAGCATATTTTAGAATTCTGCATGCATGTTTTACATGTTGAGTTCTATAGAAAGGCATGCTAGGATTACGTGATCTGCCTGGACAAACCTTTTGAAACAAAAGACTAAGCAAATAACCCGACATATTAATTTTATATTAAAATGTCAAGACCTCCACTTTTTGATCTCTAAACAAAGTGAGACGCACTGTGAGTAAACGTCCACACGTGTGGCTTGCTTGCACTGTTTATCATAAGTTTGTTAGATGAGATTTCTAAATAAAACATTTTAAATCTATTGAGAAGTGGGAGTTTCATGTATGGCGATCACACGCGTGGCTTGCATGTGCGATTTTCATAAGTTCTCTAGAGATAGATATAAAATAAGATAACAAAAGAATTTGGATTGGGCGGTATGGTCTAGTGAGTATGCCAATTCTAAGAATTCATTTCTCTTTGTTAAAATTATGGTCATTGCTTAGACATCACCTCAGTACAACTTCCGTGAAGTCCCTTCTTGCGATAGTGATGTGGTCTAGTGATAAACGCGCATTTTACACGTTTATTGTTGATATTTAAAGATGAGTTTAGATCATTTAATGTGCGTTTATGTATCGATTCTTAATGTTTCATCTATTTCTAGAAGATCTTGCTTTTGGGTGTTCCTTTGGCGTTTTGTAGGTTTATATGTTGATAATCGAAGCAAGGAGCGAAGCGAGCCAAAACCACGTTACGCCTAGTTCGGCGACCAACCTAGCGGTCGCTAGGCTGGTCGCGAGTACCCAGCGAGCACCGAGGAGGGCAGCGGTCGAAAAGCGCGCCGCGAGCAGCCCCAAAGCCGAGATAGCTCTTGTCACGATTTCTCGCGGCCTTGCTAGCGGTCGCTAGCCGAGCCTTGCGAGCTACCCCGGAGCGAGGCGAGACCACGGCGAAGAAGAAGCGCGCAGGGAGATACCTCAGCGGTTGAGCTAGCGACCATGACAGCGATCGATCGCTAGGCGCGCGGCGATGAAAGTGGGGTTTCCACCCTTTTCTATAAATAGGGCAAGCCCCACTCGCGCCTCCTTAGACCCCAGACACGCCAAGAACAGATTTTCTCAGTTTTTCCTCTGTTTTTGCTTTCCTTTAGCTTCCGTTTAGTTCTAGATTTAATTCTTGCATTGTTCTAGTTTAGTTCTTCGCTTTGTTATCGATCGGGCGTTTTGTCCGATCGTTTTCCGTTTTTTCCGTTCTTTCACTTGGGATTGGATTCAAGACCAACCATTGTTCATCAACGCTTCATCATGGGTTTGATATATTTAATTTCCGTTTTATGGTTAAATCGTATTTTATTCCGTTTATTATATCGGCTAGTTTTCGTTCTAATCTGGGGTTTGCATGATCCGATCCTATATGTTGTGATTCTGTTATCGCTATTTACCTTCGGGCATTGATTCGTGATTCTTGGTGCTTTATTATATGTGTTGATTTCGATCAATCTTGATGCATATCTAGTTGTCGGTTAATTACGTAATTGTATTAATTGTCGATCGATCTTGAATGCATGATCTGAATAAACCTTAAGTCGTGGTGAGATAGGATATTCGTAGGAAGCATATTCTTAGTGATCCTTTTGGAGTTACTTGTTTTCACCTAGAATGATAGGAAAACTCGTAATCTCTTCGCCGCAATTAAATGGCGAAGTTGTTGGTTATATATGTGATATTCCATCTTATGCGGATTAAAATTGGCTAATAGGAGCAGGATAAACATACGTTGTGGATAGGATTAATGCATCCCTGAGGTTAGACTTCCTTATCTGTTTTACCATCCGAGTGTTTATTGCTTTCTTTTATTTTACTGTTTGGCTACATACGCTTTGGATTAAATTCGAAGCCCTTAAACCTTTCACCCATTTACGTGCGAATAATGATGAATTATTGTTGAATTAGCTTCTGTGTTTTCGGATTGCAATCCCTGTGGATACAATACTCTACTTACCTTATACTTGCGCGTTTTTCGTGTTAGAAAAGTGAGTGATCAAATTTTGGCGCCGTTGCCGGGGATTGTTAAGATTGCATAGGAATAATTTGACGATTTGGAATTATTAATTCAAGTTATATATTATATTATTTATTTATTATTACCGGAGCTGAATTCTCTCTTTTCTCAGGTAGTTTATGCGTACAAGATCTCAGGGACCTCCTGAAATATTACTAGATCCCGAGATCGAAAGCTCTCAAAGGAGAAGAGGACGAGAGAAGAGACAGTGCAATGGCGGCTAATCCACGAATGGGGCATTCCTCCCGAGCAAGTCTGCACGCATGTTAGGCGATTTCGTGAGATCTGGCGCCAAATGGCGAATATGGGACTCCTTATCCCTACCCGAGACGCGACCGCTGAATTTTATGTACCGACCTCCTCTTGAGCAGTTCAAGGAGGCGGATGGGGCCCTGCGTGGATGCTAACAATTTTGGTGGCCGTACGATCGGTATGGTCGAGGAGGCGGTTTGGGGAGGAGTCATGAAGACCGAATCGCATCTCGAGACCTTTCTCGATATTTGTGACACCATCAAGCGAATGGGGTGCCACAAGACCACGATCCGGATCGCATGTTCGGTTTCTCATTGTGACCAGGCGAAAGATTGGTTCAAGAGTTTGGACGAGCGGGCATCGACACTTGGGAGAAACTTTGCGAGAAGTTTCTCTCGAATTACTTTCCGCCGCAAAAGCGCGAGAAGATCATCGCGAAATCTCCCATTTTGTCAAAACCACGGCGAATCTCTATTCATGGGAGAGATGTCTATTAAGGCGATGTCCACAACATGGATTCTCGAGGAGCAACAAATCACGCGGTTCTACGGTGGAATGACATTTCGAGACGAGGAGCATTGTGGATGCGTCGGCGGGGCTGTTTATTGAACCGGCGAGTAGGCGAGGCCATCCGTATTTTAGAGGAGATGGATGCCAACAGCTATCAATGGCCAATGGAAGAACGCCAATGGTTAAGCGGCGGTCGAGGCGATTAATCTGACGGTGATGAAGCAATTCACTCTTTTGAAGAGTCGGATCGAGACGAAGAGGTCAACCACATCAATCGGAGGAATCATGGGAAATCCGGCATCTGATGCGAATAACGAAACCATCCGAACACAGCCGTATACCAACCCCAATAACTTCCAACAACCTCCGGCGGGCTTCACGGTGCAGAATGGTATGATCCAGAATCGAAGAAGCCAGTTTAGAAGACGTGATGCAGCGGTTGGTTGTAAGCAACCAACAATTGTAACGAACGAGTGCATTTATAAGCGATGCAGGCGAAAATAACTCATCCGAGTCATTGTGATGGCTATGGGGAAACACGTAAAGATGTTGGAAAATCAGTTGATCAAGTAGCCGTGCAGTTGAATGCACTACAAAAGATGGGCGATTTCCGAGTAATCTGGTGAACCCGAAAAATCAATGTTTAGCCATCCGGACGAGGTGGACAAGCTTACCCGAGCCCTACCGAAGAAGAAGAGGCTGAAAGTGGCGGAGCGAAACTTCATGATCGAGCTCACGATCATGAGCTCGATCGCGAAGAGTCCGAGTTTTCCCACGAGCTCGCGACCGAGCACGCGCCCATGAGCGACCATGAGCCATCAGATTGTGCGTGCCCCAGATTTGTTCGCGAGCGACCCAGCGCCCGCAAGCTCATACGCGAAGAAGGATTCCAGCGCCCAACAGACGCCTCGCGACCTGCCCAGCGGTCGCGAGGTCGACCGCGAAGAGTCTCCAGAGTCCAATCTTCGCACGTACACTCCTCCGGTCCCATTTCCGAGTCGGCTAGTCAAGTCGAAATATGACGAGGAGTTTGCTCGTTTCAAAGAGATTTTTCAAAAAGTTGAGATCAATTTGCCTCTCTTTGAAGCGCTGCGAAACATCTTAGGGATACATGAAATTTTTAAAGACAGCTTGCAAGCAAGAAGAAATTAGGAAAATTTGAAAAAATACCTATCAGGAATGCGGTGCCGTATTGCGAGAAAGCTCCTCGAGCGGAAGGATCGGCGGTTTTACGTTAGAATGCGAGATCGCCGAGCGGACTTTTCCAAATGTGTTGTGCGACTTGGGGCGAGCATCAATCGATGCCTTTGAGCGTTTTCAACCGGCTACACCTAGGAAAGATGAAGCGGCGAATATATCGATGATGGTGACGTCACACATATCTAAAGGTATCGTCGAAGATGTGTTGGTAAAATTGGGACTTTGTTTTTCCCGCCGATTTTGTGATTTTAGATATTCCGAATTCAAACAACAACCGCTAATCCTAGCGAGACCTTTTCTAGCAACCGGTCGTGCTTTGATTGATGTGTAGGAAGGTAATCTCACATTTCGTGTTAACGATGAGGAGCTCAAGATTTCCATATATGCCATCAAGCAACACGACGGTGAAAAGCGGAAGATTGCTACTCGATCACATGCTGCTTGCCGCATGTCACGCAGCTTAGAGTACTTGTCCAATCGGCGGGCATGAGGCGAGGAAGAAGTGGACTCGGCATAAAAATCCAGTGATTCGTTCGAAGCTTTGTGGAAGCAATTGTTGTGCAAATTGGTGGTGCATTGTCAACGCCAAGTACAAGGGCAAATTGAAGTTTGGAAAGACCACGGTTGACAAATCGCTTTGATTGATAAGAGGTAACGTCGAGCTAGCGACGATAAATCCGACATTGGTTGGGAGGTAACCCAACATTTCGTGCTTTATGTCTTTTGTTTTGTTTTCTTGTTTTCATTGTTTTCTTGTGTCTTGTTTGTTTGTTTTAAGTCCCAATGTATATCATCAATGGTGAGGATTCTATCGACCACGGAGTAGCGCAACATATGAGGTACGGTCTCTCCCAATCACTCTCTTCTGCAAACTTTATTGCCTCCATTGCACACAAGTTTGGGGAGGGAGTGGTCGAGTTTGATGTGAATGAGAGTCCTTGTTATGTTTTGCGTTGTTTTGTCAAGTTATTATATGTTGGGGCTTTTGTGCGTCTTTTGTCTTTCTTCTCGTGTTGTGTCTATCGATCAACGAGTTAAGTGAAGTGTGTTAATCCATGTGGCCAATGATGATATAATTTTTTTTGTGAAGTTTAATGATAGTGCACATGATATGTTAGAAAATGACGCTTGAATGACGTGAGAGTGCTTAGAACATTTGTTTTCACCATTTGCTTATCACTGTGAGACTTGAGCTTCCTTTGTATACATACCTTGAATCTGATTTCTTTTAATTGTGTGATATCATGCATGTGATTCTCTTCTAGAACTTGCCATTCTTACGTATCGAGGCTGAAATATGTGTTTCGAATTTGGAAAGGATAAAAGGCCATCTTTGTTAACCACATATTCACCCAAACACTAACCTGATGATATATACCATTTGTCGCCTTCTTTGAGCTTTTATTAGACTTATTCTTTCGATTAACCGGATGATAGGAGGTGAGGATTGATATGGGAATCAAAAAGGGTTGAAATTTTGATGTAGTTATGACGAGAAAAATTATTGCAAGAGAAATACATCTGTGGTGAAGAAAAGTACCTTTGTTGTGAATGAGAAACCCTATAAGCTCTAGAAAAGAAAAGAAAAAGCAATGATAAGTTCACTATGTGTTTTGAGCATAAAGGGTCGTAAATCAAAGTATAGGTACCTTATGAGGGATAAAACGTCAATTTAGCATGTGGAAAAGAAGAGAAAAATGGAAAAAGTCCATATGTGTAGAAAAGTATAAATGGTGGTGCTTGGAATATTCTTGAGTCACTTAGTCATGTATTATCCTACCTTAACCAATGTGCCTACATTAGAACCTATGAAAAGACCTTTTTTGATCCTTATTTGAACATATTTGATGCGGTGGAGATATTAGAGAAGCGGCAAGCCTATGGTAAGATGTTGCATTGCATTGATCGTTGAGTGTATACACGTTCTACATTTCTTTATGAGTTGAGTGTGTCCTATATTTTACACACATGCCGTTGTGAGGGTTGAATTAAATGAGTTTTGCCCTCGATGGTTGTTTGTGTTGAGTTAGCTAACATCGTCGTATGTGCGCTAATGTTTTGGCGTTAATATGTTTAAGAGGCTTATAATGGTTATCCTCTTTGCTACGCTCGTTGATCTTTCGTTGTGTCATACATTACTTTTGTTTGAGGACAAACAATGCTTTAAGTTTGGGGGGTTTGATAAACGCGCATTTTACACGTTTATTGTTGATATTTAAAGATGAGTTTAGATCATTTAATGTGCGTTTATGTATCGATTCTTAATGTTTCATCTATTTCTAGAAGATACTGCTTTTGGGTGTTCCTTTGACGTTTTGTAGGTTTATATGTTGATAATCGAAGCAAGGAACGAGGACGAGCCAAAACCACGTTACGCCCGGTTCGGCGACCAACCTAGCGGTCGCTAGGCTGGCCGCGAGTACCCAAATGAGCACCGGGAGGGCACGCGATCGCAAAAACGCGCGCGAGCAGCCCCAAAGCGAGATAGCTCTTGACGATTTCTGCTGCCTTGCTGGCGGTCGCTAGCCAGGCCGTGAGGCTACCTGCGGCGGGCGAGAGCAGAGCCACGAAAGAAGAGCGCGGGAGATACCTCGCGGTCGAGCTAGCGACCGCGAGCAGCGATCGCGAGATGGCGCGGCAGATGAGAAATTAGGGTTTCCACCCTTTTTCTATAAATAGGGCAAGCCCCCACTCGCGCCTCCTTAGACCCCAGACACGCCAAGAACAGATTTTCTAAGTTTTTCCTCTGTTTTTGCTTTCCTTAGCTTCCGTTTAGTTCTAGATTTAATTCTTGCATTGTTCTAGTTTAGTTCTTCGCTTTGTTATCGATCGGAACGTTTTGTCCGATCGTTTTCCGTTGTTTTCCATTCTTTCTCTTGGGATTGGATTCAAGACCAACCATTGTTCATCCAACGCTTCATCACGGGTTTTATATGTTTAATTTCTGTTTTTATGGTTAAATCGTATTTTATTCCATTTATTATGTCTGGCTAGTTTTCCGTTCTAATCCTAGGGTTTGCATGATCCGATCCTATATGTTGTGATTCACATTATCGCTATTTACCTTCCGGGCATTGATTCGTGATTCTTGGTGCTTTATTATATGTGTTGATTTCGATCAATCTTGATGCATATCTAGTAGTCGGTTAATTACGTAATTATATTAATTGTCGATCGATCTTGAATGCATGATACGAATAAACCTTGAGTCGTGTGAGATAGGATATTCGTAGGAAGCATATTCTTAGTGATCCTTTTGGAGTTACTTGTTTTCACCTAGAATGATAGGAAAACTCGTAATCTCTTGCCGCAATTGTCGTGGCGTTGGTTATATATATGATCTTCCATCTTGTCTGGATTAAAAATTGGCTAATAGGAATAGGATAAACATACGTTGTGGATAGGATTAATGCATCCCTAGTGTTAGACTTCCTTATCTGTTTTTACCATCCGAGTGTTTATTGCTTTCTTTTATTTTCTATTTGGCTACATGTGCTTTGGATTAAATTCCGAAGCCCTTAAACCTTTCACCCAATTTATGTGCTTGAATAATGATGAATTATTGTTGAATTAGTTTCTGTGTTTTCGGATTGCAATCCCTGTGGATACGATACTCTACTTACCTTATACTTGCGCGTTTTTCGTGTTAGAAAAGTGAGCGATCATCTAGTAAGGTCCAATCATTAATTTCATTTGTCATAAGGAGAAGTTGACATGGATTGAAATTAAATGACTAAAAAGTATATTTTAGTGCAGTCGGGGGTTCATGTATAACGCCCACACGCGTGGCTTGCATGTGGGATTCCTTTGGCGTTTGGAGGTTTCAATCAATATTGTTTTATCAAAGGTTACAATATTGTTGTTACGAATTATGTGCGATCGTATCCTTATGTGTTTACATTATCTTTTCAGATATGTCTCTTACACCGATTATCAATATGCTCGCACAAAATCCCTTATCGGTCCGAATTTTATCGAGTGGAAATGAAACATGGAATATGTTCTTATCATTTGAAGAACACATGTTTGTTCTCACTACTCCTAAACCCGATGCCCTTCGACGATCGACTAATGAGCGACGAGTCAGCGGACTTTGGCATAAGTCGAACAATATGGCCAAATGCTATATGATGACTACTATGTCCAAAGGCTTGCAGCTGCAGCATCAGTCGATGGTAGACGCGACTAAAATATGGTCAAGTCTCGAGAGTAAGTTTGGGCAATCGGATCGGACAGTCCGCTTCCACACAATGAGAGAAATCTTGGCGTGTAAGATGGAAGAAGGAAGTTCGGTCCATGAACATGTCTCCCACATGACTCATCTCATGGATAGTCTTGATCAGTTGGGAGGAGGTATTGATGGCGAAGCCAGGTCGATATCATCCTCAACACACCGCCCAAGTCTTTTGAGAATTTTCGTGAATGCGATCATGAGCAAGACCGAGTATACACTTAGTCGGTTGCTTAATGATCTCGTGGCGCGGAAGGAGTTATGGGTAAAGGAGCACGTTCTCTTGCTAGCACATCTAGGGGCCCAAATTTTCCGTTGCAAAATGGAAAAGAAAAGGGGCACCAAAGGTGGTAGAGCAAGGAAAATAGTGGGAGTAATGGGAGCAAGAACATGCACGCCAACGGAGGCTTAAAGAAGCGAAGGAGAGGCAAGTGCTTCATGTCGGCAAGGCGGGCATTGGAAGGCCAAGTGCCCTATGCTCGAGGCTCAAAGTCGCCATTTGCTTTAGTAATGGAAACATGTTTAGTGACTTGTTCTATCCATTCTTGGGTAGTAGATCTGGTCTGTGATCATGTTTGTTACACCTTCGGGGTTCCTGCGGACAAGGAGCTGCATGATGGCGAGATAACCATCTCCATGGGCAGCGCGCGAAAGTCGAGGCCGTTGCGATCGTAGATGTTACTTTATGTTTTGATTCAACGGTTTTAGTTTTGAAAGGCGTATTATATGTGCGGAGTTTCATGGAACCTTGTTCTGTTTCAAAATTATTTATTCATGGATATTACATTATTTTTGATAGTGGTGTTTCTATCATAAGAAATGACGAAGTTATACGTGTTGGCACATTATATAATTAAGCTTTATACTATCTCTCGCCAAACATAATACCTATAACTATGTTGCATCATCTACAAACCCTAAAAGAGAAAGTTTTCTTAGCAAGAGCGACACCACATTTCTCTGGCATCTTAGATTAGGTCACATCAATCTAAATAGGATCCAGGCGGCTAAGAATGGTGTGTTGGGTAATCTAACGATTACTGCGTTCGATCTGCGAATCACATATAGAAGGTAAGATGTCGACCGGACCCTTCAAAGCGAAGGGTTATAGAGCCAAAGAAGTGTTGGAGCTAGTCCATTCGACACAGTGGACCGATGTCCACACAAGCTCGTGGAGGGTGCAGTATTTTGTCACTTTCATTGGCGATTACTCGAGTGCGGATCGTATACCGCTTCACCGCAAGTCCGAATGCTTTGAGAAATTCAAAGAGTTTAAGGCGGAAGTGGAGACGAAGCTTGGTAAGAGTATCAAGTCACTGCGGTCTGATCGCGGTGGCGAATACCTCAGTAACGAGTTTATGGACTATTTGGTGAAGTGTGGGATTACCTCCCAACTCACTACACCGGCACACCACAAAGAAATGGTGTGTCGAGGCGGAGAAATAGGACTCTTTTAGAAATGGTTAGATCAATGATGAGTTATGCAACATTGCATATTTCGTTACGGGGTATGCCTTAGAAACAGCGGCATACTTACTAAATCTAGTACCATCCAAGTCAGTCGAAAAGACCCCTTTCGAGTTGTGTTTTGGGCGCAAGCCTAGTTTAAGCCACATAAGGATATGGGGCAGTCCAGCACATGTGTTGAACAAGAAGGCTGACAAGTTGGAGGCTAGATCCGACGCAAGGCTGTTTATTGGCTATCCTAGAGGGACGAAGGTGGTTTATTCTATAGTCTAAGGATCGAAGGTCATTATTAGCACTAATGCCGATTCTTAGAAGAGGATTATATAACAAACCATAAATCCAAAGTTGAAATCATTCTTGAGAATTAGAAGATGATCTTATTCCACCACCGATTAAGCCAAAGGTGCGAGATGTAGGTGTCTAGTGGGAGGATCGACACGAGATACTTCAAGAAATTGAAGTAGGTCGAGTTCCACCGGAGATACAGGCCCGTACAAGTGGCTCTTATCCGACAAGTTGTGCAAGATGAGAACCACAAGTTCTGCACCACCGTTGCCATTGTGCCGTGGCGCCTCGTCGTAGTGGGAGGTTGTTCATCAACCCGAGCGATTTATGTTCGTGGGTGAATCTTGGTTTAGTCCTAGGAAGCGGCGAGGCAATAATCGACCCATGGACATACATCGAGGCGATACAAGACATTGATGTAAGATCATGGCACACCGCTATGGACTTAGAAATTGAGTCCATAACGACTATGGATGTATACAAAAGACACCTCTACCGGATGGCAAGGAAGCCATAGGTAGTAAGTGGGTATCTGAGGAAGAAAGATTCGAGATGGAGAGGTTTCGGCTTTTAAAGCCGGGCATGTGGCGAAAGGGTACACTCAGTTGAGGGCATCGATTTCGATGAGACCTTTTCGCCTGTAGCAATGCTCAAGTCCATCAGAATTCTTCTGGCCATAGCAGCCCACTTGAAACTTGAGGTTTGTCAAATGGATGTGAAAACCGCTTTTCTAAACGGTTACCTTGAGGAAGGTAGAGACATCTATATGCAACAACCCGAAGGTTATGTGGTGAAGGGTGAAGAGCATCTAGTATGGAAGCTTAAGAAGTCCATTGATGGGCTTAAGCAAGCCTCACGATCCCGGAACTTACGCTTTGGAGGTGGTAAAGTCATATGGATTTACCCAAATGCTAACGAGTTGTGTGTATCGTTTAGATGTCAACGGTGATGTGGTATTTCTTGCACTTTATGTAGATGACATTCTTCTAGTTGGCAACAATGTGAAGTTGTTATCAGACGTAAAGAGTTGGTTATCCGATCAGTTTCAAATGAAAGACTTAGGAGATGCGTACATTCTTGGGATCAAGGTTTACCGAAATCGCAAGAGGAAAATGTTGAGCTTATCTCGGGCGTCTTACATTGATCTTGTGATTACTCATTTTAGTATGCGACCGCCAAGAAAGGATTGCTATCTTTCGGGCATGGCGTTCATTTATCTAAGGAGCGGTCTCCTATGATGCAAAGGAGATAGAGGAAATGAGACAATTTCATACGCTTCGCCGTAGGAAGTCTCATGTACGCAATGCTATGTCTGAGGCCCGATATCTGCTATGCGGTAGGCATAGTAACTAGATATCAGTCTAACCCTGGACAAGCTCATTGGACTGCGGTAAAGCATATACTCAAGTACCTAAAAAGGACTCGAGATTATAGGCTGGTTTACCATGCAGATAGTCTAATGCCTTTGGGTTATACAGACTCGGTTTCAAGCTGACCGTGATGAGAAAAAGTCTACCTCAGGCTATGTGTTTACCTTGGGAGGTGGAGCCGTATCCTGGCGGAGTGCAAAGCAGCGATGCATTGCGGACTCTACCATGGAAGCGAATCGTGGCCGCCTTGAGGTCGCTAAGGAGGTCAGATGGTTCAAGAAATACCTCATGGATCTAGGTGTGGTACTGGTTTGCCCAAGAGTATCATAGTTTCTTGTGATAACTTTCGGTGCGATGGCAAACTCGAAGGAACCACGGACCCACAAGGCGACCAAACACATAGAGAGAAAGTACCATGTCATACGAGAAATCGTTAGGCGAGGGGCGTCTTGATTGAAAAGATTGATCTGACGGATAACCTAGCGGATCCATTCACAAAGAGCACTGCCGCAAAAAGTGTACAAAGTGCGTTTGAGGACTTGGATTAAACTTGATAGCACCCACTTAGAAATGAAACTTTTGTATAAGTG
Source organism: Salvia rosmarinus (assembly GCA_036937905.1). NCBI lineage: Eukaryota > Viridiplantae > Streptophyta > Magnoliopsida > Lamiales > Lamiaceae > Salvia > Salvia rosmarinus. Next base: position 46,873,649 of record CM072815.1, read on the forward strand.
GGAGAAGCAAAGTGATGGTTTTGTTTGTAATAGCTAGTAGAGACACATTGTATACTAAAAGTTTGCTTTAGTATAAGTGGGAGATTGTTAGATTTGTATCTTGAAAGCGCTTTTGGTTGAACTTGTATACAATGTTTCACATTACCACTATTACAATCTCCTATCTGAATTGATTACTTGATTGCATATATCTATGTCCCTTATCTCATATATAAGTTAGATCATACAATGTGTAGAAGATCCCGTAAGTCCGTATGATTGGTCGAGCTTAATGAGATATAAAAGAATCACACCGAGACAACTTGAGGACGAGTTGTCGGTATAGGCTGCGGTATAGATAAGAAGTGACTTGACTTGGTTGCTTGTCTATCTTTGATGCGTCTCGGCGTATTGATGGATCACAGTGAGATGAGTTCTTCTATCTGACCGTCGTGAAGAACCTAGATCTCGGTGACTTACGATGATCTAAACCTCGATAAGGTATTAGGTGAGTATGAGTTGCTGACCATCACTTTGACTTGTTATGGGTAAGGGTTATATGTTCTAACCCAATATTCTCCGCATCTTGGGTGGTGGCAGTGCTTGTATGTCATGCTAGTTATCGTCAGACGAGTCACCGATCCGTTTAGGATAATGAAGTCCCCTTAAGGAGCTCAAAAGGTTTATTGTACTAAACCCTACAATTTGAGTTAGCTCAAGTACAATAATAAGGTTGAGTGGTACTACTTAAGGAATTAAAGATATTAATTATTTTAAGCAATCAGAATGCTCTAAATAATTAATGGACGTGTGATATCTTAAATACGGGATTCGTAATGTCTAAGTGCAAGAGCCGACTCACCTTGGTAATAAAGGGTAAGTCAAGCATTTATTCTCTAGTGGCATGAATGAATGTTTATAAATTAATTTATGTTCGGTGAACTTAAGATAATTAATTTATTTGAGGCCCATCTTTATTCCTTGCATTTGATCCCTGTGCTGGCCCATCCAGGCCCGTAGCTACTGGATAAACCGGCGCCTATCTCTCTCCTAAGGCAAGGATTTTATTCTCTTTATCCTATAAGGATATTATTATATTTATGGGATATGCATGGATCCTTTCCTTATGAGATTATGGTAATGCATATAAATATAAGGTAAGAGATATAATCAAAGTTAATCATCATATTAACACATATTATTTTCGAGAATTACAAGAGTACTTTGTGAGGATTTTCAAAATTTCCTAGAGGGTTAGCGTGATTTTTGTAGCATTCTCCATAGATTATCCTCACTCGATATTGGAGATTGGGCAACCAGGATACAGTCCAGAAGATCAAAGCACGAGTCTCGATCCGTTCATCCCCGACAGATTCAAAGGTAAACACGAGAAAAACCCCTACGTGTTGTAATTAATTATATAGACGCATGCTAGGAATATAATCAATGTATGGTGAATTAAACATCCAATATAGGTCCTCGGGAGAGGGTTAAAATAAGTTTTCCCTACAAAAACAAGTGGGTTCCTCCCCTGGTGGCTGTAAGGCGATCTCTCATTGTTCACAACGAATTGTTGCGAAATTCTTAATTAACCAATCCATGCCTAGAATAATATCTATATCCCACATGCATAGAAGGCGTAATGATTCAGCTCTTAACTTGAGTGATCCTAACTCAAACTCTAAGTTAGGACATATTTGGTCAACTACTGTCGCCCTACCTATTGTAGTAACCATTTTAAAACCTATTTCAGCTTGTTCTACAGGGAGTTTAAGATTGTCTACACATGCAGTAGAAATAAAAGAATGCGAAGCTCCCGTATCAAACAAAACTATAATAGGCACACCTTCTAACTGGGCCATACCTGTCAAGTTTCCCGAGCTTTTCTCCAACTGTTTTTGCTTAAGTGCATACGCTTTTTAATGTTGTGACTAATGTTGAGGAGGTTGAGGCTGCATCTGTGGAACAGAAATGTCTGGACTATGGATCGCTTGTGGAAGAGGTAGTTGATATCACGGTTGTTGTGAATAGCCAGTTATAGCTTTTACTGATTGAACTGATCGGAAAGACTTTGATTTCTCTCCTCTTCCGGACACATTTGGTCGATACGGACAAGCGGATGCGAAATGACCAAATTGTCCGCAGGTATAACAAGTATTACTTCCACTTCTATAGACACCAAAGTGTGGACGATTACATTGTGGGCATATTGGTGATCTCACCTGATTCGGAGGAAAATATGACCGTCCTGGAGTCGATGGTCGAAACGTCCTTGATGCCGCTGGTCCTTGCCTCTGAAAGGGTTTCTTATTCGGAAATCCCTTATTCTCCCATTTTCTTTTTCCTTTAAACTTCTGTTTTGGTTGAGAAGATCTCGACAACAACAAATTTTGTGGTATATTTAAACCCGATTCTGATGTGGCTCTCTCAGATTGTATCTCTATTTCCATATCCAAAGCACGATTTAAAGTTTCAGCGTACGACATTGGTGGTTGTGCAGCCAGAATGATACGAATTTCCGACGAAGTCCAGCTCGAAACATTTCCGCTATCTTTTCATCCGTCTCAACTTTATAAGGCGCGTATCGGGATAAGGTACAGAATTCCCGATCATATTCTACGACACTTCTACTCCCTTGCTTCAAATTCATAAATTCAATTTCTTTCTATTTGGGGTAACTTCGGGGAATGAACTTAGCATACAACTCCTCTTTAAATTGGTCCCACGTAAAATTTGCCAACTGATCTGGACCGAGAGTCTTCTGTCTTGCCTCCCACCAAAAATCACCGGGTCTTTTCAACAGGAAGGATATACATAGCAAACATTCTTGATCGTTACACTCTAAGAACTTAAATATCCTCTCGATAACTCGCACCCATTCCTCAACTTCCGCAGGACTACCAGTCCCTGTGAAATTTGGTGGGTGTTATCGAAGAAAAAGTTCCACGATTTTTCGGTTTGGTGGAGGGGGTGTACGGTCTGGTGAATTCTGAGGAGTGGTTTCACGTCATCTTCCTTCCAAAGTTGGGTTCCTTCGTCTAGGAGGCATACTGATACAAAAGAAGAATATTATTTCCACAACAGTTGATAAAATATTAAAGCAAAGGAAAGGAAATTCAAGTTATAGCAAAGTTCACTCATCAAAAGAATTAGGGATAAAATCACTTAATCACAACAAAGATAGACAAGCATATGATAATTTACAGGGAAAATTGCTTCATTGAGAACTTTTTACAAAATAGGTTAGTTCCATTTTCATTGGGCTGGTAGTTCTGTTTCACTTTCCTATCTCTCTAAACCACATACCTATACATAAGTCATCATTCTTATATAGTCTACCCACTACCCTGACTAATCTTAAAACACACTTCTATTAGTCGTCCATATCCTCTTCTGGGTCTTCATCCAGATCCTCCTCCGGTTCCTCATCCGGATCTTCATCTGGGTTCTCCTCTTTCTCAAAAGCATGAGAACGGTCAGTGCACGAGAAAGTGGGCCCCCCCAGCATAAGAAGGGATGGATCAGATAAAGATGACATTTCACTAATAGATAAAGGTCGCAAACTAGAAGTACCAATAGACGGCTGTTGTTCAAATTCACGACTTACATCAGCGGAAGACGATGTTGATGTAATTACAGGAGAAGGGGACAAAGGTGGAGAAGTAGTCTTTAATGCAAAAGGTTGATCATATAAATCAAGATCAAGAGAAGTCCACTGAGATTCGATTGGCAGTGGAATATCATCATAAGAAAACTCATAGTTAGGACTAGATTCAACAAACTCTTGGGGTTCCGGTTCAACAACTTCTAGAGGTTCAGGTTCATTTTCATTCATTTTTGGGGCTATAATGTCCGATAAAATCCAGTGGACCGATGGAATGAATTGGTCAAAAGGATGGTATGGTATAAGTGGAGGATCTCCTGCCGTCCAATACTGATTTTTAATAAGCTTTACAAATCTATCCAGGTTACCAGTAATTCTGAATTCCATGTCAGGGTGTACATAATCTAAAGTAACTTCAGATGCCCATCCCCGCCAACTAGGAGGTAAAGCCTGTACCAACTGGAGTAGCCCATCTAACTCGGTCACTCCATATCTCATAACTGATCTCCACATCGTCAGATACCGATTGAGGAAAAACGTCATGCCCTGCTGCTCTTTCATTCTAAGAGAAAAGAACCTATCGATGCTGCCTAGCCCAGGCGGCCTAAAAGCGACCTTCTTTCGAACTGTAACTTTCTTCCTTACCATCCTATAATCAAATATAACTTACATACTGATCAGAAACGGAAATAGTCATATATCATTTATTTTCATACATACTACATCACAAAAGATCACTATAACTAGGAACTATTTTCAATATATTCACTTCTACTTCCTTACACAAATCACAAATTACTTTACCTGGCTGAGCTGAAGAGATGAACTGGAATGCTGAACTTTTACAAATATTTTTTTTTTCTAACTCAAGGTTTACAAAGAAAGGTTGGCTTAAAAAAGGAAGATTCACAGGTCCAGAGCGAACAACTGCTCTTATACCACTCTGTCACGACCCGATTATCTAATTAGGTAAATAACTAAATAATCAGGACATGACTGGTTTAAAGAAATAAAATTTTCGACAAACGGACGGCATATCCCCTAAAATATAAATAAGCCAACCTGCACAACAGCCAACAACCAACAACAATCGACAATAACAAACGAGGTCACAGCCTCAACAACACAAGCATTTATAAGTATTTACAGGTTTTTCCTCAAAAGTATATTTCCAAGTAACAGAGTTTACAACGGAAGAGTAGTGAATGTCATGTATGAAGATATGACATTTGGGCATAACTAATCAAAACAAAAGAAAAGACCCAACTTAGTTCCCATGTCCGCATCCCTTCCATGCTCAACCTGCAACTTACAGAAAACACATTTGCGGGCATGAGTACCAAAAAAGTACTCAGTGGGTAATTGCCAAACGTTAACTTTCAAAACTTTAATCAATAGCATACTGATGCTTAACACGAAAGTTGAGAAGATAAACCTGTGTAAGTACTTCATGAAAGTAATTTATTATTCTGTCGCATCACATTTACATTTTATAACATACCGGCATCACATACCCGAGTTGGTCCCGAAGGTTACCAACCACGGTCATACCCTATCTACGTCATTCGATAATGGGAAGTAGGCCTCCTCCCCAATACCATGACCGGCCTACATTTGTAAGCTCACGACCATAAACCTGTGCACAGTATATATCATTTTCCTACCATAGATAGGTCAATTGTCGACATACCCACAATGTGGTAAATCAGTCATTTTCAACATACCCACAATATGGTGATTTAAGACATTCTCACAATAGAAATACATTTGAAACATAACATTTAACTTTGCTCAGAAAATAATTTAAGAAGCATTACCCACCTGATACCTTTCACTCTAATGCGTTTTCTTCTTCGTCTTTCAGTTCTCTCTTTTCTTTGCTTGTTCCTTGTAAAATAAAATAATTATTGAACTTAGCAAACCTACTTGTTCACTTAAACATATCACAACTAAATCTTATAGGGTGTTTGGCTGAGCTTATAAGCTCCCAAAATAGCTTATAAGTTGTTTTTTAGCTAAAAAACAACTTATAAGTCGCTTTTGAGAACTTATAAGCTCAGCCAAACACCCTCTTAGTCCTACCTAAATCTAAGATTAGGTTAGGCTTATTACATTCCTTCGTAACTTTTTCTTTAATAAACTTTAATCTTAGAAAATCACATAACATGCTATAATCAAAGAAATTAAACAACTTGAAGTGAATAAATTCCACTTAAACACTTATCATAAGTTCACCAATTCAATCCTCAAAACATCTTATTAATAAACAAATTCTAACGAAATTTCGGCAGAGTAACTTTTATAAAATGATCGCCATTTCAATACCAAATCAACCAAACTTATCCCAAACTCCACCAAATCATCACCATATGTCTCAATACACATTTAATAACTTTAAACAAGTTCAAATTTATTCATTTATGCCATTAGCACACTATACCCTTCAACTATGTATATAAGTAATTACATGAATTTCACAATCAATAATCCATTTAATATCAAACAACTCACATTCATACTTATTCATCATCAATTATTATAAATCCTTAATCACTTCAAATCTTAGTCAAGTTCATCATATAAATCCACAACTTAACACTAAACTTTAATTTTCTAATTTTCACATTTCAAATCCATAATATCCCATAAATTCAACTTAAGCATTATTTATATCATAGATCTCAAAAATCATATCAAATAATCAAATAAAATCAAGAAATCAAATTTCATCATACTCCATAATTTTGGAAAATGAGAGGTCATACTTTCAATTTCTTTTATCAAATCATGTTTATTCTCACTTTAATTATGCATATCTAAACTCAATTTAATCAAATCATAACACATAATTCACATACAAAATTTAGTGTTCATGCATGATACTTTAATTCACCAACTTCATGAATTTAAAGAATTAAAACTATAGCTTATGTTATTTATGCATCACAAACATAATTAAATCAATAAACACAAAAAATTAAACAAATCAACCTTAAATACAATCTTCAAATTTTCGAAAACCATCATACATGAGAAGATCATGTTCTTCAATTTAAACCACAAAAACTTGAATTAAACAAAGTATTTACCTTCTTTGTTATGATTTCCAATCACTTTAGCACTTAAACATGGATTAAAATTGAAAATAAAATTTGTGTGTGCATGGTGTGTGAAAGTGCCAAAAATATGGAGAAGAATGGAGGTGGAAGATGATTTAAAATAAGCATGATTCTAGAAGATACATATATGTATAGCTTTATAAAATTATTAATCATTTTTCTTCTCTTTTCTCTCTATTTTCGAAAATTACATATATATTTCTAAAAAATTTGCTAACATTGGAAATTAATATTCTTTAATGGTAAAAACTAAATTTTCTCACTAATATAAAGATCCAAAACAATTAAATCCATTATTGGAATGCAAACCATATAAATATAGATTTAATCCTTCCATATACAAATAATCAAATAATTATTCTTTAATTTCATAAATTTCGAAAATTATGGAAAATAATTCCTTTATCACTAGATATAAATAAATTAAATTTATTTAATCCATTCAATAGCTTAAACATTATTTCATTTCATTTTATAAACCAATCTCATATAAACAATAATTAATACAATTTCTTTAGAATATTTTCTATTTAATGAAATTTCCATTCAAACACACAATAATAACCACATACTATACATTTCATCATAATAAAACTCATTTCTAAATAATATCTAATTCTTCTAAATTCTACTCATTCGATTAGAAATTAATCAAATTTCTATCACTTTTTAACTTATTATGCATTTCTTTATAAAGTTGTAAGGATGTAATACCTTTAAATACCTAATTAATGCTTAATTAGGCCCTAATTAAGACTAAGAGATTTCCGGGTTACTACACATTGTTTCCAATTAGAATGATATTATCTATATAAAGTGCAAGGAACATCACATCACCATTGACATCAAGACGGTAGAAATAACTCTCATTTGTGCACTTACTAAATCCATGCGATTTAATAACTTCATCAAAACGTAAGTTCCATGATCGAGAAGCTTGTTTAAGTTCATAAATGGATTTCTTGAGGTTCCACAAGAGATGCTCATTACCTTTTTTCACAAAACCTTCGGGTTGCTGCATATAGATGTCTCTACCTTCTTCAAGGTAACCGTTTAGAAAAATGGTCTTGACATCTATTTGCCCAACCTCAAGGTTTAAGTGAGCTTCTATGGCAAGGAGTGTTCGAATGGACTTGAGCATGGCTACTGACGAAAAGGTCTCATCATTATCAATACCTTCCTTTTTATCATAACCTTTTGCCAACAATCTGGCCTTGTGGGCCGTGACCTCTCCATTCAAATCTCTATTTCTCTTTTATACCCATTTATTGCCTATGGAAATAAATCCATCTTGTAATTCAACTTTCTCTTATACATCCATAGCAATTATGGAATCATATTTCATTTTCATAGCGACATGCAACTTGTCAGCATCTGCATCATTCATTGCCTCGTCATATGTCCATGGATCGATATCATGTTCATCTCTCGCGGTAAAATCTAAAGATTTTCCCATAAAAATAAATCTCTCGGGTTGAAGAACAACTGTTTAGAATGATTTTGTTCTTAATCTTGGTATTCGTTTGTATGTCATTTTCAAATAGTTTGTTCTATTTATGTCGTTGGTTTGATTCGTGTTGATCGAATTGGACTTATTTGGTTTGTTTCGATGTTTTGCAGAAAAATGACATTAAATTGGATGAAATTTATCTACCAAGAATTATCCTATATTGAAGAGCATTTCGATAGGAGTCCATAGGCGTAAACGGATCACAATTCGGAGTTCGGACGAGAGAGAACGGAGTGAAACCGCGAAGTCGCGCACGCGTACGCGCGAGCGCGTCCGGCGCTGGGCACAAAATTTGTTCCGACCAAATTATTCTTTTCAGTCGCTCGCAATAGTACGAGGTCCTTATAGAATGGTAAGGTCGACCCAAGTTCAATCTCTCGAGGAAGACTTAACAGGGCTACGGTTCTATGTCAAACACGAAAACAGAAATGAAAAACTAACGTCCTAACATAAGGGGGGCTGTCACGGAAAGGACGAAAACAGGAAATAAAATAAAGCAGATAAAACGGATGCACTTGGACAACAATAGGAATTGACAGATACACGGAATTGGAGACGGTGTTCTAGGGTTCGAATCTATCCTCGCTATTAATGAATCAAGGACCGATACACAATGCATAAAACACCCACGCCTCTCACCAAACGGTCAACACTAACTAATCTCTCAATTACGTCAACGTTAGACTCGAACTTAATGATAGGGGATCTCTCAATCAACCAACCATCAACTACGAAGGATATTTTATTGCAAGGCACACGATAGCAAAAACCCTAACCACATATATCATTTATTCAACAACAAACCAATCTCTAGATCACTTTCATTGTCAAACTTATATTTAATATAAATCTGCTCTCGCATATCTTTATAATCAAACATAAGCATACAATCACCCTACATTATTCTTTCGAACACCATGCATGAAGATCATAAAATAAATAATTTATACGGATGAGAAATTCGCAAATCATCAATTTAATAATCACAATTCAAGACGAGAACAATCAAACATATATTTCCCAACAAATCGATAATTTATCTCATGATAGAAATTAATCCAATCCCAATTACATAGACATAATCAAAATCAGGAAAACTTACAACCATTCATAGACAAATTCGTCTTCCAAAATACGGAATCGTACAATCCTAATTGTTAATCCAAGTACAAAATAATTGAAAGGAAGGGAAAAGAAGAAGAGAGGAAAAGAGAATTGAGCTGTGAGAATGTGAGAATGAATGAGGCTAGGGTTTCCGCGTGTTTAACTTATATATATAACAGCAGAAAAATCGCACGCAGCGCCGGACGCGAGAAGCTCCTGGAAAGAACAGCCGCAGCACCCCAGCGCCGGACTGAGCACAGCGCCGGACGCGCCAAGATTCTGGACACACGTCCAGCGTCGGCAGGGATTGAAATGCCGGACACGGCTGGAGGCTAGGCGCTGGAGAAGGCAGTGCCGGGTGGAGCGCCAACGGGCGCTGGGTTGGGCGCTAGCCACCCAGCGCCGGACGGAAGGTGGGGAGCGCCGGAGATTGGCGCTGGACCCCCAGCGCCGGACGGATGAGGCGTTGGGCTTCAGCGCACGGGAGGGCAAGGGCAGCAGCTTCAGCAGCTTCCGGGGGGGGGGTGGCAACGGCAGCTGCTTACGGGCGACGTCGAAGTGTGGCGCTGGAGATGTGCAGCGTCGGACGGGAATTGGGGAGCGCCAGACGCGGTTGGGCGTGACGTCACGCGCGGAGGGCGCTAGGAGATGCAGAGCGGGCGCTGGGGCCGAGGAAACGGACATTGAGGGCGAGGAAACGGGCGTTGGGGGAGGCCTGGAGCAGCGCAACGCGCGTTTGGAGCTTTGGAGCACTTGCGCCGCCGCCAGTAGCGCGGACGCGCTCAGTCGTCTGCGTCTTGCGACCAGCGGTTTCGCTCCGTTCTCTCTCGTCCAAACTCCGAATTTTGATCCGTTTGCGCCTATGGACTCCTATCGAAATGCTCTTCAATATAGGATATTTCTTGGTAGATAAAGTTCATCCTATTAAATGTCATTTTTCTGCAAAACATCGAAACAAACCAAATAAGTCCAATTCGATCAATACGAATCAAACCAACGACATAAATAGAACAAACTATTGAAAATGACATACAAATGAATACCAAGATTAAGAACAAAATCATTCTAAACAACAACCCTCCCACTTCGATGAGGTAATGTAGGTGCACTGTCATGTTGGATTTATATACTGGAAGCAGTTTTGGGTGAGCTTGTATCAATGATTCCTGTTAGCATTATTACAATCTCCTATCTGAATTATTTACTTGATTGCATATATATGTCTCTTTATCTCATACATAAGTTAGATCATACAATGTGTAGAAGATCACAGAAGTCTGTATGATTGGGCATGCTTAATGAGATATAAAAAGGATCACAACTGAGACAACATGAGGACGAGTTGTGGGTATAGGCTGCGGTATAGATAATGAGTGACTTGCCTTGGTTGCTTGTCCATACTGGTACATATCTGACGTATTGATGGATCACAGTGAGATGAGTTCTTCTAATTGACCGTCGTGAAGAACATAGATCTCGGTGACTTTACGTTGATCTAAACCTCGATAAGGTTTTAGGTGAGTATGAGTTGCTAACCATCACTTTGACTTGTCATGGGTGAGGGTTATATGAGATAACCCAATATTCTCCGTATCTTGGGTGGTGGTAGTGCTTGTATGTCATGCTACTTACGTGTATCGAGTCACCGTTTTCGTTTAGGATGATGACATCCACTTAAGGAGCTCAAAAGGTTTATTGTACTAAACCCTGCAGGTTGAGTTATCTCAAGTACAATAATAAGGTTGAGTGGTTATAAGGAATTAAAGAGATATAATTATTTTAAGCAGTCAGAACGCTATAAATAATTAATGGACGTGCGATATATTAAATATAAGGATTCGTGAAGTCTAAGTGCAAGCCCGACTCAACTTCGGGAATAAAGGGGTAAGTCAACATTTATTCTCTAGTGGTATGAATAAATGTTTATGAATTAATTTATGTTCAGGGCTAAACATAAGATAATTAATTTATTTGATGCCCATATTTATTCTTTGCATTTGATCCCTGAGCTGGCCCATCAAGGCCTGAAATTGCTAAAAATCGTCCACCACATAGGAGAGTCCCACTGGGACTTTGTTCTGATCCTCTCTATCCGAAAAGATATGATTATATTTATTAGATATGTAGAAATCCTATCAATATAAGTTTGTAGGGTTGGATTATAAATATAAGGTGAGAGAAAATCAAAAACCCTAATCCTAAGTGAAGAAGTTTTCGAAAATAATACTATTCACACAGTTGGGATTTTCGAGATTTTCACAGTGTGGAAGAAGGCAAATTTTTGCAGTACTCTCCATAGATTGCTCTCACTCAGCATTGGAGTTTTGGCGAACGAGATACAGTCCAGAATATCAAAGCATGAGTCTTGATCCAATTCTTTGTCCGACAAATTCGCAGGTGAAAACGAGAAAACACCAACGTGTTGCAATTAATTATATTGGTGCATGCTAGGTATATAATCTATGTATGGTGAATTAAACATCGAAGATAGATCCTCGAGAGAGGGTTACAAACCGATTTTCCTACAATTGGTATCAGAGCCTGGGATCAGATGCTTGGCTCTGTTGGATTAATTCACGTTTCATTATTACGTGCGCAGTTATTTAATTGTGGATCTGTCGTTCATCGTTGCTCGTTTTTATTTTTTGGTTTTTCGTCGGATTTCGTTTTTCACCACGAGAAAATCCGTGGTTAGATTAGGATTTTTTTTGTAAATCTAATATGTAAAAGAAGAACGAAGACGAAGAACATGATGATGGAGTCCCATCGTGCGGCACGATGGGAAGCACGCCGGAAGTCGGATGCAGCGTGTGGGTTTTCTCGGCAAAAGTCTCGACGCGCAGCTTCAGTAGCTTTGGCAGCCCATGCATGGACAGCTTCAGTAGCTTTTGGCAGCGCTGGGCGACAATGTGCACGGGGCTCTCGGCATGTGTCGGCTGCTAGGCGCACGGTTCTCGCGCGGATGCCTCGACGCTGGATGCGTGCGAGCGGGTTTCTTGGCAGCTTTGGCAGCCCTCGACAGACGGGCGTATGCGGCAATCCTCGGCAAGCCTTGGTAGTATCTTCTCGATAGCGCCTGGGCGACAACGTGCGGGTGCCCGTCACGCGAAGCGCGCAGGTAGGCCTAGCGCGAGTCGCATGCAGGTTTTTCTCGACGGCTCCCGGCGAAGCTCGGCACCCTCGGCAACAACTCCTTAGAAGATGGTCAACGACAGCGAGCGGGTATTACGACAGCGCGCGCTCAGCGTGCGTGGGCGCCCGATAGCTCTAGGACGACATCGACCCTGCGCAATGGCGTGGCGAGATGGACTAGCAGGCAGGGCGGCGGATGGCTACTGGGCACGCTGTGGGATGTGCCCTAGTGCGCGGCCCAGCCCATCTTGGGCCGACCCGACGCTTGGGTGCGCTTTGGTTGTTTTAGATAATTTGGTTCCTATTTGTTTATTTTTGAATATCTTTTGTTGAAATCATGATCGTTTTCGTTTCATGTAGGGTTGAATGTGTTTAAAGTTTTTTTGGCATAAAAGCGCACCCAAGCGTCGGACTCATCGTAGCCAGCGCTGGGTGTGCCTTAGCATCGCAAAGATTCGAGAGCGCCCCGCGTCCGGCGCTGGGCGCCGTAAGCTGGATTCCCCGAGAGCGCCCACGTCTGGCGCTGGCTCGCATCCGGCGCTGGGCGCCCAAATCTGAATAGTCCCGAGAGCTCCCGCGTCCGGCGCTGGGCGCCCGAAGTGAAGATTGTCCAAAGACTCCTTGCATCCGATGCTGCATCACGTCCGATGCTGCGCAAGATTTGAAGATCATCCAGAGAATCCACGCATCCGCCGCGGCTCCCGCTCGGTGAGCCGACGATTTGGACGCGAGCCACGTTTGCCTTATTTTGGGCCGCGCATCCGCATCGGGTTCGGGTCCGATGCTGTGCGTGAATTTTTGGGCGCTATATATATGTTTTAAAACGCTAAAACCCTAGTTCTTTTCATATTCATTCTGTTTTATCTTTAGTTTTTGTGCGTCTCCTCGCGAATATCTTCCAAGTTCTTCATTCTATTTCCTTTGCTATTTGTGATTCAAGAATATTGATTGAAGAGATTCATCAACGACTATTGCGATCGTAAGGATTATTATTCTCTTTTTCCATTCGATTATTGAATTAATGATGTTTATTGATTTCAATTGTTTGATCCATGAGATGAGCATGAACTAATATTCTTCTAGGGTTAGGTGATTCAAATTGATTGATTGATTATTTGTTTTGATTGAGTATACCAATTGAACCATAGGGTTTACTGTTAAGTGATTGATCACCATTTAATTGTTTATGTTTCGTGTATTATCGAGAGATAGATACGTTGCATCAATAGGAATCAATTGGGTTAGAGGTTACCGGAAATGAGTACTCTAATAGTTTATGTATTTGTGAAATCTTATAACGTAGGTTTAATCCACGAAACGAAAGTCGGTGTTTGAATTAAAGGTTAGAGGATTGCATGAGTAGGTAGATTTCTTAAGCAAGCATTGATCAATTAATCAAGGCGAAGAACCTAATGCCCTAGTCTTTCTCACAATCTTGAATTACTCCTTTTGCAATTGAATTGCTTTGAACGCTTGGTTTGAATCGTCTTCGTGATTGTCTTTCCTGTTAATTTTTGTTAAGCATCGACCCCAAACAAGTTTAGGATTTAGATTTACTGTTTTTATCGTAACACATCATAAGCCGTGTTAAGTCTTCATCGAGAGATTCAACTTGTGTCGACCTTACCACCCTATAGGGACCTCGTACTATTGCGAGCGACTTAGAAGAAAAAATTGGTCGGAAAATTTTTTGGCGCCGTTGCCGGGGAAGGCTTTAGGCATTTTTTAATGTGTTATTTTTCCCTCATTTTCTTCTATTTTTCTTTATTTTATTTTCGTTTGGTTCTTTTCTTCCCACAAGTACACGTAATTCGTTTTCTTGTCTTGTGTTTGTGTATGCTAGGTCGCCAAGTCTTAAAAACAAGGTGGCACCAGTATTCGACAACATTCATAGGGTGAGAGATTTTAATCTTTAGAACTCGGAAGAAGAAAGCTCGTCTGAAAGTGAGACGAGTTCAGCGACTATTGAGCACAAGAATTTGGAGAGTTGATCTCCGAGTGAGGAATTCGTGCCAGAAGAAATAGCAGCAAATGGAGGAGTCAACGAGGAAGGAAACCCGTGGATGCGTGACTTTGCTCGACCCGTCATTGGGATGATAACGTCATGCATAGTCCTCGGGGATCCGGCCCGAAACTACGAGTTGAAACCATCCACTTCAACCTTCTACCTTCTTTCTATGGGATGCCAAGTGAGGATGCTTTGAACTTCATCCGGGAGTTCTATGCAGTCGTTCACACTTTTTCGTTGAACGGGCTCACAGAAGATACGCTGAGAACGAGGTGTTTTCCTTACACCTTAAAGGATAGAGCCAAGACATGGTTGATGTCTCTACAGCCTAGTTCACTGACGAGTTGGCAAGCCGTATATGATAAATTCATGGGAAAATACTAATCGAACCAGAAAACACAAGAGCTGAGAGCTAAGATAGCTACCTTCAAGCAGATGGCTGGAGAACCTCTACATGAGGCATGGGATCGTTTCAAGTCGCTACAGCAGCAATGTCCGCATCACCATTACCCAGCTGAGCTCCTTAATCATTTTTTCTATGATTGATTGACGATGGAATTCCAATACATGATAGACAATGCGGCTGGAGGAGACATTTGTAATTATACTGCCGATGATGTTAGCGAAATTTTGGAGACGCTAACTGCAAACTCGCAAAGGAGAAGTGCAGGATGAAGACCGGTTGCAGCAAATGAGGTGACGCCCAACTATGAAATGACACAGCAATTGGCGGATCTCACTCGCTAAGTTAAGCTATTGAGAGCAAACGAGCCTCATACACCACCTCAATTCCAACAACAAGTGACGTCAATGGAAACTTGTGGTATTTGTGGTGAAGCAAGGCACGGGGCCAACTTGTGACAAAAAGCCAATGAGATGGCATACGACGAAGTGCAAGTTAATGCTATGAAAGGGTTCCAGCAAGGGTTCCAAAGAGGCAATCAGCAAGGCTATCAGTCGAGGCCTAGATATGACCCCTTTTCGAATTCTTACAACCGTGGTTGGAGAGATCATCCAAATTTCTCTTAGAATCAAAATCAAGGGGGATCAAGTCAGGGAACCCAGTTCAGACAGCAACCTCAGCAAACTCAGCAGCAGCCTGATGCACCTAAAAAAACCAACGCTTGAGGATTCTCTAAATACTTTTATCCAGGCAAGCAACTTGAGATTTGAATCTTTCGAAGCATCTATGAAAAGAGTAGAAACTCAAGTGGGACAGATGGCTGGGACTGTTGAACAATTAGTGCGACGAGACCAAAAGGGAAAGTTTCCCAGCCAATCGGAGCATGCCAAGGCTGTTACTGCTTATGCAAGTGACAATGGGAAGTGTGAGGTTGATGAAGAGATCAAAGTGGAAGAAGTTAAGCCTCGCAAAGTTTATGAGCCACCTGTTCCATTCCCGAGTCATTTAATAATCGGCAAGCATAAAACAGGGGACATGAAGAAAGCAGAGGTTAAGTCAGAGAAGCACATTCAACACCAACCAAAACAAAGGCAACATGATCCAGGTTGTTTTACTCTAAATGTTACTTTTGGTAATGGAAAATCTGCATCGGGGATGCTTGATTTGGGTGTTGGGGTCAATTTAATGTCTTTCTCTTTGTTTAACTCATTAAAACTTGGTGATTTAAAACAAACTCGCATGCGGTTAGAACTTGTTGTGGGGACTATTCGACACCCGAAAGGTGTGATCGAAGATGTCCTAATAAGAATGGATAATCTTCTAGTCTCAGTTGACTTTGTTGTTATCGATATGGGAGAATGGAATTGAAAACATGAGAGTGGACATCCGTTGTTGCTAGGTAGGCCATTTATGGCTGCAACAAATACCCTTATTGATTTTAATAAGGGAATGATAAGTTTAACTATGTTAGGAACAACGGAGACATTTCAAGTTAGTAGTACTAGTTATAGTTCTACTTTTTCTACTGCTGTATCATGTTTTTCTATAACTGCACTTGACATTGCGGACGAGAATAAGGTGTTGCAGGTACAGGTGTCCAAGGAAGAAGTTGATAATGAATTATGTCATAAAGAAATCGAAATCAAGAAGATTGACCCCAAGCTCCAACTAAGTGTAAGAAAAATCGGGGTGAAGTACAATTCAAGGATAAGTTGAATGAGCCGCCACCTTACTCACCGGAGTATGGTTATCGCCTAGCAGAAGCGCGTTGGATAATGAGAATCGGATCGAAGCTTCTCACCCAAAAAATTCAACAAAATGAGGAATCAATGGTCGGGCTGGCGACGTTAAAACTAGCGCTTCGTGGGAGGCAACCTACGTTTCTTTATGTTTTGTTCTTGTTTTCTTTTCGTTTTGTTTTTGTTTGTGTTTTCGTCTTTATCTGTGTTTTCATCTTTGTTTTGGTTTTGTATGGTGCAGGATTAGGAGTTGTTTTATCTAGAATCACTGGAATATGGATTGGAAAAGAAGAAATGTGGAACACAGCCTTTTTAAAGCCGAAAAATACAGCCAAGCGCCAGACTCAGGGAAACCGGCGCTGCGAGCATTCAAAAATTGCATCCAGAAAAGTACCCCAGGCGCCGGACGCACCGAAATCGGTGCTGGGGTACTATTGAAAAAGAGTACATAGAGCTCGCCCGGTATTTGAGTCTGAAAGCAATAAATGGGCGAGAGAAGGTGACCCGGATCGGACCTGATGAAATCGGCGCTGGGTCCATTAATAAAAATAAAATAAATATTTATTTATATATATTATACTAGGGTTAGGTTTCCTTACTCACGTCCCTTTCTTCTTTTCAACGCAACACCGCTCTCTTTATACCACGTCCGGCGTTGGCGCCCAAAGCTGAATAGTCCCGAGAGCTCCCGCGTCCGATGTTAGCTCTTGTCCGGCGCTGGGGACCCGAAGTGAAGATTGTCCAGAGACTCCTTGCGTCCGACGCTGCTTCACATCCGATGCTGCGCAAGATTTGAAAATCATCCAGAGAGTCCACACGTCCGACGCTGGCATGCGTCTGGGCGCTCCTGTTCATGAGAAGGCGAGTCCGTGACGGGCGAGCTCCGTTTTGCCTTGTTTTGGAGCGCGCGCATCCGGTGCTGGGTTCGCGTCCGACGTTGCGTGTGAATTTTCGGGCACTATTTAAATGTTTTAAAACGCTGAAACCTTAGTTCTTTTCATATTCATTCAGTTTTATCTTTAGTTTTTGTGCGCCTCCTCACACGAATATCTTCCAAGTTCTTCATTCTATTTCCTTTGCTATTTGTGATTCAAGAATATTGATTGAAGAGATTCATCAACGACTATTGCGATTGTAAGGATTATTATTCTCTTTTTCCATTCGATTATTGAATTAATGATGTTTATTGATTTCAATTGTTTGATCCATGAGATGAGCATGAACTAATATTCTTCTAGGGTTAGGTGATTCAAATTGATTGATTGATTATTTGTTTTGATTGAGTATACCAATTGAATCATAGGGTTTACTGTTAAGTGATTGATCACCATTTAATTGTTTATGTTTCGTGTATTATCAAGAGATAGATACGTTGCATCAATAGGAATCAATTGGGTTAGAGGTTACCGGAAATGAGTACTCTAATAATTTATGTATTTGTGAAATCTTATAACGTAGGTTTAATTCACAGAACGAAAGTCGAGTGTTTGAATTAAAGGTTAGAGGATTGCATAAGTAGGTTGATTTCTTAAGCAAGCATTAATCAATTAATCAATGCGAATAACCTAATGCCCTAGTCTTTCTCACAATCTTGAATTACTCATTTTGCAATTGAATTTCTTTGAACGCTTGGTTTGAATTGTCTTCGTGATTGTAGCATCATCCCCAATAAAGTTTAGGATTTAGATTTACTATTTTTATCGTAACACATCATAAGCCCTGTTAAGTCTTCCTCGAGAGATTCGACTTGGGTCGACCTTACCACCCTATAGGGACCTCGTACTATTGCGAGCGACTTAGAAGAACAATTTGGTCAGAACAACGACTAAAAGGTACATTTTAGTCTGGTCGAGGGGTTCATGTGTAAACGTCCACACGCGTGGCTTGCATGTGGGATTCCTTGGGCGATTGGAAGTTTCAATTAATATTGTTTTACACAAAGGTTACAATTATATTGTTATGAATTATGTGAGATCATATGCTTATGTGTTTACATTACTTCTCAGATATGTCTTTTACACTGATTATCATTATGCTCCACAAAATCCTTTATCCGGTCCAAATTTCATCGAGTGGAAACGAAACATGGAATATATTCTTATCGCAGAAGAACACATGTTTGTTCTCACTACTCCTAAACCCGATGCCCTTACTGATGCATCGACGAATGAGCAGCGAGAGTCAAGCAGACTTCGGCATAAGTCAAACAATATGGCCAAATGTTATATGATGACTAATATGTCCAAAGGCTTGCAGCTGCAGTATCAGTCGATGGTAGACGCGGCTAAAATATGGTCAAGTCTCGAGAGTAAGTTTGGGCAGTCGGATCGGACAGTCCGCTTCCACACAATGAGAGAAATCTTGGCGTGTAGGATGCAACAAGGAAGTTAGGTCCATGAACATGTCTCCCACATGACCCATCTCATGGATAGTCTTGATCAGTTGGGAGAAGGTATCGACCGCGAAGCCAAGGTCGATATCATCCTTAACACACTGCCCAAGTCTTTTGAGAACTTTCGCGTGAATGCGATCATGAGAAAGACCGAGTATACACATAGTCAGTTGCTAAATGATCTCGTGGCCGCGGAAGGTGTCATGGGAAAATGAGCACATGCCCTTGCTAGCACATCTAAGGGCCCAAATTTTCCATTGAAAAGTGGAAGAAGAAAAAGGGGTGCCAAATGTGGTAGAGGCAAGGAAGCTAGTGGGAGCAAGAACATGGTAACCACCAGAGGCTTGAAAAATCTAAATGAGAGGGGCAGGTGCTTCAAGTGCGGCAAGACTGGGCATTGGAAGGCTAAGTTCCCCATGCTCAAAGCTCAAGGTACACCATTTGCTTTAGTAACGGAAACATGTGTTTGGTATGAATTTGTGATGATTCTTTTTATTGTTTTACGTGTCATTTTCTATTGTTTGTCCTATTTATGCCTTTGGTTCGATTAATATTTATCGATTCAGACTTACTTCGTTCGCCTCGATGTTTTGTAGGAAAACGGCAGAAAATAGGATGAATTGGATCTTCAAGGATCAGATATAATTGAAGAGCATCTCGACAGGAGTTCATAGGTGGCGGATCGCAAATCGGAGTTCAAGCGAGTAAGAACGGAGGCAACGTCAAGTCGCGCCGTCACCCGTCGCCGGCCCAGCGACGCGCACGCCCGCGCGCCGTGCCTCGCCCGACTCGGCCACCCAGCAGCGGTCTGGCGTGCGTTCGCAATTTAACTCCGGCGCTGGAACAAAACCGGCGCTCACTCTCCAGCGCCAAGCCCCACGCCTCGCCTCGCCTCGCATACCCGACGCTCTATCCCAGCGCGCGCTCGCCCGTCTCGCCTCGTCCAACGCGAGTACCCAGCGCCACCTCCAGCACCACCTCCAGCGCCTTGCCATGCATCCGACGCTTTTCACCCGGTCGCGCCTCACTCCCGCTCCGTTCGAAAGTACTCACCCGCCCGCGCCTTCTCCACTCGGGCGTGCCTCGGCCTTGATTCACCACCCGGTGAAGCGCCCGTCCGGCGCCAGACCCCAAACCGGCGTTGCATGTCGCCCAGCTCACGTCGCCCAGCGTGCGATAAATTTCCAACCAGCGCTCAAGTCTGAGCGCGCGCTCACTCATCTCCCTCGCGCGCTCAACTTTAGCTGGCGTTCTCGTGTGAGACAGAAGCCCATCCTCAGCCGGCGTTCAGTTTGATCCGGCGTTCAGGCCGGAGGCAGAATGTTTTATGAGCTCACGCTCACCTAGAACCGGCACTCATCTTTAATTTATATATATATCGCGCGCTAGGTTAAAACACGGGGAGTTCTTATTTTTTTGGTTTCTCTCCGCGCAGCCGGGCGCTGTTGCTCAAGCTTCCTCCGGCGATTCACAGCAACAACAACATATAAAATCCTTATTTTAATTCCTGTTCTCTTTGTCATCATTGAATGTTTAGTTTATCAATTTATGTTTTGGGATTTCTGTTTTATTAGATTTAATTCATAATGACAGTGGATTGTGTTCATGTTGCTTTAATCTTTCTTGCTTTCGTTTAATTCTTGTTCTTGGAGATTGGATTGATGATTATGATTTATCTGCAATTAGATTTAGATTAAGGATTGACAAACCCTATGAATAATATGATTGCATATACTTTTATTTACTGCTTTGATTTATCGCTTTCATAGTTCAACTAGGGATTGACAACCCCTGGTTTAGATTTATTGCTTTATTAGTATAGCTCGGGATTGACAACCCCTAGCTTAGGTTCGCCGTTTGTTTTCTCGTATTTCAATTCCTGCATGTTCAAACCCTCGTTGGTATTAGAATGTTTAGGTTTTAATCGCTTTCTGTGTTTGATACGAACAATCGCCATGTTAAGTTTTCCTTGAGAGACGACTCGTGTTAACTTACCACGCTACGATTACCTCGTACGATTTCGAGTAATTTGAGTGTGTTTTTAGCTCGATCAATTTTGGCGCCGTTGCCGGGGAGATCTTTAGGCGTATTGTTTGTGTTGTTTATTTTCTGTTTTTCTTTTCTTTTTTTTATTTTGTTATACTCCAGTTGCGCGTGATCCATTTTGTGTGAGTGTTGTGAATGCTAGGTTGCAGCCGTTTGATGGAAGATGTATGCTTTTGACGGCAACGCCGGGGTCTATGACGCACATGGATTCCAACCCCGACAGAAATTTGAGCCTTACCAGCAACAATATGGTTCGGGGTGGAATAACCAACCCAACCCGGAATATTGGGATCCACAACCATTTGGGATGGTGGGATCCACAGCAGCAACAGCCTCCTCAGTCCGATTCAGAATGGTGGGAACCACATCCCGATTCGAGATGTTGGTACCCACAACCTGACTATGGATATTTTGATCCACAACATCCACAACCTCCACAGCAACAGTGGTACCACCCGCAATAGGAGTATTATTCTCCACCACCTCCACCACCACCTCAGAGGTATCCGTTGGATAATATGGAGACCGAATTGATTCGAGACTTCGCCACCAGCGGTTCGATCTTGACGACACCAAATCGAGGCGCTTGCAAGCGAAATTAGAAATGATGACGAGAAGATGGGCGAGTTTACGCAACAAGATGCAATAGGGGCCTCCAAGCTCACCCTATGAGGCTCGAGCGACCACCGACCATCGAGTTCGCCATTGGATGATAGAGGCGCAACTCTTGGCGTTTAGAGGCACGTGTGGGGCGATGGTCGTGAAGTTGGTTGAGTATCAGCGACGACTTGCGGTGAGAGAACTTTGAGCCACCCATGTGAGGCTCGGCGGTCGTTGTCCTTCAAGGTGATCGAGCAGATGATCGTATTGTGGAAGAGCCATCTGAAGATATTCTGCCACTACAAGAAAAGGAGGAAGAGGTGGTAGTCTCCGAGTTAGACTCCGACAAGTATGAGCCGACCCTTGAGAACACGGTCGAAGTAGTTCATGCGATTTCAGTTGATGAAGAGGATTGGGAAAGGGAATTTGTTAGCATTCCCAGACCCACAATGGTATTGAAGGAACTACCGATGAAGTATGTGTTCGTGGAGGATGAGCAAGGGAAGCCGGTGATCTTTTCAGCCGAGCTTCTAATTTTTGGAGAAACGGAGTTGACCTCGGTGCTTATAGAGGTGGTGGCGGTTTTACGAAGGCTGGCGATAAAGGGTGTCTATGCCTATCTCGGAGCAACACTTGGTATAGTCCTCAGGGGCACCGGCGGAGCTCATGGCATCATGATTATGGCGGACCGCCACATTGACCACCATCGTTGCTCTAATAAACACGTCGAGCTAATGACGTTAAACAAGCGCTCCGTGGGAGGCAACCCACGTTTTGGATTTGTTTTCTTTTTCTTTTATCTTTTATTTACGTGTCTGTTTTTTAATCGTGTTTCGTCTTTGTGCGTATGCGGGAGATGTCTTATGGAATATGATATGTTGAGAATGGGCAAGCCATTGGTTCGACCCAACTTGAGGAAGTTCTCGTCCCTTATTATTTGCGCTTTTATTGTTTTGAGCAGGGGGGCGATTTCGAATTAAAATGTGGGAGTTGATAGTATTTGGTTTTGTGGGCGTGATACATAGTTTTGTATGTTAATGATGTGCCCTTGTGCTTATTTTGATTGTTTGGACGTAAGCTTTGTCTATGCGAGTAAGTTAGGATCTTGATTTGTGCAATCGAACTCGTGGTATTGATCAAATTGATTTTGAATTTCAAACTTTTGGTGATATATGATTTGAGTATAATATGAATTGACGAGAGGCGTGATTGATAGAAATTGAATAGGGGGAAATTGATGTGATTTGTCCGGCTAATGTTAGGGGTAGTGTTAACATTGTGGTTGCCTATATACTTGTTTCATTTTATATATTAAAAAATATATATATATGTGAAAAAGAAGAAGAAAATGAGGAGTATGAAAGCTCCAGTATTTTTTTTAGATTGTTGAAATGGAGGATGGGATTATGTCCCTCTTTCTCGTAAATTGAGAAATGGACATGGGAAACCACGTTAGGAGACTCGAGTTCATCGAGAGTGCACCTTTCGAATATTATTCCAAAATCTGTTAAAACATTCTTTATGCTTTATAAAAGAAACTTGTTGCTAAAGGTGACCACATTAGTTAGTTCTCCCTAACGGAGAGTTGGAGTGCGGCGAGATTACCTTTTATTTATTGGAAGTCAATTGCCGTTCTTGATTTATTTCACATTATCTTTGAATTCGTAAACACCAAGTGTGGGGGAAATGCAATAAGGTTTGATTGATTAGAATAAGGGTTAAGTTGCATGAGTTATCTTTCGACTCTTATTAGTATAGACTTTGCTTGAGGACAAGCAAATGGATAAGTGTGGGGGAGTTGTTTGGTATGAATTTGTGATGATTCTTGGTATTGTTTTACGTGTCATTTTCTATGGTTTGTCCTATTTATGCCTTTGGTTCGATTAATATTTATCGATTCGGACTTACTTCGTTCGTCTCGATGTTTTGTAGGAAAACGGCAGAAAATAGGATGAATTGGATCTGCCAAGGATCGATATAATTGAAGATCATCTCGACAGAGTTCATAGGCGAAAGCGGATCGCAAATCGGAGTTCAAGCGAGGAAGAAGCGGAACAAAACGTCGAAGTCGCGCCGTCGCCACCCGTCGCCGCGGCCCAGCGACGCAGCGCCCGCAGCGCCGTGCCTCGCCCGACTCGGCCACCCGGCGACGGTCTCGCGCGCGTTCGCAATTTAACTCGGTCTGGAAAAAACCGGCGCTCACTCTCCAGCGCCTAGCCCCGCGCCTCGCCTCGCCTCGCACACCCGGCGCTCCGTCCGTAGCCGCTTCGCCGTCTCGCCTCGTCCGGTAGGTACCAGCGCCACCTCCGCCACCTCCAGCACCTTCAACGCCATGCATCCGGCGCTTTCACCCAGCGCGCGCCTCACTCCCAGCGTGTTCGACAAATACCTCGCCAACGCCCTTCTCCACCCGGCGTTGTGCCTCAGCGCCAGTTCACCCAGCCCAGCTGAAGCGCCCGTCCGGCGCTAGACCCCAAACCGGCGTTGCATGTCGCCCAGCTCACGTCGCCCAGCGTGCGATAAATTTCCAACCAGCGCTCAAGTCTGAGCGCGCGCTCACTCATCTCCCTCACGCGCTCAACTTTAGCTGGCGTTCTCGTGTGAGACAGAAGCCCATCCTCAGCCGCCGTTCAGTTTGATCCGGCGTTCAGGCCGGAGGCAAAATGTTTTCTGAGGTCACGCTCAACTTGAACCGGTGCTCATCTTTAATTTATATATATATCGCGCGCTAGGTTAAAACACGGGGAGTTCTTATTTTTTTGGTTTCTCTCCATGCAGTCGGGCCTGTTGCTCAAGCTTCCTCCGGCGATTCACAGCAACAACAACAGATATAATCCTTATTTTAATTCCTGTTCTCTTTGTCATCATTGAATGTTTAGTTTATGAATTTATGTTTTGGGATTTCTCAATTTTATTGGATTTAATTCATAGTGACAGTGGATTGTGTTCATGTTGCTTTAATCTTTCTTGCTTTCGTTTAATTCCTGTTCTTGGAGATTGGATTGATGATTATGATTTATCTGCAATTAGATTTAGATTAGGGATTGACAAACCCTATGAATAATATGATTGCATATGCTTTTATTTACTACTTTGATTTATCGCTTTCATAGTTCAACTAGTGATTGACAACCCCTGGTTTAGATTTATTGCTTTATTAGTATAGCTCGGGATTGACAACCCCTAACTTAGGTTCGCCGTTTATTTTCTCGTATTTCAATTCCTGCATGTTCAAACCCTCGTTGGTATTAGAATGTTTAGGTTTTAATCGCTTTCTGTGTTTGATACGAACAATCGCCCTGTTAAGTTTTCCTTGAGAGACGACTCGTGTTAACTTACCACGCTACGATTACCTCGAACCATATTGTTGCTGGTAAGGCTCAAATTCCTGTTGGGGTTGGAATCCATATGCGTCATAGACCCCGACGTTGCCGTCAAAAGCATACATCTTCCATCAAACGGCGGCAACCTAGCATTCACAACACTCACACAAAATGGATCACGCGCAACTGGAGTATAACAAAATAAAAAAGAGAAAAGAAAAATAGAAAATAAACAACCCAAATAATACGCCTAAAGATCTCCCCGGCAACAGCGGCGACAAAATTGATCGAGCTAAAAACATGTTTAGCGACTTGTTCTACTCATTCATTGGTAGTAGATACGGGTGCGACTGATCATGTTTGTTACACTTTGCAGGGGTTCCTGCAGACAAGGGAGCTGTTTGATGGCGAGATAACGATCTCCATGGGCAACGCAGCGAAAATCGAGGCTGTTGCAGTCGGAGATGTTTCTTTATGTTTTGATAGGATAGTTTTAGTATTGAAAGCATTTTATATGTTTCGGAGTTTCGGTAAAACCTTATGATAAGATACGGCCCAACTACTAGGCCCAAGCATCAGGCCCAATATAAATGGGCCCCGACACTAAGCTCGGCCTAAGCAAGTTCGGCCCAAGAAGACTCCTAAACCAACTACAACTCAAATCACAAGTGGAGACGTAGAAGATTCGGATATATCCAAAAGAATCCTATTAAGATAAGATCTCGTATTAGAGTCAATCTCAAAATAATGGTGTATAAATAGAGGCTAGATTAGACGGAAAAGGATCATCTACACTCTTTGTAATCGCTTCTTACACACTCAATACACATATACTCTCTTGCTCCGTGGATGTAGATCTATTTTAAAGATCGAACCACGTTAACTCCTCGTGTTCTTTATTGCATTTATTACCTTACGAAAACTAGATCGATCACTGGAGCCGTCTGTGGGAAACGAAATTTTGTGTTTTCGATCTTTTTCTCGGGTAACAATCAGAACAAGGATGAATACAAGAAGCATTACATCCAGGGCTACTACCGGCAACAATAACGGCGGCAGGACGTACCGAACTCGGCTTGGGAAAAGCCCGATAAGAGATGCAACTCCTGAAGGACACATTCAAAGTCTCGATGAGCGAGGTAAACCTATCCTGCGTGAAGAAGAAGAGTATCGTAGCGAAGGAGGTCGCAACAGCAACCAAGAGGAATCCCTAGCACCACAGTTGAACCATGACGAGGCGGTTAAAGGTTCCTCGAAAAGAATAAGGAAAGCTTCCTCCAGTACCTCAGTCGAGAACAAGGTCGGCATTATCATGCAGAAAATGACTCCAAATCCTCATCAAAGCACGAGGCGGCACAGCGAGGTGAATCCCCCAGCCTCCGAATGATAGGCGCTCGTGCTGCGGGTAATACCTCTACACGGGTTGGTTTCCAAACCGACCGTGCAAGGGAAGAGCAGCATGGGGCAGGACGTCGTGATAAGGGCGAGGTCGATCCCCACAATTATAATGAGTCCGGCTGACAACCTCAGCCTCGTTCTCCGGGAGGTGGGTTCGACGGATACGGGAGGATCATTACCCCTTTCTCCAATGAGATACTCGACACTCCTCTCCCGGACAAGTATCGGGTGCCAAGTATAGCCCCCTATAACGGACTACGAGATCCACAAAACTTCCTCTCTCAGTTCCAGCACAACATGATCAATCAGCGTCTCAATACCATCCACATGTACAAGCTGTTCCCGGAGCTACTGATCGACAACGCCCGCCGGTGGTTCGACAGTTTACCTCCCGGCAGCATTGGATCTTACCGAGATCTAATGGAAGCCTTTCATCGAAGGTTCTTCCAAAAGGCCGAGTCCAAAACTACGTCGGCACATCTCCTCACCGTGAGGCAAGGCCGAGGCGAGTCCATCGGCGACTTCATGACCGGGTTCAACAAGGAGAGCCTAAAAGTCGATGACGTAAACGATCTCCTCATTATCTCGGCTTTCCAAAACGGTATCTTACCGGGGGCCCTGTACAAGGAGATCGTCAAGTACGAATCTCGTACTGCGTCGAAGCTGTGGCGCATAGCAGATCGGTTCGCCAAAGTGGGCGGGCGATAGAAGAAAGCGCGGGCGAAAGGTGGAGCCCTCTGACAAGAGGAGGAAAGAGGATGGTCGAGGAGATCGAAGCCAAGGCCGACGGAGTGCCTTGGAAAGGATACAACGTGGCCCGATAGAGTCTAGGCTCGGGCCACGTCATAACCCGGAGCGACCTCAGTATACACCCTTGACGAAGTTGAGGCGGAGATCTACGAGCTCCACATGGACATGTTCGAGAAACCTCGGCCCATGCTAGGGGGATCGAAACGCCGATCCAAAGACAAGTATTGCTCCTTCCATGAAGATCATGGACACGACACGGAGGAATACATGGACCTCATGTAAACATCGAGAAGTTGGTGCATGACGGGGTTCTTAAAAAGTACCAAGGTAATGGCCGACGAACTGGTCAGTACGAGGCCCCCCACCGAGGTCAGAAAAAGCGGAAGCAAGAGAAGAACAGGGAAACTGCGCCCTTCACAAGAAAGCAAGGCACGACACCGATGAAGAAGGTGATGACGAGCCTCAGTACGATGGGGTTATATCCACCATCACGGGGCTCCCTGCGGTACTACAAGGTCCTCCCTAAAAGCCGAGGCCCGAGGTCCCCGAACCAGCGAACCTGTAAACAAGAGGTTCAAAAGGGGTGAGGCAATCATCTTTTTCGAGGACGATCCCATACCAGCCGTAGTACCTCACCAGGACACACTGGTAATCCAAGCAGTGGTCGCCAACAAGTTAGTCTGGCGCGTGTACGTCGATAGCGGTGCGTCGGTGAGCATCCTCTTCATGGAGTGCTTCAAAAAATTAGGGATTGAGGAGGCCCGCCTTAAACCAGCACCACTGCCACTTCGGAGCTTCGTACAAGAAGAGACGTGCCCGGAGGGGATCATTGAACTACCTGTCACGGTGGGGAAAGCGCCGACGAGCTCCACCAAAGTGACACAATTCTTCGTGGTAAACGCCAACTCACCATATAACATCATACTAGGGCGAGACTGGTTGAATGCGGTAAGGGCAGCGTGTTCAACGTATCACTTGACCATGGAGATCCCCACAAGAGGAGGAATAGCTGTGATCCGAGGAGATCAGAAAAAAGCCAAAGAATGCATGCAGGTCACCTTAAGAGGTGCCGAGACTTCAACCCAGCACCCACAGGCATAGCAATTACAGAAGCCCAAGGAGTTGGAACTAGAAAGGACGTCGTCAATTCTCGACAGCTCGGTAGAGGAAGTCGTGTTATATGAAGACGATCCCCTCAAGGTCGTCAAAATTTGTTCTACCGAAGTACCTCAACTAAGAAAACAGATCATCCAACTCCTAAGGGAATTCAGAGACGTCTTTGCCTGGTCACCCCTCGACATGACCGGGGTCTCACCAAGTATCATTACTCACCACCTCAACATTGACCCAAGCGTCAAATCGGTTCGACAAAAAAAATTTGATATTTGTGGCGGAATGGAATCAGGTCGTACATGACGAAGTGCATTAACTCTTGAAAGCAGGCATATTGTTCGAAGTCAAGCATCCGACCTGGATAGCCAACCCGGTGATGGTCAAGAAAGGAGGAGGGGGATGGCGAATGTGTATCGATTACACCGATCTCAATAAACATTGCCCTAAGGACTACTACCCTCTTCCCAACATCGACAAGAAAGTTGACGCTTTGGTATCACCAAGTCCTGATGAGTGACGAGGATGCATCCAAAACAGCCTTCATCACGGACTTCGGCGTCTTTGCATATAAGAAGATGCCATTCGGACTCAAGAATGCCGGGGCCACCTATCAAAGAATGGTGGACAAGATATTTCAGCCCTACATCGGTCAAAATGTGGAGGTGTATGTAGATGACATCGTCGTCAAGAGTAAGGAGAAAGCCACATGTGTTGCCGACCTCCGGATCATCCTCGGCTTACTTCGTAAAGTAAACCTAAAGCTAAACCCCCAAAAGTGTACATTCGCAGTTCGGTTTGGAAAATTTCTGGGTTACTAGGTTTCATAAGAAGGATTAAAAGTAAATCCGTCCAAGGTTCAAACCGTTTTGGAGATGAAGGTGCCGAAGACAATCCACGACGTGCATAAGTTGACGGGCTTCATAGCTGTGCTGAGCCGTTTTCTTTTGAAAGCCGCGGACAAGCAACTCCTCTTTTTCAAAATTCTCAAAAAGGCTCCAGAGTTCCATTGGGATGATAAACACAAGTTGGCCTTTGAAGATCTCAAAAGCTACCTCGCCAAACTACCCACTTTATCTATCCCGAGAGAAGGAGAAGTCCCCCTGTACCTCGCAGCTTCGGATGAAACCATAAGTGCTGTTTTGGTACGAGAGGATGGACATCGTCAGCTCCCTGTATATTTCATCAGTCGAGCACACAAAGGGCCAGAAACGAGATATCAACCTTTGGAGAAGCTCGCTTTGGCATTAGTGAATGCGACAAGGAGACTACATCCCCACTTTCATGCACATCCCATACAAGTTCTCACCGATCATCCACTTCGAAAGTATTGACAAAGCCAGAAGCTTCTTGGAGAATTGCGAAGTGGGCAATTGAGTTGGGCGAACACGATATCTCTTTCTGCCCTCGTCAAGCCATCAAGGGTCAGGCCTTAGCAGACTTCCTTGTAGAGGATAACTTCACAGAGAAGCTGAAACCCACCGAGCCTACCTCAGACAATGCCGAAGCCGAACCCATCAAGGAAGCATCCGAGAATTACTGGCAATTCTATGTGGATGGAGTTTCGGGTAAAACGGGTAGCGGGGCAGGCATCTTGCTTCTGGGACCAGATGGCCAAGAGATCACCTACGCACTTCGGTTTACATTCAAAAATACGAATAACAAAGTGGAATACGAGGCCTTAATTGCAAGACTTCGCTTAGCTTAAAGTCTTCAGATACGAGCCGTGCAAGTTCACAGTTATTCCCAGGTCATAGTAAGCCACATGTTGGGAAAGTACGAGGCAAAAGGCAACAGGATGAAGAAATACCTTGAAAAGCCAAAAGCTTACAATGCTTTCTCATACTTCCAGTTGGTTCGCATCCCAAGGGAGCAAAATAGCCGAGCTGACACCTTAAGCAAACTGGCCTCGTCATCAACGAGTTCGCCAGTAGAAGAAGTTCAAAACAAAAGCATAGACGATGCCGATGTCGAAGTCAACATGATGAAGAGCCTAATTGGATGACCCCCATTAAAGCATATTTGGAGAGGGGCGAATTACCTCATGACAAGCTCGAGGCCAGGAGAATCTTGAGCAAATCTTTGCGATACGTACTTGAGCAAGGAATTCTCTACAGAAAGTCGTATCTCAAGCCTCTCCTAAGGTGTTTGGGTCCGAACCGAGCTGAGTATGTACTACGAGAAGTGCATGAGGGATCATGTGGAAGCCACATCGGACCCCGCGCGTTATCAAAGAAAGTCATGCGATGGGGATACTACTGACCAACAATGTTCCAAGACTCAATCGACCTCGTAAAGAAGTGTCTGAAGTGTGAGATTCATTGAAATGTGCCGAGGCTACCTCAAACCGACCTCGTCAGTATGCAAAGCCCTTGGCCATTCATGCAATGGGGGGTCGATATCGTGGGCCCCTTCTGTAAAGCTCCAGGGCAGTTTCAGTTCCTGATTGTCGCCATCGACTACTTCATAAAGTGGGTGGAAGCCGAACCCTTGGTGAAAATCACAAGCAAAAACGCTCTCAACTTTGTCTGGAAGAATATTGTGTGTCGCTTCGACATCCCTCGTATCCTCGTTTCGGATAACGGAACATAGTTCACAGATAAGGTCTTCAAAGAGTGGTGTCGAGAGCTTCAGATTCAACAAAAATTCACCTCGGTCGCCCATCCTTAAGCAAATGGTCAAACCGAAGTCACCAACAAAACTCGCCTCGACCGAGTGAAAGGCAACTGGGTGGAAAATTTACCACAAGTCTTATGGTCATATCGTAAACACCTCGGACATCTAATGGAGAAACACCCTACAGTTTGGTGTATGGAACCGAGGTAGTCATCCCAGCAGAAATCGGTATGCCGAGCCCCGTACTATCCATTTCTCAGCCGAAGTAAATGAGGAGAATTTACGAACTGACCTTGATCTGTTAGAAGAGAAGAGAGACCTCGCCTACAATAGAGAAGCTCGGTACAAGCAACAAGTAGCTCAATATTATAACCAGCGTGTCAAATCCGACAATTCCATGTAGGCGATCTCGTACTTCGAAATAACGAAGTCAGTAAAGCGGCAAAGCTCGGCAAGCTAGAAGCCACATGGGAAGGACCATACCGAGTTGAAGAAATCCTCGGAAAAGGGTCATATAAGCTCGCCCATTTATCCGGTGAGCAAATACCTCATACGTGGCACATCATTCATCTGAAGAGATATTTTGCATAAGTGTCAAAAGTTGAGTCTGTTCGGTCATGTCTTTAGGTCTTTTTCAGTTGTTACGTCGTACTTTATTAATAAAATCTTTTATTGCATATTTCATTTGTCACTTATGCATACTACCTCTTCCCGTTATATACAATACCCTCTAAGGAGGATGAACGATACCCTCTATGGAGGATGAACAATACCCTCTAAGGAGGATGACAATACCCTCTAAGGAGGATGAACAATACCCTCTTAGGAGGATGAACAATACCCTCTAAGAGGATGATATCTAAACGCGCGTGAGGGGACCACCCCAATCGACACTTCTCGACAAATAAGGAACTTATACCTTCGTTTAATACAAGGACGAACTACCTTCGTTTATTTCGAGGATGAATTACCTTCGTTTAATACGAGGATAAACTACCTTCGTTTATTTCGAGGATGAATTACCTTCGTTTAAAACGAGGATGAACTACCTTCGTTTATTTCGAGGATGAATTACCTTCATTTAACACGAGGACGAACTACCTTCGTTTGATTACGAGGATGAAATGTATACAGCGTTTGCTTAAAAAGGAAAAATCAACACAAGGAAAAGAAAAATTTGTTCTTATTTCCGAAGTATACAACGCATACATTACGAGGACGATGAAGGCCAAGGAGGCTGGGAAAAGCTAAGCAAATCCCTAGAAAAGTCAGGTTTCAACAGCTCATCTATGCTAACCCTACCCCTACCACTGCCTCGTCCTCGGTCGACGCCAGGAGTTCGGCTGACTCGACCTCTATGCCTCGCCAAACGACCTCGGTTGCTCGATGATCCACGACCCTGGCTGCTGTTTGGTATGAATTTTTGCTTATTCTTGGTATTGTTTTACATGTCATTTTCAGTGGTTTGTCCTATTTATAACGTTGGTTTGATTATTATTTATCGATTCGGACTTACTTGGTTTGTTTTGATGTTTTGTAGAAAAACAGCATTAAATAGGATGAAACGGATCTGCCAAGAGTAAAGTAAATTGAAGAGCATCTCAACAGGAATCCGTAGGCTAAAACGGATCCTAATTCGGTCTTCAGACGAGGGAGAACGGGGTGAATAGTCAAAGTTGCGCACGGCACCCGTCGCACGCCGAGCCCGGCGTCGACCAAGCGCACCCACGCGCACGCGTTCTCGCCCATCCTCGTGCGACTCGGCCACCCAGCGCCCTTCCTCGCACGCCTCGTCCACCCAGCCGGCGCTCACTCCGAGCACGCGTTCGTAATTTGCCTTGCGCGTTCAGAGTGAGCGCTCGCTCACCCTTCGCGCAACAACACCCGCATCGCCCGATCCGCGCCTCGCCCAGCCGCCAGCGCTCGCGCGTCCTCCGTCCGGCGCTGGGCATCGCCCAGCGCCCAAACCCGATGCTCAACCCTCGTGCTTCATACGACGTCCGCGCGCCCAGCCTCGGCACCCAGCGCCAGCGAGTCCCGAAGGCGTGTTCAGTAGCGCCTTCCGTCCGGCGTTGGGGACCCAGTGCCCACTCCACATCGCACTGCACCCCACCGTCCGCGCGCGTGCATAAGCGCCCGCCGCCGCTACCCCAGCGCACGATGCGCTTCAAGCCGGTGCTCGACCACCCGCGCCCGCTCGGCACGCCCCAGCGCTCGCGGCCCCTCCAGCGTGCGTTCCCGCATCAGTGCCCCACCCGCAACGCTCGCCTAGCCTCCGTCCGGCGCTGGGGAACCAGTGCCCATTCCAAGCGCGCGTTCGGCAATTTGCTCACCCGACGCTCCGTCTTCAGCTTCGCCACTCCAACTGGCGCTCACCCTGAGCCGGCGTTCACTTTCAAGTCAGAATGTTTTCCCAATCGGTGTTCTCTTCCCAACCGACGCTCACTCATTTTATTTATATATAAACGCGCAACGCGTTAGGGCAGGGGGGCTCTCGGTTCTGAGTTTTATTTTCACGCAGCCGCGGCTGTTCTTCAACCATCTTCCGGGAGTTTTTCCAGACGACACAGATAGAAATTAGAGTATTAATTCTTGCTTTCAGTTTCTTCAATTAACACATTTGTTTACCGAATTTATCTGTTGGTTTTATCGATTATTGTTATTGGATTTTCACTCCTTTGATTTATATTATTGTTTCGTGATTTCTTGCTTTATGATTGTTGTTGGATTCAATTTGATATATGATTTCCTGCTTTCGATTAATTCTTGTTCTTGTTGGTTGATTGATGATTATGGTTCATTTGTAATTAGATTTAGATTAGGGTTTGCGAACCCTAAGAATAGGATTGCTATTGCTTTTGTTTATTGCTTTCGTTTTATTGCTTTCATAGTTTAACTAGGGATTGACAACCCCTGGTTTAGATTTATTGCTTTATTAGTTTAGCTCGGGATTGACAACCATAGCTTAGGATTGCTATTTATTTTCCGTATTTCAATTCCCGTATGTTTCAAAACCCTTGTTGGTATTAGAATGTTTAGGATTTAATTGCTTTCTGTGTGCGACACGAACAATCGCCTGTTAAGTTTTCCTTGAGAGGCGACTTGGGTTAACTTATCACGCTCTTAATTCGTCGTGCGATTGCGAGTAAATTTGAGTGTGTTTTTAGCTCGATCAATTTTGGCGCCGTTGCTGGGGATAACTTTAGGCGTATTGTTTGTGTTGATTGTTTTCTGTGTTTCTTTTCGTTATGTTTGGTTATTTTCTCCCCCTGGTGCGCGTGATCTTTTTTTTGTTGTTGGTGTCTGTTAATGCATGGTTACCAACAGTACGAATGTGGTCAA
The DNA here is from genome assembly GCA_036937905.1 of Salvia rosmarinus. Taxonomy (NCBI): domain Eukaryota; kingdom Viridiplantae; phylum Streptophyta; class Magnoliopsida; order Lamiales; family Lamiaceae; genus Salvia; species Salvia rosmarinus. Next base: position 46,907,824 of record CM072815.1, read on the forward strand.
ACAGGCTGAGGGGAGGAAAGTTCGTCGTATTGGGCAAATTTTTCTTACGAAGACGGAGCCCAGTTCAACTATTCTGAGGGATACCCGTCAAACCATGAGTATCAAGCCTACGATCCCTACCCTGGGCGACATGCCTATGATCCCTACTGGGACCAACCACCTCCTCCGTTGTATGAAGATCAAGCCTACAATCCCTATTGGGAGCAATCACCTCCGCCACAGTATCCGTACCCACAACAAAATCCTCCACCTCACTATTTATACCCACAACAACCACCTCCACCTCAGTATACATACCCACAATAGCCACCTCCACCTCAGAAACCAGCTTGGGAGGATAAGTTCGTCCAAAGTTTGGATGCTGCAAACGCCTCATCTTTGCGTTTGGAGGCAAGTGGGACATGTTAATAACTTCTTTGGATGATTGCGACAATGGAGGAACTTCAAACCAATCTGATCAAGTCCATGCGGTCACTATTCTAGAAAGTGACCCAATTATTGAGAATCGGGTGGAAGAGACATCAGATGAGCTGCTGCAGTCACATGGGGTAGAAAACGAGAAAGTGACTGAAGTCATAACTTTCCTACACCAACCCGATCAAGCTCCGACGATCATTACTCTTGAAAGTAACCCAATTGTTGAGAATGGGGTGGGAGAGACACTGACAGTCGGCTGCAGCGGAGAAGGTGGAAAATGAGAAAGAATGGGCACGTGAGGATGAGAAGCAGGATCAGAGCCACGAGGAAGTTGTTACAACGACGACTGACAAGGAAGAGTGGGCACATGAAGTTGATAACACGCCAAAACCAACTCTGGAGGTGAAAGAACTACCCAAACACTTGGAGGAGGATGAAGAAAGAGTGGGCACGTGAAGTTACTAGCATGACAAAGCCCACTCTGGAAGTGAATGAACTGCCTCCACAATTGAAGCACGTGTTCCTAGAGGAAGACAAAGTGAGGACAAAGGTTGAGGTAACATCAATAATTTGTCAACATCCTAATTCACCAAAGTATTGTGCTTTGGGAATTAAAATTATATATTATTCTTTGGAGAATAGGATGTTTGATTTGAGCTTAAATGATGCATTATTTGCTTTCTTTACTATCCTCTGTTCTTATATGGTTACTGTTTAGTATGAATTTGTGCTGATTCTTGGTATTATTTTGTATATCATTTTTAGTAGTTTGTCCTATTTATGTCGTTGGTTTGATTCGTATTGATCGAATTGGATTTATTTGGTTTGTTTCGATGTTTTGCATAAAAATGGCATTAAATAGGATGAAACTTATCCACCAAATGAATGATCCTATATTGAAGATCATCTCGATAGGGTAGATAAAGCGTGAAATAAACATAACTAATCCAAGGCTAGGCAATCAACAATCAACTACTTAATAGCATAGGTTTAAAGGGATAAACAATCGATACCAACTCGAGTCTAGAAGGACTTGTCGAAAGGGTTCGAGGTTCACATAACTTGATCGAGGCGAATTTAAAGTCACAGTCGACCTCCAATTGATCTGAAATAGCGGTTATAATCAAAGCGTTAATAATATCGAGTTAGGCGGCAAATAAGCATGTGGACATGCATATGACGATCATGCGAGGTTCTAAAACCTTTCTAATTAAGCATCAAAAATAGGCGCTACTCTGCCACCTCGCTACCCATCGTGATCCTTGCTCCTTTTGCACATCAAAAGCGAGATGCGGGACTAAGTACAAAAGTACTCGGTGGACTCGTTGCGAAAACATTTTCTTTGTCAAAGTTATTAGCGCCCACAATAGCGCATGAGGATTTTAGTTAAAGACTCATGCTATCAATATTTATCGTTTTCCAGCGTCGGGCGACTATTTCATTCACGTTGTTTCCATGTCGATCATTCATTCATTCATTCCATTCGCGCACTATGGGTTGGCCACCTACACATAGTCGCCGTGACGATCGGTAGCTAACCTTAACACACGGTCGCGTGTACACAATCGAGTTAGTCCTTAACTAAGTCGGATCCGATCGATACCCTTTTTAACGTTGGTGGACCAACTCGTTCACATACCACATTGATAGATCAATCTCAAATAGGATAACAACAAAACATAAACATTTGGCAGTCAATAACATTTCATGTGATAATATTTCATAAAGCTTTATAAATCATGCTTTGAGATAGATATGCATGTCATTTTTATTCAAGAGAGCCCACCTGCTAATCCAAAGCTTAGTGGTTCTAAATGAGCAGGGGTGAGTATCCTTCCTCAGCAACTACGCCCGATCGAACCCTTCATAAGAAAATAGCCGTTCTTAGGTTCTTTCTATCGATCGATGGTCGTTTATAAATTACGACTTTAAAGTTCCCAATTAGGGTTTCTTTATGATTTTATGTGATTGTTTTAAGATAATTTCTATTATCTTACATTCCCAATTCTCAGGCTATATTACCTCATCGTCCATGGGTGAACTTCAATTATGAATTACATAATCAGTCTATCCGTGACTCTTAACCTTAGTTTTGTTATAACGTTATTACGTTATAGGTTATCGATAATCAAATTATGATTGGTAAATTAGGATATTCTCAAGCCACTAACTAGACTTAACAATTATAGTTACGTCTAGTAGGTTATGTTGACGACTTGTAATATTACGATAATTAAAGAGAATATTGACTTACAAATCAGTGGACATATGCCATCATGTAAGTAATTAGTACTTAAGAATAAATGGAGTACTTGGGAATATTAACTCGGCTTTTTGAGACATAAGGATCGACATCATGTGTTCGAATCGTTGCTTACACATTCGACATTGTCTATTTAACTTAACTGCATGGGAGGTTTCATATGTCGTATAATCGTTATTCATTATCGAGTTGTGTTTCGCTTGACTAATATCGTATTGAGTTGTCGTTATTGAATATTAACGTTGTAGCTCGACTCTTGGTTTTCTAGCGTAGGAACTCACGTTTGGGTATCCTTTCATTAATAAAAACCCTAATTAGTGTCTAACCCGATTCTTGTTTATTCCATCTTAAGTTATCGAAATTGGTCGATTTCTTTTGGATTCTCGTTCATATAGTATTATGTTGTTTACGTTCGGGTTTTGGTTTGTCGGTTGACATAAACATAAACATTGACATCAACAAAACCATACACAACATAAACTATGCTATGCATTAGAAAACCCTAATTTCTAATGCAATACACAATCATTGTGTAAGTGTGCATAAGTGTTTCATTCATCCACCTAATCACAACCACTCGTTCTAAGTTTATAATTAACTACCATAGCATCGTTTAACATTAGAAGCGAACTCATACTTAGCCATTTTGTTCGTTTCGATAATTAGCAACAATTAGTATCGTATCGATAAATTCAATAAAATCATGTTGTCTCCTATCATACTATAAATTTAATTATCAACTCAATATCATCATATAAAATTTTAAACCATAGGTTAAAATTTTTATAATTTCGACAATTCGAATCAACAAGCTTTGGTGTTCAATAAATTCCACAAAAATTATTTCATGCTTATACTATATACTAAACATGAAATATCACTTCATATCATGCATTAAAATTTAAACACATGCTTTTCATCCTTATTTATTTCGGTATTCACATGTATATATATATACATATTCAAAATCTCAATCTTTCACAATATGGTTGTATATGTAATAGCATGTAATATTAACACCAAATATTTACCAATATTCATAATATTACACATCTATTATTTTCAACAATAAAAATCAAATAAATGACTACATATATATATATAAGCCACGGTTCTTTTAAAAAATAGGAGAGGTGTTTGAATAAATTCAAGGTTAATGTATGATGTTCATATCATACCTAAACACCATATCTCAACTATTTTCCTCAACCAAAAATCAAACAACAAATATATATATATATATATAGTATTGACCATTTAATAATAAATAGGAGATGTGTTTCAAAATCCCAAGATTTATATATGATGTTCACATCATATATTAAACACCATATCTCAACTATTTTCACAAAAAAATTAAAATCAAAGCTTAAAATAAGCCCGATAACTCTCGGCCCTTTTAAAAAAAATCCAAAAATTACAGAAAAATTATGATATTTATTATACATGCTTATAACACATTAGCAAGTAACAATATCAAATAACATTCACAAAATCATGCTTTAACATATTTAAAAATAAATAAAGCATAAATCGAAAAAAATAAACATGATCCAAAAATTATGAAATTTTTACAGTAGTATTATAACATCATTCTAAGCATTTTTCATTCATGACTCAAGAGCATTTGGAGGCTCTAAAGTCACGAAAATAAATGGGGGAACAAACTAGGGTTTTAAACCCAAAATTCAAAATAAATATTCCACTCCATTAGGATGGAAGAGGATGATGAATAATACCTTCCTATGGTCTTAGAAGGATTATTTGAGTGTGGAAGAGGTTGGGGAGGAGGATTTAGTGTTGGGAGTTTGAAAAGTGTAGATAGAAATTTGAAAATGAGAGCAAAATGTAAAAGGGTGAAATGGGCTGCTCTTGGACATTTTCCTTGTTGTTGAAGACCTTAGAGCTGTAATTTCCCATTTTGGGTGGTCTTGGTGGTAGTTGGGAGGTGGATTGGTCAAATTACCCGTTTTGGTATGTTATCTGAGCTCTTTAAGTTTTAACGCACTTTCGATCGATTTCTCGGAACCTTAAGGTTCTATCTTATTAAATAGCCTTTAAAGACTTATTTTAATGTTCATAAAAATTTCACAGTTCGGACGTCGTCCGATAAGTCAATCAGGTTATCGCGGAAAAATGGCGTTCGGCGATTAAAAATATGCCCATTCAAAATTCTCTTGAAGTTTTGAGCTCTCATAAATAATTTGAGTCTTATAAAGCATATCTTATTGATTTAGACCCTCGGTTCGAGTTTGGTCGTTCGGATCAAATTAGGGTTTTCGGTATATTTTACCGTTTCGGTTAAGTTCTTGAAATTCCCTTGATTGATTCTTATCATTTCTAAATTCATAATAAATTATTCCTTCATGATTTTGGTTGTTATCTCTATTTATTATGATTAGCACGAATGGAAGTTGTTAAACTCGTAAATAGTGTTTTAAGGCGGCAGGGAAAGTATGCGAAATTTCTCATCCTTTGCATTCTCACATGTTTTCGTGTGAGGATTCTAAAATACAATCCGTTCATGGAGATTCATTCTCGATCTTTCATTCTATGTTAGGGCTACTCGGAAAACCTGTCCGGTGGGACTAGTTATCGATTTTTGATTTCTTTAGTATTCGATCTCGAATCGATTCTAATTCGTTCATTGGTTTCCTTAAACATAATTAAGGTCTAAGAACCACAACTTAGTGATTCAAACCTCACTAATAAAAGTTTTAAATTTTTGGGTTATTACGTACCATCATTAAAAAATTTAGTCCCGAAATTTGCTAGCCTGGAAAAGATCTAGATATTTCTCCTTGAGGCTGATTCCGGTTCCAGTTGCTTCTTCTTGACCATGGTGTCTCCATAGAACTTTCACTAGCGGTATTTCTTTGTTCCTAGCCTTTGGATCGTCGGTCCAGATTTCCGTATGTAGTTCTCATACTCATATTGTCATCGAGGACAATATCGGTCGGTGGTATCCATGGCTGGGGTCATGTATGTACTTCCATAGTTGTGAAACATGGAACACATTGTGCGTTCCAAAACTTGGCGTGATGCAAGTGCAGCAAGCCGGTGGTCTATTCTCTCCGAATTTCATAGGGTCTATGAAGCGTGGTCTCAACTTCCCTTTGATTACGAATCTCACGATCCCTTTAGATGGAGAAATTTTCAAGAGACCTTGTCTCCTCTTCAAAATGTAGCTCATGCGGCGCTTGTCGGCGTCGACTTCTGTCGGTCCTGGGCCTCGCCCATCCGTTGGCGCGTCAGCGCGATCTCGATCATTTCTCCCGAGTCGGTCCTAACCTCTTCTTTCTCCACTTCATCCCGATAAAGTGGTGACCGACATTTCCTTCCATAAAGCGCTTCGTGCGGGGCCATTCCAGCGATCGCTTGGTAGGCATTGTTGTAGGTGAATTCCACAGTGGTAACACTTGTTCCCAACTTCTCTCTATCGAGGGACAGCGGTCCTCGGCATGTCTTCAACGTTTGAATGGTCCTCTCGGACTGTCCGTCCGTCTGCGGATGGAGCAGCGGTCTTGAAATGTAGTCGTGTCCCAGTTCCTTTTGTAAACTCATCGAGAATCGGGACGTAAATTTGAATCTCTATCGGGCGTGATAGTCTTTGGAACTCCATGTGAGCGGATAACTACCGGACGTACAAGCTGTGCTAGTGCAGCCGACCCATGTGTTATTGGAATGGGTAGGAAATGTGCGCTCTTGGTCGGTCGATCGATGATGACCCAAATAGCGGTATTCCCTTTGTGATTTGGGTAGCCGGTAACAAAGTCCATGGCTATATCATCCCGTTTCCATTCCGGTATATCTAGCGGTTGTAAGGTCCCATCACGATGCGTTGGTGGAGTGCTTTCACTTGTTGTACGTCAAACAACGTTCCACAAATAAACCACATCTCGCTTCATTCCATCCCAAAATTTCTCCTTGAGGTCTTGGTACATTTTGGTGCTTTGCGGGTGTCTTGGTATAAGAAGTCTCATGGGCTTCCTTCAAGATTCGCTCTGAAGTTCTTAATCTTACGGAGCACACTCTCCGTCATACAACAAAACATTATCTGTTATACAGCAAAATTCTTGTGTTTATAGTCCTTGATCTTAGCTCGCATTTCCTCTAGCTTTTGCTCTTCCTCACGAGCTTCTAAGATTCGGACTCTTAAGTCGGGATTGCGATCAATGTTGCAATCTGACCCTCTGTCGTCGAGAGATGGGCCTCGACTTCGATGTTCATCCTCTGAAATTCTTTTATAAGTATTTCCTCATGGTGAGAGACATCCCAAACTAGGATGGGATTTGCGACTCGAGGCATCGGCTACAACATTAGCCTTGCACGGGTGGTAATTGATACCCACGGTCGTAATCTTTCACTAGCTCTAACCATCTCTGTTGCCTCGTGTTAAGATCTTTACATTCAAAAGAAATATTTCAAGCTCTTATGGTCGATATAGATCTCACGTCTAACTCCATAAAGGTGATGCCTCCATATCTTTAAGGCATATGCGACCATTTGCTAATTCCGGTCGTGCGTGGGATAGTTCGACTCGTGTAGGCGTAATTGCGCTTGGCGTAAGCAATAACCTTACCTTCTTGCATTAGTACACAACCTAGTCCATTCTTTGAAGCATCCGTGTAGATTGTGTACTCTTTATCGCCTCAGTCTGCTAGTACAGTGTTGTCGTCGATAACTCCTTGACCTCTGAAACTAGCCTCACACTTTCGGCGGTCGGTGTACTTGATTCCTTTCCTCAGATTCGGTCATGGGTGGGGCTATCGTTGAGAATCCTTGATAAACCTTGATAGTAGCGGCGGTCCTAAAAACTCAATTTCATTCGGGTTCTTGATGACTCCATTCTCGAGCTATATCGATCTTGAGGGTCTACTTTGATTCCCTCGGCGGACTGTATGTGACCCAAAATGTTACTTAGCTAACAAAACTCACACTTGCTAAACTTGGCGGCTGCTCTTGCCTCAATGTTTGTAAATGCAGTTCTCAAGTGCTCTTTGTATTCTTGGTTATTCTAGAGTATATTAGGATATCGTCTATGAATACTAAGGCAATTTGTCTAGGTATGGGTGGAACACCACATTCATAATATCCATAAATCTTTGCGGGGCATTTGTAAGTCGAAGGGCATCACGATGAATTGAAATGACCATACCTTGTACGGAAAGCCGTTTAGGTACATCCTGCGGTCTAATCCTCAATTGGTGATATCCGACTTTAGATCTATCTTTGAAAGACTCCCGCTCCTTTAAGTTGATCAAGCGGATCGTCGATTGAGGCAAGGGTACTTATTCTTAAGAGTTATTTTGTTTAACTCTCGATAGTCTATACACATCCTCGATGTACCATCCTTCTTTTTCACGAAAAGGGCGAGTCTCCCATGGAACACCTTGGGTCTAATAAATCCTAGCTCCAGAGTTCTTGCGGTTGGATCTTTAATTCCTCAAGCTCCTTTGGTGCCATCGGTATGGAGCTTTTGACAAAGCGAGAACACGGTTCGAGGTCGATCGTGAACTCGATCGAATCCGGTGGTTAAATGCGGAAACACATCGGGATACTCCTTCACGATCGGGGCGTCTTCTATCCTCCTCTCATTCGATCTTCTTCTTGGAGGTGAGCGAGGTAGGCATGGTTCTCGGTCTTGTTCGTAACGTCCTTGCTTGTAGTGCGGATATAATTGGAACTCTCCTCCCGTGTTGATCCCGTGAAAGTCGGTGGATTTCTCTCGGGGTGTTGGAAAGAAATTTTCTTTCATTACACAAGATAGTCGCACTATGTTCGGTTAACCAATCCATTCCTAGGATTATGTCCACATCCGTCATAGGTATGGCGTGAAGGTTATCTGTCATGACCTTAAGTGAGCCTAGTCTCTAGGTTCGAGCATATGTGGGTTACCGTTCTTATGCCTCCCTCTTGGAGAAGAAATTCTCATGATTTGTTCAGTGCGTTTAGGATCTAATCCTAAGTTCTCTCATGCTTGAGAAATAAAAGAGTGCGGCGCGCGATGTCAAGCAGTGGGATAACAGGTGGAGGAGTATTCCCATACACGAAGATTTCTTGGTTCCTGGCGGCTCTTGAGGAACTCTCTTTCTGGTTGAGCGTGAGCCCTCGCTTCTGAGGCGGTTATTATTCTTGATAAGGTTGTTGTGGTTGTTCTTGTTGTTCTTTGTTGTTGTTCTTTGTGGTTGGATGTGGAATTTTCGGTCTCGGTTGTCGCCATTTGTCGTCGTTGCGCCGTGGTTGATATAGTCGTTGATTGGTGATAATCTTGAACAAAGGCTGTTGTTGGATCGGTTGAGCTTGGATAGCCGGACGGTTGGACTTGGTTGGGCACATTCGGATGACCATTTCCTCCTGGCGTGTCGAGGCGATCCAGAGTAGTGGCCGCCCGGCCGCACTTGAAGCATCCGTCATTCGTGAATGCACATGCCCCTATGACTCTATGGCACAGGGCACATGGGGAGCTTCACAATTTTGGTTTCCCAGCGAATCACGGGTACCATGGGCGTCCATTCCCTGCCCGTGCCGGATAGCACGTTATTTCCTTACCATGGTCTCCTGTCGGCTGGCGATGTTGGATCCTTGCCCTTGGTGGGGTCCTTCCCACTTCCTCTTCCGATCTCCTTGGTGAGTCGGGGATGCATAGTGACTCTATCTTGAGCGATGCGGCCTCGATGTCGAATGCCCGGTGAGGGCCTCGCGGTAAGTCGGATCTCGTGACCAGCCAGTGACACCACGATCTCATGGCGAGTCCACGCTGAAATTTCTCGGTCCTCTTCTCATCGGTGTCGACCGGTGAGGTGCATACCGTGACATTTCACGGAAACGCCGGTCGTGTCGGTGACCGTGGTCTTCCCTGGCGCAAGTTGTAAAACTCGTGCTCCTTTTCTTCGGTAACTCTTAGGAATGTACTTCTCGTACCTTACTCTTTGAATTCCTCGGGAGAAACCTTCGATTCTTCCTCATCGGGGTTTTCTCTTCGCCTCCACCCAAAAGTCGGTGGCGATCGAGTCATGGAAAGCGGCGCTGACAAGCGTTCTGTGATGTGCGGTGGAGAAGTGAAGATTCGCTCGAGGCCTTGAATCCATAGTTCGGCATCCACGGGATTCCAGTCCGTTGAAGGTGGAGTGGGTTTTGCACGAGCAGTTCCTCGATCCGCCTACTTTGTGGTGGTGGTGGTGTAGCCTCTCTTTCGGGGTTATCGCGCGGTTCCTCCTTCTCGGCGACATCCTATCCTTCATAAACACACGAAATTAGATCTCGTCTTATACCATCCATCGGGGTTAAAACATCTATATATACATCATTTGGGTATTTATATACGTGTGAAAATTTTAAAAACAACATGAATACCACATAACACCATATTAAAACAAAAGGCTCTCGAAGAGCTATCATCATGTCATGTCAATTGCCTCTCGAGGACTTTCATGGCGTTTTAAACTTTACAAAAATACCGGTGCAGTATGATGCCCAAAACAAATACCGGCATCACTCTGTGTACCTCGTCGTAGTCTTGCACAAAAATCAACCTTCTACGTGATCATCAAAATAGGGTTCATGTCGGACGACTCGTGAGTCTCGCATGCATCAAAAGATATCTGAGTATATAGACAAAGATAATCTAGTCTAAGAACTAGATCTATAGTGCATGGGGTGTAGATCGGGCTCCATGCATCAGTCGGGGCCCGGAAGCATGGGGCTATCCACTCCTCCGTCTATCATCGGTGATATATACGCCTCGGGGTCTTCCTCACAGGTCTTCCTCGGGGTCCTCCTCCGGATCCTCCTCGGGTCTTCCTCGGGGTCCTCCTCCGGATCTTCCTCGGGTCCTCCTCTTGACGCCAGACACGGGGACAACGGGCTCTGGATCCTAATGACCTAGCGTCTTCCATAGCCGCTAGGTCTCGTGAATCTCGGCCATGACCTCCTCAAAGCAATGGTTGTGGGTGGCGAATTTGGGGGTAGTGGAGCCGGCGGATGGAGGTGGAGACGGACATGGCATGGCCGCGGTGATGGCACAGGCGGGCGATGGTGAGATGGAATCCCTGCGGTGGTAGGGCCCGGGAAGGTGGTGTCGGGGCGGGAAGGTCACCTCGAACATGCTCACTGCTGCCGGCAAGAACACGGTCCATCGTTGCTAAGCGAGGCACCTCTGGATGGAGCCACTCAGGAATCTCGTCATGCAGTATATTCCCGTGCGGGGAGATCTGGTCAGCGTGGTGCAGCTCAGTACGGTGAACACATAGCTCAGTGGCTAAAAAAGCGAGATCCGTCTCGGTCAGCTCTCTCGACCCGGTAAATATAGTCCGCCCGATATTTCCACAGGCGTAACCACCGATCGGATGGCGGTCTCATGATCGGTAGTACACGTCATGTGCGATGTACCCGGGCATGTCTTTGCAGCCAGCGGCGTGTGAAGTGTGCTAGAAACTTCGCCAGAGTCGTCTCGTGGCACATCTGGTAGGGCGATGCGATCGTATAACCTCCTCGGGGTGGCCCTGAGGGACGGAGGCGTCTAGTCGTGAACACGGTCCGAGCCATACGAAAGGAAAGTATCACTATGGTGGGACACGGTAACATAGCGGTGCATCTAGAAGAGATGCGTACACAATAAACATCTATCTGAGGAAGGTTATAGCAATGCATTCTTCATGACCTACATGCTCAAATCCTTATGGCGTTACTTTCTTGGTTTAGTCTCGGGAAGAGGCGGTATGGTTTCTTAGGGTATATCGTGATCGAGGCCTAGCCTTCGGGTAAAGGCTAAGTGGTCACCTTATCTTATCGGGTCTTGGTTTCTTATTTCTATTCACATCATAGGATCATATCATATCCGTTCTCATTATCGCTTACAAATCATTATTTCCTTTTATGCTTCCTATAGTTATACTTGATTCATTTCCTTATTATTACGATAGGCGACACGTATGACTTTGAAATCCCTTGGCGTAGAGTAGTTGGGACTCATGCAGATGCAATTTCGATTAAGCGATCGCTTCGTTGTTGTAGATTCATCGCGTTCTCGTCATCGAATCCGTTCGGATTGTGATTCTTAAGATTTCTATGTTCTCGTTCTTTCTTAGTATTTTGTTCAATTGGGGTACTATGTTCTCATACTAAGTTCGGTAGCGAGAGGGATCATGCGTCTTAAAGTCTATGTTCTCATGGGAAACATACTCATTTTATATCATGCTTCTATCGTGCTTCGCATACAACGATAAACACAAATCGCGACACCTTGTGCGATAATCAAGCATTCTCATTTACCAGTTCTTAAAGCTTGTAACTTTCATTCACTAATGACTAGTCAATTGAAACAACTTTTCAATTTCAAAATTTCCATTTTCAAATATTTTCAATTTCCAACAAAGCGTTATTGAAATTCCAATTCACATTTCATATACTTCAATCATTTCAAAACAACCTTTAGTTGAAGCAGTTACCTTCTTCCTCGTTGGCGGGGACGACGATGGAGTGCGGTCGCGATGCTGATCGAACCACAACAATTTCTAGACTCGTCTTTCAACTCGGGATTCGAGAAAGGGTTTCTAGGGTTCGGGCGAACAAGTGCTCGATACCACTTTGTGTGACCGACTTTCCAATGAAGTGCGGATCATATGGATGCGTCACGGTATGATAAAGCGGTGAAATAAACATAACTAATCAAGGCAATCAACCAATCAACTACTTAATAACGCATAGGTTTAAAGGGATAAACAATCGATACCAACTCGAGTCTAGAAGGACTTGTCGAAAAGGGTTCAAGGTTCAACATAACACGATCGAGGCGAATTTAAAGTCAGTCGACCTCCAATTAATCTGAAATAGCGATTATAATCAAAGCGTTAATAATATCGAGTTAGGCGGCAAATAAGCATGTGGACATGCGTATGGCGATGCATGCCCAGTTCTAGAAACCTTTCTAATTAAGCATCAAAAATAGCTGCTACTACCACCTCGCACCCATCGTCGATCCTCGTTGAACTGCACATCAAAAGCGAGATGCGGGGCTAAGTACTAAAAGTACTCGATGGACTCGTTGCGAAAACATTTTCTTTGTCGAAATTTATTAGCGCCCACAATAGCGCGCGAGGATTTTAGTTAAATGACTCATGCTATCAAATATTTTATCGTTTTCAGCGTCGGGCGACTATTTCGTTCACGTTGTTTCCATATCGATCATTCATTCGTTCATTCCATTCGCACTATGGGTGGCCACCTACACATAGTCGCCGTGACGATCGAGGTAGCTAACCTTAACACCGGTCCTGCGTGTACACAATCCGAGTTAGTCCTTAACTAAGTCGGATCCGATCGATACCCTTTCTTAGCGTTGGTGGACCAACTCGTTCACATACCATTGATAGATCAATCTCGGATAGGATAACAACAAAACATAAACATTTGGCGATCGATAACATTTCATGTGATAATATTTCATAAAGCTTTATAAATCATGCTTTGAGATAGATATGCATGTCGTTTTATTGAGAGCCCACTGCTAATCAAGCTTAGTGGTTCTAAATGAGCGGGGTGAGTATCCTTCCTCGGCAACTCGCTGATCAGACCCTTACGTAAGAAAATAGCCGTTCTTAGGTTCTTTCTATCGATCGATGGTCGTTTATAAATTACGACTTTAAAGTTCCCAATTAGGGTTTCTTTATGATTTTATGTGATTGTTTAAGATAATTTCTATTATCTTACATTCCCAATTCTCGGTATATTACCTCATCGTCCATAGGTGAACTTGATTATGAATTACATAATCAGTCTATCAGTGACTCTTAACCTTAGTTTTGTTATAACGTTATTCGTTATAGGTTATCGATAATCAAATTATGATTGGTAAATTAGGATATTCTCAAGCCACTAACTAGACTTAACAATTATAGTTCGTCCTAGTAGGTTATGTGACGACTTGTCGTGTACGATAATTAAAGAGAATATTGACTTACAAATCAGTGGACATATGCCGTCATGTAAGTAATTAGTACTTAAGAATAAATGGAGTACTTGAGAATATTAACTCGGCTTTTTTGAGACATAAGGATCGACATCATGTGTTGAATCGTTGCTTACACATTCACGACATTGTCTATTTAACTTAACTTCGGGAGGTTACATATATCGTATAATCATTATTCATTATCGAGTTGTGTTTACGCCCGACTAATATCGTATTGAGTTGTCGTTATTGAATATTAACGTTGTAGCTCGACTCTTGGTTTTCTAACGTAGGAACTCACGTTTGGGTATCCTTTCATTAATAAAAACCTAATTAGTGTCTAACTTGATTCTTGTTTATTCCGTCTTAAGTTATCGAAATTGGTCGATTTCTTTTGGATTCTCGTTCATATAGTATTATGTTGTTTCGTTCGGGGTTTTGGTTTGTCGGTTCAACATAAACATAAACATTCAACATCAACAAAACCATACACAACATAAACTATGCTAAGCATTAGAAAACCACAATTTCTAATGCAATACACAATCATTGTGTAAGTGTGCATAAGTGTTTCATTCATCACTTAAATCACGACCCTCGTTCTAAGTTTATAATTAACTACCATAGCATCATTTAACATTAAAGCGAACTCATACTTAGCCATTTTATTCGTTTTGATAATTAGCAACAATTAGTATCGTATCAATAAATTCAATAAAATCATGTTGTCTCCTATCATACTATAAATTTAATTATCAGTTCAGCTCCATAAACTCTAAGCCCTTTTAAAAAAAAATCCAAAATTACAGCATGCTTATAACACATTAGCAGCAATATCAAATAACATTCACAAAATCATGCTTTAACATATTTAAAAATAAATAAAGCATAAATCGAAAAAAAATAAACATGCTCCAAAATTATGAGTTTACCTCCCATTCAATGCCCGTTTTCAAAATAAATATTCCACTCCATTAGGATGGAAGAGGATGATGAATAATACCTTCCTATGGTCGCCTGCTCATTGCGCCTTAGAGCTGTCATTGTTTCTTGGTGGTAGTTGGGAGGTGGATTGGTCAAATCGCCCCGCTTTCGATCGCCGGAACCTTAAGGTTCTATCTTATTAAATAGCCTTTAAAGACTTATTTTAATGTTCATAAAAATTTCCACGAAGTTGGACGTCGTCAGATAAGTCAGTCCAGAGTTATCGCGGAAAAAGCAGTGTTCGGCGATTAAAAATATGCCATTCAAAATTCTCTTGAATTTTGAGCTCTCATAAATAATTTGAGTCTTATAAAGCATATCTTATTGATTTAGACCCTCGGTTCGAGTTTGGGTCGTTCGGATCAAATTAGGGTTTTCGGTATATTTTACCGGCGTTCGGTTAAGTTCTTGAGAATTCCTTGAAATTGATTCTTATCATTTCTAAATTCATAATAAATTATTCCTTCATGATTTTGGTTGTTATCACTATTTATTATGATTAGCACGGACGGAAGTTGTTTCGGCTCGTAAATAGTGTTTTAAGGCGGCCAGAATGCAGTATGCGAAATTTCTCATCCTTTGCATTCTCACATGTTTTCGTGGCATCTCAAGCGCCGTTATCGTTTTTGATTTCACGCGACGATTCACGCCCTTAAACATAATTAAGGTCCCACAACTAAGTGATTCAAACCTCACTAATAAAAGCTCGATAGGGTCATAGGCGCAAGCGGATCGCAATTGAGTTCGGACCACGCGCGTTCCCCGTCCGTCGGCGCTGCACATCTCCAGCCCCACGCTGTTACGCTCGGCCTCCACGCGTTCGCCCTCGGCGCCCCAGCTGCCGTTGCCGCCGCCGTTGCCGCCGTCCAGAAGCTGCTGCCTTGCCTTGCCCCCTGTTGCTGAAGCCAACGCCCTTCCGTCGCCCATCTCCGGTGCTCCCCATCTTCCGTCCGGTGCTGGGTGGCCAGCGCCCAACCTAGCGCCCGTTGGCGCTCCACCCGCCGCTGCCTTCTCCAGCGCCTTGCCTCCAACCTCGTCCGGCGTTTCAATCCCAGCCGGCGCTGGACGTGTGTCCACAATCTTGGCGCGTCCGTGGCGTACTCCGTCCGCACCTTTGGGCCTTCTTTGTTCTTTCGAGGAGCTTCGCGTCCGCTGCGACAGCGTCCGTGCTTCTGCGATTTTTCTTCTGTTATATATATAAGTTAAACACGCGGAAACCCTAGTCTCACCTCATTATCTCTGCACGCATTATTCTTCTCTCTTTCTTTCTCTTTCTTTTCCTTTCCCTTTCCATTTAATTATTTGGTACTTGGATTAACAATTAGGATTGCACGATTTCGGATTTTGGAAGACGAATTTGTCTATGAATGGTTGTAAGTTTTTCGCATTTTGATTATGTCTATGTAATTGTGATGGAGATGATTTCTGCTATGAGATGAATTATTGTTTTATAGAGTAATATATGTTAGGTTGTTCTTATCTTGAATCGTGATTGTTGGATTGATGATTGTGATTTTCTCATCCGTATAAATTGTTTATTTTATGATCTTCATGCATGGTGTTCGAAAGAATAGTGTAGGTTGATTGTATGCTTATGTTTGATTATGAAGATATGCGAGAGCAGATTTATATTAAATATAAGTTTGACAATGAAAGTGATCGAGAGATTGGTTTGTTGTTGAATAAATGATATATGTGGTTAGGGTTTTGCTATCGTGTGCCTTACAATAAAATATCCTTCGTAGTTGATTGTTGGTTGATTGAGATCCCCTATCATTAAGTTCGAGTCTAACATTAGCGTGTCGAGAGATTAGTTAGTGTTGACCGTTTGGTGAGGCGTGGGTGTTTTATGCATTGTGTCTTTGGTCTTTGATTCATTAATAGCGATGATAGATTTGAACCCTAGAACACCGTCTTCAATTCCGTGTATCTGTCGATTCCTATTGTTGTCCAAGTGACTCCGCTTTCCACCTTTATTTATTTCACCTTTCGTTCTTTCGTGATAGCCCCTTTATGTTAGGGCGTTAGTATTTCTTTTACCTACATGTTTGACATAAAACCGTAGCCTGTTAAGCCTTCCTCGAGAGATTCGACTTGGGTCGACCTTACCATTCTATAAGGACCTCGTACTATTATGACGATGAAAATAACAATTTAGTCGGAACAAATTTTGGCGCCGTTCTTGGGAAGGCTTTAGGTTTTGTGTTGTTTGTTTGTTTTCGTGTTTCCTTTTGTTTTCTGTTTCTTCCCGTGCTTCTTCTTTTTATTTCTTTCTTTTCTTTTCTTTGTTTCTATTTTCTCCAACAGTGCGTGTGATCTTGTTTTTGTAGTTGGTGTCATTAATGCGGGGTTACGGCGATACGAATATGGTCGGAGGCGGGCCTGAGAAGGAAAGCTCGTTGTATTGGGCAAATTCTTCCTACAAAAAAGGAGCCCAATTCGACTATTTTGAGGGATACCCGTCAGGCTATGAGCATCAAGACTATGATACCTACTGGAGGCATCCTCATAGTTCTTCATATAGTCAGGACCTCTTCTTCCAACAACAGCCGACATTGGAGGAGTCATTGCAGGCATTCATTCGAGTAGTCGGCCGATGGGCGGCCGATGAAGCCGACATTGGAGGAGTCATTCGAGCGTTCATTCAAGCGAGTCAGGGTGAAGCCACAAGGTTTGAGATTTTGGAAACATCTATCGGCGTTTAAAGACTCAAGTCAGTCGGTTAGCCGGGATAGTGGAAGAATTGGTCCACAACCAAAGTGTGGAGGATATGCCGAGACAATTGGAGCAAACTTCTTCTATCATAGTCTATGAAGATGATGAAGTTGAGGGAGAATCATGGAAGATGATAAAATTAAAGAGTCGAGGTTTCATCAAACCGCGACTAACCATGAACAACCCGATATCTTCCGAACCGGTTAGAGGAGGAAGAGAGGACATACGTTAAGGTAGCATCTATAATTTTTCAATATCCTTATTCTCCAAAGTATTGTACTGTTGGAGTCGAAGTTATCTATTTTGCTTTGAAGAATATGATGTTTGATTTGAACTTAATTAATTCGTTATTTTCTACCTTAACTGTCATTTGTGCTTACATTGTTACTACTGATGCTTTGGTTGAGTTAGTATTCCTACAGTTGAAGGACTATGGATAGTCCAGTTTTCATTGGTGGAGCTCGTACCATTGAAACGAGCGCTACGTGGGAGGCAACCCATGAGTTTTCTTGTTTTTCCGTTTTGTTCTTGTTTTATCTTGGTTTTGCTTGTGTTTGTGTCTTCGTCTTTGTTTTGGTTTTCTGTGGTGTAGGTTTCGGTGTTTATCATTCTTGAGTTCTGGGACATTTTAATCCGTGTGATGAAGCCATGATGCTCCAACTCTACAGCGCACACTCGTCTATTATCAGGGAAGTATCATCCTCTATGGTCATTTTGTTATAAATGTTTGAAACCTTTGAGACGATGCTCGAATTAAAATAATGGGGATGATTACTCGGTTTGTGTCGTATCTTATCTATTTGTATGCTTGGTGATGTGCATACATGCTTATTTTGATTTCTTAGAATCAAGTATTGTATATACGAGTAAGTTAGGATTTTGACTTGTGCAACTAAACTCTGTGGTATTGGTCAAACTGATTTTAAATTTCCGAAACTTTTGGTGGTTTATGATTCGAGTGTAATGTGAATTGACGAGATTATGATTGATAGAAAATGAATAGAGGAAAATTGATGTGATTTGTTCGGCTAATGTTAGGGGTAGTGTTAACATTGTGGTTACCTATATACTTGTTTCATTTTATAAAAAAAAAAAATGTGAAAAAGAGTAAAAAATAAGGAGAATGAAAACTCCAGTTAATTGTTGAGATTGTTGAAATAGAGGATGGGATTACATCCTCTTTCTAAATAAATTGGGAAATGGACATGGGAAACCACGATAGGAAACTCGAGTTCATCGAGTTCACCTTTCAAACATTGTTCCAAAATCATTAAAACATTCTATGTGCTTAAAAAGAAACTTGTTGCTAAAGGTGACCACATTAGTTAATTCACCCCTAGAGGAGAGTTAGGTCTGAGCAGAAGTTACCCTTTTATTTATTGGAAATCAATTGCCGTCCTAGATTTATTTCACATTATCTTTGAATACGTAAACACCAATGTGGGGGGAAAGCAATAAGGTTTGATTGATTAGACTAAGAGTGAAGTGGCATGATTTATCTTTCCTACTCTTACTAGTATAGACTTTGCTTGAGGACAAGCAAATGGATAAGTGTGGGGGAGTTGTTTAGTATGAATTTGTGTTGATTCTTGGTATTATTTTGTATATCATTTTTAGTAGTTTGTCCTATTTATGTCATTGGTTTGATTCGTATTGATCGAATTGGATTTATTTGGTTTGTTTCGATGTTTTGTAGAAAAATGGTATTAAATAGGATGAAATTTATCCACCAAGAATGATCCTATATTGAAGAGCATCTCGATAGGAGTCCATATGCGCAAAAGGATCGCAATTCGGAGTTCGGACGAGAGAGAACGGAGCGAAACCGTGAAATCGCGCATGCGTCTGCGCAAGCGCGTCGGCGCTCGCCGTCCCGTGGGAAGCCGTCCGTGGAAGCACCAGCGCGCTCTCAAGCTCAAGCGCGTTGCGCTGCTCGAGCCTCCCTAGCGCTGTTTCCTCGCCCTCAGCGCCCGTTTCCTCTCCCCGGCGCCGCTCGCCCCGTCATGCGCTGCATCTCCCGGCGCCCTCCAGCGCGACGTCCGCCCAGCCCGTCCGCGCTCCCACTTTCCGTCCGGCGCTGCATCTCGGCGCCACACTTCCACGTCGCCGGGCATGTGCCGTTGCCCCGGGTTGGCCTTCCCGTCTTGGCTGAAGCCCAATGCCCTTCCGTCGCCCGTCTGCGCCCCCATCTTCCGTCCGGCCTTTGGGTGGCGGCGCCAACCTAGCGCCCATTGGCGCTCCACCCGGCGCTGCCTTCTCCAGCGCCTAGCCTCCATCCGCGTCCGGCGTTTCAATCCCGGCCGGCTGGGCGTGTCGTCGAGAATCTTGTCGCATCCGTGACGTTCTCCGTCCGTATTTGGGGTCTTCTTGGTTATTCTTTCCACGAGCTTCGCGTCCGTGCTGCGATCGTCCGGCCTTCTGTGTGATTTTTCTGTTTATATATATAAGTTAAACACGCGGAAACCCTAGTCTCACCTCATTCTCTCTGCACGCATTCTTCTTCTCTCTTTCTTTCTCTTTCTTTTCCTTTCCCTTTCCATTTAATTATTTTGTACTTGGATTAACAATTGGGATTGCACGATTTCGAATTTTGGAAGACGAATTTGTCTATGAATGGTTGTAAGTTTTTCGCTTTTGATTATGTCTATGTAATTGTGATGGGGATGATTTCTGCTATAAGATGAATTATTGTTTTATAGAGTAATACATGTTAGGTTGTTCTTATCTTGAATCGTGATTGTTGGATTGATGATTTGTGATTTTCTCATCCGTATAAATTGTTTATTTTATGATCTTCATGCATGGTGTTCGAAAGAATAGTGTAGGTTGATCGTATACTTATGTTTGATTATGAAGATATGCTAGAGCAGATTTATATTAAATATAAGTTTGACAATGAAAGTGATCGAGAGATTGGTTTGTTGTTGAATAAATGATATATGTGGTTAGAGTTTTTGCTATCGTGTGCCTTGGAATAAAATATCCTTCGTAGTTGATGGTTGGTTGATTGAGAGATCCCCTATCATTAAGTTCGAGTCTAACGTTGACGTAATCGAGAGATTAGTTAGTGTTGACCGTTTGGTGAGAGGCGTGGGTGTTTTATGCATTGTGTGCTGGTCTTTGATTCATTAATAGCGAGGATAGATTTGAACCCTAGAACACCGTCTCCAATTCCGTTTATCTGTCAATTCCTATTGTTGTCCAAGTGCATCCGTTTTCCCTGCTTTATTTTATTTCCTGCTTTCGTCCTTTCCGTGACAGCCCCTTTATGTTAGGACGTTAGTATTTCTTTTCTTCTTCTGTGTTTGACATAAAATAGTAGCCCTGTTAAGCCTTCCTCGAGAGATTCGACTTGGGTCGACCTTACCATTCTATAAGGACCTCGTACTATTGTGAGCGACTGAAAAGAACAATTTGGTCGAATAGTTACTACTAATGCTCTGGCTGAGATGGTATTCCTGCAGGTAAAGGACTATGGATAGTCCGTTGTTGACCGGTATACGTCGGGCTCACGACGTTATACTGAGTACCATGTGGGAGTTTACCCACGGATTTTTATTTTCTTTTTCTTTCTTTCTCTTTTGATTGTTTTTTTGTTCTCTTTGATCTTTCTGTTGTCTCTGAGTTAGTTTTGCTCGAAATTGGGACGTCGTCTACAGTGTGGTGAAGTATTAATTTTCCAGCTCTGTCGTGCATGCTCACATTCCAACCCTGTTTCTACCATATATTATCAGGGAAGTCTCATCCTCTTGGCTATTTTTTGTGTTATTAATGTTTTGAGCACTGGGGACAATGCTCGAATTTAGTGTGGGGGAGAGAGTATTTGGTTTTGTGGGCGTGATATATATATTTTTGTATGCTTGGTGATGTGCCTTCGTGCTTATTTTAATTGTTTGGACTCAAGTTTTTATCTACGCGAGTAAGTTAGGATTTTGATTTATGCACCTGAACTCTGTGGTATTGGTCAAACCTTTATGTATTCTCGTTTATCTTGATGTTATGTTATTGAAGTGCAATGTGAATTGACGAGATTATGTGAATTAATCTTAAATCGGGGGTTATTGATGTGATTTGTCCGACTAATGCTAGGGGTAGTGTTAACAGTGTGGTTACCTATATACTCGTTTCATTTAAAAAAATGTGTGAAAAAGAAGAGAAAAAGAGGAGAATTAAAACTCCAATAAATTGTTGAGATTGTTGAAATGGAGGATGGGATTCTGTCCCTCTTTCTCGTAAATTGAGAAATGGACATGGGAAACCACGTTAGGAGACTCGAGTTCATCGAGAGTTCACCTTTCGAACATTGTTCCAAAATTTGTTAATACTTTCTATGTTATCAAAGGAAACTTGTTGCTAAAGGTAACCATTTTAGTTAATTCATCCCTAGCGGAGAGTTG
This sequence comes from Salvia rosmarinus, assembly GCA_036937905.1. NCBI lineage: Eukaryota > Viridiplantae > Streptophyta > Magnoliopsida > Lamiales > Lamiaceae > Salvia > Salvia rosmarinus. Next base: position 46,929,551 of record CM072815.1, read on the forward strand.
GGTCTGAGCAAAAATAACGTACTTGTTTATTTGATATTCTCACAATCTTAGATTTGTTTCACGTGGTCTTTGATTATGTATTCATCATGTTTTGGGGGATTGCAAAAAGAGGTTTGATTGATTGGACTAAGAGTTATGTTGCATGAGTTATCTTTCTACTCTTATTAGTATAGACTTTGCTTGAGGACAAGCAAATGGATAAGTGTGGGGAGTTGTTTGGTATGAATTTGTGCTTACTCTTGGAATTGTTTTACATGTCATTTTCAGTGGTTTGTCCTATTTATACCGTTGGTTTGATTATTATTTATCGATTCGGACTTACTTGGTTTGTTTCGATGTTTTGTAGATGAAACGGATCTGCCAAGAGTAAAGTCAATTGAAGAGCATCTCAACAGGAATCCGTAGGCAAAAACGGATCCTAATTCGGTCTTCAGACGAGGGAGAACGGGGCGAATAGTCAAAGTTGCGCACGGCACCCGTCGCACGCCGAGTCGGGCGTCGACCAAGCGCGCCCCACGCACGTGTTCTCACCCATCCTCGTGCGACTCGGCCACCCAACGCCCTTCCTCGCACGACTCATCCACCCAGTCGGCGCTCACTCCGAGCGCGCGTTCTCAATTTGCCTCGCGCGTTGAGTGGCGCTTCGCTCACCTTCCGCGCAACAATACCCGCATCGCCCACTCCGCGCCTCGCCCGGCCGCCCGGCGCTCGCGCGTCCTCCGTCTGGCTGGCATCGCCAACACCAAACCGGCGCTCAACCCCGCGCTTCATCGATGTCCGCGCGCCCGGCCTCGGTACCCAGCGCCCCCCGAGTCCCCGTAGCGCGTTCAGCCGCCCTCCGTCCGCGCTGCAGACCTGCGCCCACTCCACGTCGCACCGCTCCGCGTCGCCTCCGCCCGCGCGCGTTCCTTCCGCGCCGCTGTCCCGCGCGCCGCGCCGCGCGCCAGCGCCAGCGCGCGGTCGCCACGTTGCGCTTCAAGCACGACCACCACGCCCGCTCGGCATGCCCCAACGCTCGCGGCCCCTCCACGCGTGTTCCCGCATCAGCGCCCAACCCGCAATGCTCGCCTTGCCTCCGTCCGGCGCTGGGGAACCAGCGCCCATTCCAAGCGCGCGTTCGTCAATTTGCTCACCCGGCGCTCCGTCTTGACCGCCACTCCAACCGGCGTTCACGTTCAAGTCAGAATGTTTTCCCAACCGGCGTTCTCTTCCCAACCGATGCTCACTCATTTTATTTATATATAAGCGCTGAACGCGTTAGGGCGGGGGCTCTCGGTTCTGAGTTTTATTTTCACGCATTGCGCGTTGTTCTTCAACCATCTTCCGGGAGTTTTCGGGCGACACATATAGAAATTAGAGTATTAATTCTTACTTTCGGTTTCTTGATTAACACATTTGTTTACGAATTTATCTGTTGGTTTTATCGATTATTGTTATTGGATTTTCACTCCTTTGATTTATATTATTGTTTCGTGATTTCTTGCTTTATGATTGTTGTTGGATTCAATTTGATATATGATTTCACCTTTCGATTAATTCTTGTTCTTATTGGTTGATTGATGATTATGGTTCATTTGCAATTAGATTTAGATTAGGGTTTGACGAACCCTAAGAATAGGATTGCTATTGCTTTTGTTTATTGCTTTCGTTTTATTGCTTTCATAGTTCAACTAGGGATTGACAACCCCTGATTTAGATTTATTGCTTTATTAGTTTAGCTCGGGATTGACAACCCCTAGCTTAGAATTCTGTTTATTTTCCGTATTTCAATTCCCGTATGTTTCAAAACCCTTGTTGGTATTAGAATGTTTAGGATTTAATTGCTTTCTGTGTGCGACACGAACAATCGCCCTGTTAAGTTTTCCTTGAGAGAAGACTTGGGTTGACTTATCACGCTACAATTACCTCGTACGATTGCAAGTAAATTTGAGTGTGTTTTTAGCTCGATCAACTGCCCGATGGACGATGTCTCTCTTGGGCATAAAACTCCGATGAAAACCTCTCTGCAATCCTAGGAGAAGCCTCGGAGAAGCCTCGGCTTCCGGACGAAGCACCCGCTCGAGTTATGGTTGATGAGCTACGACGGTCTTGTATAGGCCACCTATTTTCTTCAGGTCGGCATACTGCTCCTGAAATTGCTAGGAGTCCCGGTTGTACTCATGCCTGTAGCTCGAACAACGGGCTGCGATCTCTGAAACATTGGCTTCGACCTCGGAGATCGTTATTCCACCACCTCGGCGAATAACCGCCTCGTATTCGGCGTGCTCCTCAGCGACCAATTTGGCTTTATCCTCCGCGATCTCGAGCTTCTCCTCCAACTCAAAAAACCGAGCTTGAAGCTCGTCAAACTTCTCTTGAGAAGCCCTGAACTTGACATCGGCCTCTTCCTGCACATGGCCAAGTTTGCCCTCCAAGTGAAGGACCTCGACTTCCTTCGCTTCAAGAGCTCGGTTCAAAAAATTTATTTGGTCCAACCAAGGAGACATGTCAGCGGGTTCGAGAGCAGGCGAGGCGAAAGCAAAAAGCACACTTGATAAAATGAAGAATTTTATTCAAGCCTTTAAGGCGGGATAATGTATTGAGTACATATACATTAAAAAAAAAAGGATCAATGACCCTCCAGGCGGCTTCTCCCTCGGGCTCGGCATCCTCGGCCTCCTTCCGAGCTCCAGCAGCCTTGGCCTCCTTCAGAGCATCAGCCTCGACAGACGCCGCCACAACCTGCTTTCCGGCCACTCCAGCCATGATGGCTTCGAACTGGATGTCTCGGTCCACTAAGCAGGCACGGACTAACTCAACGGTCAGCAAGGTCGAAGACGAGGCCAGGCTCTCCACGACAGACAAGCTATTCATGCCGGCAGCTACGACCTCGGCATATGCCTTCAGCAGGGCCTCATCCTCCATAACCTCATACCCGTACTTGGACTTATCCAAATCCGGGTAATCCTCGGCCACATCATCGAGAGTATCCGCTGCCACCCTCTTGTTAAGGACCTCGGCCAGCTAGCCGGTAAGCCTGGAGAACCTCCTTGACAAAAATAGCTTCTCCGCGAAGGCACGAAGGAGCTCTCCCTGCGAGGCCACCACCTCGACCTCCCTACACTTGGCCGCCTCCACCTCGGCCTTCGACAGAGCGACCTCAGCCACCGCCTTTGCCTTTGCCGCCTCGACTGCCGCCCAAGCCGCAGCTTCCCTCTTGGCGCGTCCCTAGCCTTCGCCTCGACCTCGGCCACAGCGTGAACAAGGAGGGTCTTCTAGTTCTCCAAAATCCCGGGCGAAGCGAGCCACTTGTTCGAATTGGGCGACGGCATCATTCAGATGGTCCACCACTAAAGTGGACATCGCTGTCAGCTGAGAGGACACCCTGCTAAGCTCGGCCTTCAAGTCCTCGGTCCCCTATACAGAGGTCAACAATGTCAGACAATTACATCAATACATAACTTGTGACGTACAGTACAATTACATTACCTCAGGGAAAGGCCGACGTGCGACCTGGGTGCCGACGATCTAACAGTAATCATCGTCGATGGGAGCGGATAAACACTTCTCCTTGTCAGGGTGGGAGACGCGCAAGGGCGAAGGTGACCTCACTCTGGCTTCGGCCCTCTCAGAAGAGGCCTCGGCCACATCCTTCGGTACCAGGCTGGGGGGCTCAGGCTAGCCCTCGATCTCTTCCTCTTCCTCGAAGGAATAAAGTCCACTGCGGAGTTAAAATAAATGCAGAGTAAGCACATAAACCAAAAAAAAAATCAATCAAGAGATAAAGTGAAGTAAGGGGGCCTCACCCTTCACCGGCTCCACCGCGGTAGAAAGATCATAAGGGTTTAGCCCCGCAGCAGCGAGATCGGCCTCTGAAAATTCTTCATCGACTTGGCCAGCCCTTTGCAAAACCTCCTCGATGCCACCGAAGCTATCGTCGATGGCTACATCAGCGAGCTTCCCCGTGTTCTAGGCGAACTGGAGGGATTCTTCAAACCGACAAAAGAAGAACTTCTTCTGCCAGTTCAAAATCTTTGACTTGGTTTTTATTTTAAAACGGTGACGAGGTGATAAATAATACCACCCCACGCTAGACTTATGCAGGAAGAACCTAAGGACAAGCCCTAGGGTGAAAGGAAAATTGTGGCGGTGGCAAAAACACGAGGCCGTCAAGCGCCAAAAAGAATTTGGCGTTAGTTGGGCAAGAGGTATGCCGAACATTTGTTGAAGTTCGACATATACGGAAGGAAAGAAAGGCGAAGACCGCACGGCGGCGGTCCTCGTAAACTGTGACAAAACCCTCTGGAGGGGCGCTGGCCCTATCCTCCGGCCGGGGGGTGACCAACCCAAAAGATTTTGGAATTAAAAATCTACAGGCAATTTCTTTTATTGCAGGGGCTTCTAGAAAAGAAGGAAAAGAAGAAACCCTACCAAAATCCCTCAAAGGAGGGAAACCTACTCTACACACAAAAGGAAGGGGGGAATCAAGAGTGAAAACTTCTAAAACCGCCGGCGAGTCCGGCGGGGACACTGACACGATACGGTCTTCATGGCCATGAGAATCATCAGAAGAAGAAGAAGATGAAGAAGCCATAAAAACTTACTTGTTTAATGTTGATATCAAAGAAGATGCAATGAAGCTCTGGCGAAGACGACAATGGCAAAGATACTGACACTTGCACTTTTTCAGATAGACAAAGAGTTTTTGAGGAATTTTAAAGTAGGATACAAAAAAGTGAAATGGGAAAAGGCGTATCTTGGAATTTTTTCCCCCAATGTGCACTTTATCGGGAACCCAACCGCTGTACGCATTAAATGAAGGTGACGTATTCAGTGTTCGTCATCGGCAGGACATCACATGTACGACCTCGGCAGTGCGAAGAGTATTAGACTTGACGGTTGGACGGCAATTGGAGCCCGGCGGCGAAGCATACAACTAACTCGACGAGCGCCTCGTCGGGCGAAGCCAGCGACATACTACTTGGCGAGCGCCTCGGCGGGCAAAGCCAAGCAACATACGACTTGACGAGAATGCCTTGGCGGCAAAGCCAGCGACATCGACTTGGTGAGAACGCCTCGGCGGGCGTCGCACTCCGCCGCCCGGATCACGAGTTTCGTGAAGCAATGTCAGAACCACTATCCCCCATCCGTCACGACCTCACTTCTACGCCTTTTTGGGGGAGTGTGATAGGATACGGCCCAACTACTAGGCCCAAGCCTCAGGCCCAATATAAATGGGCCCCGACACTAAGCTCGGCCTAAGCAAGTTCGGCCCAAGAAGACTCCTAAACCAACTACAACTCAAATCACAAGTGGAGACGTAGAAGATTCGGATATATCCAAAAGAATCCTATTAAGAGAAGATCTCGTATTAGAGTCAATCTCAAAATAATGGTGTATAAATAGAGACTAGATTAGACGGAAAAGGATCATCTACACTCTTTGTAATCGCTTCTTACACACTCAATACACATATACTCTCTTGCTCCGTGGACGTAGATCTATTTTAAAGATCGAACCACGTTAACTCCTCGTGTTCTTTATTGCATTTATTACCTTACGAAAACTAGATCGATCACTTTATTTCGGTTTCCAAACTATTTATACATGGATATTCTGTTATTTTTGATAGTGGTGTTTCTATCATAAGAAATGACGAAGTTATCTGTGGTGGCACTTTATATAATTCTCTTTATACTATTTATGCCAAGCATAATACCTTTAATTATGTTGCATCTACATCAAACATTAAGAAGAGAAAGTTTTCGTCCTAGATGACACCATATTTCTTTTGGCATCTTAGATTAGGTCACATCAATCTAAATAGAATCCAAAGACTAGCTAAGAATGGAGCGTGGTGAAATTACAGTTATTCCTTGTCCAGTCTGTGAATCATGTATAGAAGGAAAGATGTAGACCAGACCCTTCAAAGCAAAGGGGTATAGAGCCAAAGAAGTGTTGGAGTTAGTCCATTCAGACCTGTGTGGACTAATGTCCACACAAGCTCGTGGAGTGTAATACCCCGTCTTTTCTAAGCATCAGGTTTACATGGCACATTTTTCGAGAAAGGCTCAAAAGGTTAACTTTTTATTTCGGTGATCACGACCGTCATGGAACCTCGAGGCGTTGTGAAGAGTGTCTTATAATGAATTCATAGACACTAAGTATCACGAGTTTCGACCACCCACGAAGGTTTGGCACTCAGGAAGTTATCGAAAAATCGGACTTTTCATGGGTCTTTTAAAGCATATCTTGTTTATAGTCGTTGTGTCCGTATTTTATTTCGTGTCCATGGGTACTAAGTTTGCTAAATTTGGAGTCCGTTTGTAAAAGTTGCGTCGCTTTTGCGTTTTCGAAAAGGGCATTGCTTGTAACATTTCTGTGACCCTGCTTTCCTATAAATAGGAGGCTAGGGCCTTCGGTTTCAACGTCCATTTCCTTCGTCTCTGTGTTTATGGATGAGCGAGCAGCTCAGTGCTGCGGAGGCGGAGGAGGAGTGGTGTCGGCGCCGGAGGCTCGGCGGCGGTCTCCATTCTGCTTCTTGCCGGCCACCACCGCCGATCATCCCTCCCGGCAGCCCGTTTTTGTTTTGTCTTTTCTTATTTTGATTCTACCTTTTAGTAGATCGTATAGCATAGAACTCGGGATTCTAAAGGGACGAGACGGAAAAGCGGTCGGAGGTCGGCCAATTTAACCATTACACCGCCGTCCATTGTCGTCGCCGTCGTGAGCTGTGGCCGCCGATTTGGTGGCCACCGAGCCACCTTTTCGCTCTGGGTCCTTTAGGTTTTGAGTTCGAACTATGCATTCCACTAAAGTACCGATTCCAGTTTTACATTTTTCGCGTTTCTGCATGTCGGGATGTTTTCCGTTGCTTCGAGTTTTCTAAAGGAAGTACATGCCCGGGTTATCCATTTTCAACATAGTTTGTCATTCCATGTTCGTTGTTATGCATATTGCTTATGTTTCCATTTTCATGCATCGATTTTGGATGGTTTATCCTAGATCTGAGGATAGGCATCGATTTTTGAAGCTTCTTCGCTGCTAAGATTTGAGTCAACTTGCATGCATGCATATTTTGAAAGTACCCTATTATAGGTCTTGATGCCCCGAATATATTTCCTTACGCATCGAGTTGATTTGAAAACCGGAGAGTGCGAATGCGGGTTCGAAAAGTTGAAAACCTAGTTTTGCTTCGATCTTCGTTTGGATCACGATGTTGCTTTGCTTTGTGGGATGTGACCCCAAAAGTTGTTCCGTCTTGTTACCAGGTACCTACCAATGCGATCGGTGAAGTCATCGGATCCGTAGATATCTCCCGTTGGCGTTTTAAATACATTCGAGGTTGGGTTATATATGCTTATTTTGAGTTATTTACTCTGATATTTCAAAATAAAACATGTGCACCGTAAAATGTTTTGGTGAAGTTATTACTTTTCTCTGATCCGAGATATGGTTCTATTGTGATTGTGCACGGATCTCTATTCGGTGGTTGATCACCATCTTGAGTATTGATCGTGAGGATAAACCCGAACACGTGGTTATGGTTACGAAGGATAGACCCGAAGTCCACACGGAAATGATAATGAGGTGGTTATGGTTCTGACGGGGATTTGACCCCTGATGTCCACACCGAGTTAGCCGGTTGGATCGTTCGGGCATGGGTTATTGGATATGTTACGGGCGAGATATTGTGGGTTGGTGGATATGTTCGGGCGAATGAGAGGTGATGGGCTAGCGGGATACGTTCGAGCCGTGGTTCTATGATGAGAACAACGATAATAACGGATCGGTGTCGAAAAACGAAAAATCTATTTTGCTTACTTAGAAGTGGATTCGTTTAAAACCTTCTAAGGTAAGTGCTCGAACACGGCATCATGATTCTTTTGATTTATGATAAAACCTCGGTGAGTCGCTAGTACTCACCCTAAACTCTTTTTCAAATCTTTTCACGGATGGAGGAGGGTTGGGCCAGGCGTCTTGAGGGGTGGAGATCACGGGTTCTTCATGCTATGCTTCTGCGATGTTGTGTTATATCGTATTCGATGTTGATGTATTCTTGTCCCTTATTTTGCTTTCGATTGGGAACAAGATTTGCTATTATGTCATTATCTTTGTGAGTCCGATATGAGCATGCTATATGGTTGACCGTCTAGTCAATGGTGTAATGCTATTTTGCTTTCTTCCATTACTTGTTATAAACCAAGATCATGTTTTACGAGGTTGTGATATCGATATTATTACATTGGTGGATTGTTTGCGCACCCTCCCTTCAGGATATGTCCTAGTTATAGAGGAGATGCTGCCCGATTTCATGGTCACATCTTCTTATCATGTATGTTATATGTATTCCCCCTTCTTCCCCGCTTCTTAACCCCCACCCCTAATCACACCCCGGCATCCGTGCCTTCCCTCGGGAATTGGGGCGTGACAGCTTGGTATCAGAGCAGTGTTCTTAGCCCTGACATCTATCTTTGTTATCTGATACCAACGTGGTATCGAGCGATTTTACGGCTTTGGGTATGTGTCATATTGTTTGATATCAAGCGGTTCATTTGCTTTATATCTTCTCGTTCTTTAAATTGAGTGTTTAGAACTTGTTCTTCTAAAGCTGCTTATCGATCTGACTACCCTCACCACCGTTAGGCGCCTCGCTTTAAAATGGGGATGAGGTATGTGTTTATTCTTGATGCTTTATGTGGTTACGTGATGCTTGATGTGATCTTGGTTTCATGTGTTTTGGCACGTAAGAGTTTACGTGATGTAAGCGTGATGTGGATGAGATATGGTTGGATGGTGATGTGGGCGTGGAAGTGATTGTTGATGAGGCGAAAGGGCTGTGTTCTTTGTGATATGGGAACCATTGATGTGGTATGATGTGATTGATATGATCATGAATGGATGATGTGAATCTATGTGTTTACATAGAAATATGTGATTATTGAAAATCTTGTTTATATTGATAAGCGAGTGCTTGTAAGTGAATCATGTAATTGTTCGTGATTATTGTTATGAATATCCATATCGATGTTGATATGTGTTGGAAGTGAATATGTGTCGTGAGACATGTTAACCCAGTTGGCTAGGGGCAGGATAGGAAACGTGAATATTTGTTGTTATTTTGATGAACTAACATGTAGGTTTATGGATATTGATGGCCCGGACAACGTTGGTTAAGATCCCAGGATGGATGAGCGGTCCGTAAGTTCGAGAATGTACCAGAATGTCCATGAACCGTTGGGAGTATTTTGGGGAGATTTGTTGGATTGTGGAGAAAGATTCGAGATAGTGGAAAGGTATGCGAGTACGAGGCTTACTATCGGATGACCGAAAGGCTACCGACAAGTTGGCAACTATGGGCAAGAAGGCGAGTGCGTGATGTTTCGTCGGGATCCTATCACGGACACCTTACCTTGGATTTCCACGAGTTATTTGCTCGAGTGTGGAGCGGTGGGTGATCATCGAGCATACCATCGGGCGGATATGATAGCGAGGCATGTTCGAGGGCGATCCAGTTGATGGCGAGAGATGATGTTCACGAAGAGCCTTTGGAAGAGCGACCATCGCGTATCGATCGCTAGTTCATCGAGATACACGATCACTACACCTCCATCTACGATCCTCACTTCAGACGGACGAGGAATGATTTTGAGCGGACCTCCTGGTAGAGGATTGTCCATCCGGCGATGGCGGGGAAGAGGCCGGATCGAGAATCTTCATGCCACCGAGCGATGTCGAGTTGGCCTCCGGAAGGAGATTACGAGGAGGAGGAAGACCGGAGGAGGGCGAGGAGGGCGGTGAGGACTCGAGAGGACCCGTGATCGAGATAGCGATGACTCGAGATGAGGTTGAGCACGTTGAGGAAGAGGCGCGCGGACTGGAACCGAGAACAGCATTCACACGAGACTCGAGCGATCGGGCACAGCTTGGATGGGATCATACCCACGAGAGACTTGCTTCCATGCAGGATCGCTTTACCGAAGCGGCAGCCCGAATCCAAGCCCTAATAGGAAGGGAGAGAGAGGATGAGGAAAGGAAGAATGGAACCATTGAAACGACCGGAGAGTAGTGGACGGATATGGAGTACAGAGATCTGGGTAGTCAGTGTGTACAGTGATAGTCGCAGAGTCTGCTTAAAGCATGGACAGAGCAGCATCTTTTGCAGTGACCGGAGTCAGATTCTTTTGCTCATATCTGACCTTTTTGACTGACATACCTTGATCTTGTATTTTGACAGTCCTTTATGGACAATACTGATACTAACGTTGTTCATGATAGGAGGCTTATGTTTGATGCTTATATGTGATATGAGCTATGCCATGCTGATGTATGATCTATGTGATGTGTGATGATAATGTTATGTGAAATACATAACGATGATGTGTTGGCAGGTTGCATGTTTATATGTGATCGTGATATGTGGCATATGTGATGATATGTGGTTATGGGTGATGATATATGTTATGCGATGATACGGTTATCCATGCGAAAGTGTTTCTAATGTTTCAAATGTCGGTACAGAATGCCGAGAACAAGGAACCAGAGAAACAATAACGTGGAAGAAGCCCAAGAACCGCCTTTGGTTCAGCGGCATGCGATCGAGAGTTTTCGTAGGAAGAATCCCCCTACGTTCGACGGTCTCGGCGAACCGATCGGCGTTGAGCGGATCGATCCACGAAAGGATCTTGAATACATCGGTTGCGAAGAAGCGAAAAAGCTGAATGCGTAATCTTTGACTAACCGATGAGGCTGATTTACGGTGGGAATCCGTGAGGAGGACCTAACACCGAGACGATGGGAAGGTATATGTGGGAAAATTTCAAGGAAGAACTCATGGAAAAGTATGTGCTGGCGTTTATAGGCGGAGAAGGCAAAACAGTGCGGAATCTTCGTCGAGGAGAAGGGCGGTCACCGAGTGCGATCACTCGTTCAATAAATGCATCGCGTTATGCTACGTGCACAGTCGGCCGAGGCTGCCGGGCGAGATAGAGTTCGAGAGAGGACTCGACCGAGATCGAATTTCGCTCGTCGATCGGGAAGATCGGCGTATCGCGATCCTTGAACCGAGCTTTAAACATTGAGTCGATGTTGCCCGGGAAAACGATGCCACCGGACAGCCGGTGACGGAGGAAGAGTAAGAGGAAATGGGAAGATCGGGGAAAGCGATCGGTGTTCGAGGGAACGGGCGGTCCATGATTAGGAATCGGGTATTTAGGAAAGAAAAGCGACCTTGGGAAGAATTTCCAACCCATGCGGCGGTCGGCGGTGTGGAAAAACAGTGCCGAAAATGCGGAGGAATCATTTAGGCGAGTGCGAGCGAGGTAACGTCGAGTGTTATCGTTGTTGGAAGTTTGGACATTACGCGAGATTGTCCATTAGGAGGTCGGCGGTCGGCCGCCGGTGAGGCGGCATCCAGCTCGCCGAGGCAGAATAAAGCTCCGTCGAGGACAAACAGCGGAGCGAGGAGGTCACCCTAGGCCAGACAAACCAAAGGCCACCGCATGACAAGCAAGGGTGTATGCCTTGAATCGGCGAAACACAAGCTCCGAAATCTTGCGGTATAATCCATATGAGTGATATACCCGTTTCGCTTTGTTGATCAGAGAGCCTCACATTCTTTCGTTTCGAGAATCGCGTGTGCGAGGTTGGGTTTGGTACCCAGGAATCACAGTACCACAGAAATTAGCATCCCATCGGGAAAGTGCTAAAGGCAAAAGAGATATGCCGAACCGGAGGTAGAAATCACGTGCGAAGGTCTTTGTCAATTTGCATGTCATCGGAATGGAAGATTTCGATGTCATCTTTAACATGGATTTGTTGGAAAAGCACGGGCAACTATCGTTATCTCGAGAGAAGTTCCTTTTCGAACAGCCGAAGGAGTGGAAGTTTGTTTCCACGGCATAAGGATGGGTGTTTGCGTGCTATGATCTCGGCGAAGGCGGTGAGGATGATCGGGAAGGAAGCTTTGGTGAGTTTGACGAGGAGCGGAAGAGCGCAGCGATTAAGAAGGAGCGATGGTGTGTGAATATCCGGATGTGTTTCCGAGGACTTGCCGGGTTTACCGATGATAGACAAGTGGAATTCACTATTGATCCGGAACCGGAAGCGGCACCATATCAAAGGCAACATCTGAGAATGGCACCTAAAAATTGCAAGAAGCGAAAGCGCGATTCGCGGGAGTTGTTGGATCTAGGTTTTATCCGACCTAGCGTGTCGCCATGGGGGCGCCGGATTTTGTTCGTCGAGAAGAAGGATGGGTCGATGAGAAGCCATCGTGAGCGCTAACGAGGAGGCGAGTTCTTGGAAAGGATGCGTTTGAAAGCAAGGCTAGAAGATAGCAAGGATTCACGAGGCGAAGGACAACGCTATTATTCGAGGAAGGTTATGTGTGCCACTCGATAGGGAATTGAGAGATAAGATCATGAGTGAAGCTCATGAGACACCATATCTGACTCATCTGGAAGCACCAAAATGTCTGAGAGACCTTAAGAAGAACTTTTGGTGGGAAGGAATGAAAAAAGGATGTAGCAGCGTTTGTGGAGCGTTGTTTGGCTTATCGGCAAGTGAAAACGTGCACCAACGTCCGTCGGGTTTGTTGCAACCGCTACCAATCCCGAGAGGGAAATGGGATCATATCGATATGGATTTTGTGGTGAGTTTTCCAAGGTCGGTGCGAGGAAACACCGCTATATGGGTTGTCGTCGATGGGCGACGAAGTCAGCTCATTTCTTACCGATTCGGATGGCGTCGGGTTAGATAAGCTTCTGCGACTTTCGTTAGAGAGATCGTGCGGTTACATGGTGTGCGGTATCGATTCGTCGGATCGTGACCGAGGTTCACGTCGAGGTTTTGGAGGAGTCTCAGGAAGCCATTGGGGACCAAGCTGAATCTCGATCTGACTTTCCATCCTCGGGCCGGCGGTCGGTCGGAAAGGATGATTCGGTCTTGGAAGATATCTGCGGCGATCGTGGCCGATAGAGGAGGAAATTGGGAAGAGATACTACCTTTGGTGGGTTTGCCTATAACAGCAGTTATCGAGCCACCATAGGAATGGCTCCTATGAGCGTTATGCGGAAGGAAGTGTCGATCGCCACTTTATTGGGACGAAGTGGGCGAGAGAAGATGTTAGGACCGAGATGGTTCAGCAGACGGTCGAGGTTATCGATCGAGATCAGCGAAGGATCAAGGAAGCTCGGGGCGAGCGAAGTCCTATGCGGACAAGCGTCGTCGGATCTTTAGTTCATGATCGGAGATCGCGTTTTCATAAGGTTTCCCGACGAGAGGAGTCGTTCGTTTTGGGAAACGAGGTAAGTTGCGACCGAGGTTCGTTGGACCTTTCGAAGTTCTTGAGAGACAATAGGCCCCGTTGCCTATAGGTTAGCTTTACCACCTATCATCGGAGATGTGCATGACGTGTTTCACGTTTCTCGATTGAGAAAGTGCGTGTTCGACCCAAAACACGTGATCAAGCATGACCAGTGGTTTTGCTCGGGATTTGAGTTACGAGGAGAGACGGTGGTTGTTTTGGAGCGAAGTCGAGGGGAGGAACAAGCAGATTCCGTTGGTGAAGGTGTTGTGGAATCACCATGGCGAAGAGGAAGCTACGTGGGAGTTGGAAGACAAGTTCAGGGCTCAGTACCCTGAGTTGCTTTCTCCACGTGTTTGAAATTTCGGGGATGAAATTTTTTCTAAGGAGGGAGGGATGTAATACCCCGTCTTTTCTAACCATCAGGTTTGCATGGCACATTTTTCGAGAAAGGTTAAAAGGTTAACTTTTTGTTTCGGTGATGCGACCGTCACGATACCTCAGGCGTTGTGAAGAGTGTCTTATGACGAATTCATAGACACTAAGTATGCAGGTTTTCGACCACCCACGAAGGTTTGGCACTCCGGGAAAATTATCTAAAAACCGGACTTTTCATGGGTCTTTTAAAAGCATATCTTGTTTATAGTCGTTGTGTCCAGTATTTTATTTCGTGTCCATGGGTACTAAGTTTGCTAAATTTTGGAGTCCGTTTCCAAAAGTTGCGTCGCTTTTGCGTTTTCGAAAAAGACGCTTGCGCAATTGCTGCGACCCTCTGCTTTCCTAAAATAGGAGGCTAGGGCCTTGTTTCAACGTTCATTTCCTTCGTCTCTATGTGTTTACGAGATGAGGCGAGCAGCTCCAGTGCTGTCGGAAGTCTTTGGAGGAGTGGGGATCGGCCGGGAGGCTCGGCGGCGGCGCCATTCTTGGCTGCTTGCCCACCACCGCCGATCATACCGTCCCCGGTAGCCCCGTTTTTCTGTTTTTGTCCTTTTCTTCTTTTGATTCCGACTTTTAGTAGATCGTATAGCATAGAACTCGGGATTCTAAAGGGACGAGATGGGAAAACGGCCGGAGGCCGGCCAATTTGGCCATTACCGCCGCCGCCCATTGCCGTCACCGCCGTGAGCTGTGGCCGTCGATTTTGTTGGCCACCGAGCCACCTTTTGGCTACGGGTCCTTTAGGTTTTGAGTTCCGGGCTATGCATTGCACTAAAGTACCGATTCCGTTTTTCTGTTTTTCGCGTTTCTGCATGTCGGGATGTTTTCCGTTGCTTCGAGTTTTCTAAAGGAAGTACATGTCCGGGTTATCCATTTTCAACATAGTTTGTCATTCCATGTTCGTTGTTATGTATATTGCTTATGTTTCCATTTTCATGCATCGATTTTGGATGGTTTATCTAGATCGAGGATGAGCATCGATTTTGAAGCTTCTTGTTGCTAAGATTTGAGTCGACTTGCATGCATGCATATTTTGAAAGTACCCTATTATAGGTCTTGATGCCTTGAATATATTTCCCTTCTGCATCGAGTTGATTTGAAAACCCGAAGAGTGCCAAATGCGGGTTCAGAAAGTTGAAAACCTTAGTTTTGCTTCGATCTTCGTTTGGATCACGATGTTGCTTTGCTTTGTGGGATGTGACCCCAAAAGTTGTTCCGTCTTGTTGCCAGGTACCTACCAGTGCGATCGGTGAAGTCATCGGATCCGTAGATATCTCCCGGTTGACGTTTTCGTGTGTTCAGGTTGGGTTATATATGCTTATTTTGAGTTATTTATCTGATATTTCAAAATAAAACATGTGCACCGTAAAATGTTTTGGTGAAGTTATTACTGTTCTCTGATCCGAGATATGGTTCTATTGTGATTGTGCACGGATCTCTATTCGGTGGTTGATCACCATCTTGAGTATTGATCGTGAGGATAAACCCGAACACGTGGTTATGGTTACGAAGGATAGACCCCATAAGTCCACGGAAATGATAATGAGGTGGTTATGGTTACGGCGAGTTTGACCCACGATGTCCACACCGAGTTAGCCATTTGGATACGTTAGGGCATGGGTGTTGGATATGTTCGGGCCGAGATATTGTTGGTGGTGGATATGTTACGGGCGAATAAGAGGTGATGGGCTGGCGGGATCGTTCGAGCCGTGGTTCTATGATGAGAACAACGATAATAACGGATCGGTGTCGAAAAGCGAAAAATCTATTTTGCTTACTTAGAAGTTGATTTACGTTTAAAACCTTCTAAGGTAAGTGCTCTGAACACGCATCATGATTCTTTTGATTTATGATAAAACCCGGTGAGTGCGCTAGTACTCACCCCAAACTCTTTTCAAATCTTTTCACGGATGGAGGAGGGTCGGACGGGCCCGCCGAGGGTGGGCTGCGGGTTCTTCATGCTATGCTTCAGCGATGTTGTGTTATATATGTATTACGATGTTGATGTATTCTTGTCCCTTATTTTGCTTTCGATTGGGAACAAGATTTGCTATTATGTCATTATCTTTGTGAGTCCGATATGAGCATGCTATATGGTTGACGGTCTAGTCAACGGTGTAATGCTATTTTGCTTTCTTCCATTACTTGTTATAAACCAAGATCATGTTTTATGAGGTTGTGATATCGATATTATTACATTGATGGATTGTTTGCGCCCCCCCCCGAGGATATGTCCTAGTTATAGAGGAGATCTTGCCCGATTTCATGGTCACATCTTCTTATCATGTATGTTATATGTATTCCCTTCTTCCCGCTTCTTAACCCCCACCCCTAATCATACCCGGCATCCGTGCCTTCCCTCGGGAATTGGGCGTGACATGGAGGTCGAGTTTTTGTCACTTTCATTGATGATTACTCGAGTGCGGATCGTATACCGCTTCACCGCAAGTCTGAATGCTTTGAGAAATTCAAAGAATTTAAGGCGAAAGTGGAGACGAAGCTAGGTAAGAGCATCAAGTCACTGCGGTCTGATCGCGATGGCGAATGCCTCAATAACGAGTTCATGGACTATTTGGTGCAGTGTGGGATTACCTCCCAGCTCACTACACCGGGTACACCACAGCAAAATGGTGTGTCAGTTTTAAGAAATATGACTCTCTTAGAGATGGTTAGATCAATGATGAGTTATGCAACATTGCCTATTTCGTTCTAGGGGTAGGCCTTAGAAACAGCGGCATATTTGCTCAATCTAGTACCGTCCAAATCCGTTGATAAAACCCCTTTCGAGTTATGGTTTGGGCGCAAGCCTAGTTTAAGCCATATACGGATATGGGGCAGTCCAGCATATGTGCTGAACAAGAAAGCTGATAAGTTGGAGGCTAGATCTGAAGGAATGCTATTTATTGGTTATCCTAGAGGAACGAAAGATGGTTATTCATATAGTCTTAAGGATCAGAAGGTCGTTATTAACACTAATGCCCGATTCTTAGAAGAGGACTACAAAAAAAACCACAAATCCAAAGTTGAATAATACTTCAAGAATCAGAAGATGATCGTATTCCGCCACCGATTAGGCCAAAGGTACGAGATATCGTGTCTAGTGGGAGGGGTCGCCATCAGATACTTCAAGAAATTGAAGTGGATCGAGTTACAGTGGAAATACCGACCGTACAAGTGGCACCTACCCAGCAAGTTGTGCAAGATAGAGAACCATAGGTTACTGCACCCACCGTTGCCATTGTGCTAGTAGCGCCTCGTCGTAGTGGGAGGGTTGTTCGTCAACCCGAGCGATTTATGTTCATGGGAGAATCTTTGGATTTAGTCCCAGGAAACGAGCAGGCTGTAATTGACCCATGGACATACAGCGAGGCGATACAAGACACAGATACAAGATCATGGCACACCGCTATGAACTTAGAAATTAAGTCCATAACAGCTATAGATATAAACGAGAAAACACCTCTACCAGATGGCAAGGAAGCCATAGATAGTAAGTGGGTATACACGAGGAAGAGAGATTCAGATGGAGAGGTTTCGGCTTTTAAAGCTAGGCTTGTGGCGAAAGGGTACACTCAGATTGAGGGCATCGATTTCAATGACACCTTTTCGCCTGTAGTAATGCTCAAGTCCATCAGAATTATTCTAGCCATAACAGCTCACCCAAACCTTGAGGTTTGGCAAATGGATGTGAAAACCGCTTTTCTAAACGGTTACCTTGAAGAAGGTAGAGACATCTGTATGCAGCAACCCGAAGGTTATGTGGTGAAGGGTGAACAGCATCAAGTATGGAAGCTTAAGAAGTGCATTTATGGACTTAAGAAAGCTTCCAGATCATGGAACTTATGCTTTGACGAGGTGGTAAAGTCCTATGGATTTACCCAGTTGCCTAACGAGAGTTGTGTATATCGTTTGGATGTCAACGGTGACGTGGTATTTATTGCACTAACGTAGATGACATCCTTCTTCTTGGAAATAACGTGAAGCTGTTATCAGACGTAAAGAGTTGGTTATCCGATCAGTTTCAAATGAAAGACTTAGGAGACGCAACATACATTCTAGGGATCAAGGTTTATCGAGATCACAAGAGAAAAATGTTTAGCTTATCTCAGGCGTCTTACATTGATACTGTGATTACTCGTTTTAGCATGCAGACCGCCAAGAAGGGATTGCAACCCTTCAGACATATCTAAGAAGCAGTCACCTATGACTACAAAGGAGATAGAGAAAATGAGATAAGTTCATTACGCTTCCACCGTAGGAAATCTCATGTATGCAATGCTATGTACGAGACCCGATATCTGCTATGCGGTAGGCATAGTAGCTAGATATCAGTCTAACCCTGGACAAGCACATTGGACTGCGGTAAACCATATACTCAAGTACCAGAAAAGGACTCGAGATTATAGGCTAGTTTACCAAGCAGATAGTCTAATGCCTTTGGGTTATTCAGACTCGGATTTCCAAGCTGACCGTGATGAGAAAAAGTCTACCTCAGGCAATATGTTTTGTAATAACCCGCACTCCTGTAACAGAGATTAGCTCTTGATTAAGAGCTTATAAGAAGGGCATTGTATCCCTAAGGAAGAGTTGTTTAAGCTAGAAGCTTTTAAGTTAAGCTCGAGTCGAGAAGATAGAACCTGAGATAAGATTCTTAGTTATTGTCTAGAATAAGAGGATTTAGATTTCAAGAGTCTTGAGATGATAGATATATGTGTTCATAGAAGTCATAATCTCAGAGTTTTAGAATTTCAGAGTCTTTGCTCTTTTTGATATATATGTTTGCCGCATAAACCCGAATCAATTGCAGAATATCCAAAATGGTTTATGAGGCCAAAATATTTTTAATAATCGAATTTTGATGTTTATAATCCATTATTGAGTTTTAAAAGAGAATATCAAGCAGAGAACGTTTTATCAGAAATTGAGTCTTGAAATCAGAACGGTATGGATTAATAGCATTCATTTATAACATTACTATTAATTTCTAGAAAAGTGTGCATTTTCTAAAAGTGATTATTCATCATGATTAAAGAAAATGAAAAATTTGAAAAAGAAAAAGAATAATCTAGAATGGGTGAATAATCACCCCATTAAAGAAAAGCAAAAATAAAATAAAATTTGTGGATATATATATATATATATATATAGGGAGTTGATCAAATGAGAACCATATCTTTTTTGCGAACTTTGCGAACCATGCATAAAATGTTGAAGATGATGCAAAAAAGGGCATAAAGTTGTGCATAACGAAAACTTTCTAAAATTATTTTGTTGTGCAACAATTTTAGAAAGTTTTCGTTATGCACAACTTTATACTGTTTTGTGCATTATCTTCAATATCTTATGCATGGTTCTCAAGTTCTCAAAAAAGATGAGTTCTCACTGGATCCAACCCCTATATATATATATATTACTATTCATCATCTTTATTATTTTTCCTCAAAATTCCGTCCAACACACACTTACACACACTAAAATTTTTGAAAATTTCAAGCTTGATTTTAGCAAGATCCAACAGTTGAAATCACGATCCGTCTTCGTATTAAGGTATGTCTCCATCTTTAGATCATATCTACGGTTTGAAAAATTGAAAAACATGAACTTTTGAGCATGTTATATTTTCGGTCATTTTGTAGAATTATGAATGGATATATTGTTGTTCGATTATCTCTTGATATTGTGTTACATCTATCGTCTACGAGTTATTTAACGTTGAATTTTCGAGCATATGTTCATTCTTTGGAATTTTGTGATTTTCAAAAATTATGGAGGCCTTAATCTTGAATTTATGATGTTGATATGCTTGTTATTCCTTCATATATGTGTTGTTGGGTTGATATAAACATGTTTTGAGCAAGAAAAACGTTTGAAATCGAACTTACGTTGAAACCCCTTTTCGGCTGAACCCTAAGCTCCACATAATGTTGGATTTTCGATTTTATTTGATCATTCTGAGTTCATATTTGGATTCTATGAAATGAATAATGCTTAAAATCACTTATTCGGATTTTTCGGCCGACGTATTCAAAAAAATTGAAAAATTTAGTTTGACGTCAAAAATGTGTTTTCAATGCGAAAGCTTTGATCTTTGTTTTTTGATGGTTGATTGATGATTTTTGATGATAGTTGAGCATATATAGAGGTTCGTTTAAGATAGATGTCATCTCACGTGATTTTTCACGTTGGTCATAAACTATGTTTGTAAAGTGTTATTGGTTTTTGGTTAAGATTAGATGGTTTAGGCATGTTGTTGAGTCTTCTATGCTTGTTTAGCCATATGAGGCTTAGTTAAGTCTTGTGGTATGTTTAAGATGTTAGAGGATGCAATGACTCATGTATTTATAGACCATAAAGTCATGTGTATCAAGAAGTTATAGTCGTGTTGACGACTTAGATAAAGAGTTATCTTCTTGTTTGGTTCTTGGTAGACTTTTATGCTGCTGTATGTTGATCGAAGGACCAAGAGAGAAGAAGAAAGAAGTGAAAGACAAAAAGAACAGTCCACCCGAGTGGCTGTAGCCAGGTGGGTAAAAATCTTTTCTAAAAATGATACGATATGCTTTTACATATTTTCAAAATGATATGATATGCATTTATTTGAAAAGTTTACTGACTTGTCTGATTTTGAGCATGAGCATGAGCATAATGCATTTACCTATCCACGGAAGAGAAAGAAAAAGTAAAAGAGAAAGAAAGAAAGAAAAAGAAAGAAAGAATAGACCGACGTCGGTAGTGATCTTCGGGTCAAGGTGTGTTTGAGAATGAGGCCTACTTCTCAACACACAGAGAAAGTTCGTGGATATGGGAAGAGAAAGAGAAAGTTGTCTGCAGACATAAGACATGCATATGCATTTGTTATGATGCTATGAATATGAAAGCAAGTAAGTGTTTATTTAAGATACATGCACAGGTTATTTCACTAAAACCCCTGTGTGTTGCAATGTTATGGCAAGTCAATCCTATAGCTCTAAGAGCAATGTTTTATATGTTTTCGGCATATACCCACTGAGTGCATTTTTGTACTCACGTCCTGCATGTATTTCTAAACGTGCAAGTTGGAATCGAATGCTGTGCAAAGGAGCTTCTCTAGATTTTTTTACTCATGATGATATTGTTCGATTGTTGATATTATTCGCTTGATGTTATCATGTTTTGTTGCCCAGAGTTTTATGTCATCATACATAATTCTAGCCATACTTCGCGTTGCCGAGCTTTGGCCTTCACCTACTTTGGTGTTTTTATTATGCTGAATTGATTATAAACCTGATGACAGTCTTTATTTTGTTGTTATGATCTCGGCATTGTTGTTATGATGTCGAATTCCTTCTGAGAATATGGATTTATTTAAATATCTACGTGAACAAGGATTTACTTGAAGGTCCAGAATTATTTTGATGGATCCAATATTTTATATAATGCCTTTGAATCATTGTCAAATCATGCTTTGAAACGTTGATAAATCCTTATTATTTTCAAAACATGCTTGAATACATATATTTTTGGTTTTGATTATCCTATCGTGATTTTCTTTCCTCAGTCGTTGTTCTTTTTCATTCGATTCTTCATTGTGGTTTGAGGACTTAGAAACATCCTTTGTCCGTTTCCATTTTACCTCTTTGGAACATAAATGTTTGATTCCTTCATGATGGAAGTTGATGTCACACATTGTTATTGATAAAATATTGGTCACAGTTATTGTTATTGATTATCAGAATTTCTTTCTTAACCCACGTCATGGCCTAATTATTTGACTAAGATATGGTTAGGGAATTTGGGCTTTGAAAGAATGGTATCAGAGCAGGTTTTGAATTCTGAACCTATGAGCCTTTGTAAATTTGTGCAGTTTGTGAACAGTTTTGAATTTTGGGCTTGTAAATCCTTGTGAACTTTTTCACAGCTGAGCACAGTTTTGAATTCTGAACTTATAAACCCTTGCGAATCCTTGTGGAGCTTGTGCGTTGTTTGAGATCTGAAACCGTGAATCTTTGTGACTCTTGTGCAGTTTGTGCACTTTGAGCATATGAATTCTTTTGAGTTGACTTTGTTTGAGAATATGAGTTTATGAAGTTAGTTGTTTGACTCTATCTTGAGAATTTGAGTTTATGGAATCAGTTGTTTGATTCTTTTTTTAGAATATGAGTTAAAGAGTCAGTTGTTCTTAAGAGAAGCTCAGCATTCTGATTCCATCATCTCTAGCTCACCAGGTAAGAGCTTATGATTATGATTATGATTATCATAGTTGATGATTGAGTATGTGCTTTATTTGTATGAATTGAATTGATGATTGAGTATATGCCTTATTGAATGAATTGATATATGTGATTGTATGTTTGAAATGAGTTATTGCTTTATGAGCTGAAGTTGAAAAGAAATACTAAGAAATGACGGCAGAGCAACATGAATATATTTTCTGCAAGCGTTCGAGCATTCCTTTTCTCTAGGATGGCGAGGACCCTCCGGACAGCTCGGAAGAGTACGACTCATTTGTCATCATCTCGTTTGTCATCATTTCGTTTATCGTTATCTCGTTTGTATTCATAACGTTTGTCGTCGTCTCGTTTGTCATCATCAACAAGGATCAAAGAACGTTTCTATTTGTATATACACCAGATGAGCAGCTTATGAATTTCTCGCTCAATTCCATCTCTTATGGAGAGAGGCATATGAGCACGGTGCATCGGGATGGAATACTCCAATTGATTTTTTTATTGCCTGAGGAATGGCAAGATTGGGCTGCTGCTGTTGCCATTGATTAAATTGAGCCTGGTTTTATAGCTTATGAGCAAGCTGATTTTTCCAGACTCCTAACTACCATCAGTTCTCAGTATGATGTACACTTGAGTTCCCTTTTTGGCTATTTTTCCCCTATGGCCGACTTTATCTCAGTTGTTCATTAATTCCAGTTGGCTAGTAACTTTTCTTTTATACCTGATGACGAAGAGAACATTGAACCCATTCATGTTGATTCTACCACCCTTGAGTATGATGCTAGTACCCATGCTCTAGAAATAGAGTTTTTGTAATATCCCGCAGTTTTAATACCTAATTACGATAATTAAAATCGTAATTTAGAGATTAATCCCGATTATTAAAATCTAATTAGTCGATGCTCGATTTTGACTAAGCATAATTGGATAATTTACGTGTGACATTCATCGACACTTAGTGAATTAAGGAATATAGTTTCGATATTCCTTGAGCGTATTGTTCTAACGTCGAATAAAATCAGCGAGTTAAGTCTTACGGTGTTTTAAGCAATTAAGCTTAAATTTGAAATTTCCTATTATTATAGGAATAAATAAAGTTGTTACAACTTTATTTTGAACATTTAGAGATGTTTCAACTATGGGGATCTTGAGGCGTTTGACGTCTACGTTTAGAATAATTTCATAACTTAACCAAATGATCTCGAATTATAAAATTCAAATTCCTATGATTATTTTATAATATAAGAGCATTATTATCATCAAAATAATTCTAGAAAATTTAGGAATAAGATGTGCCTTATTGATGGGTTCGATAACCTAATTTTAAAATTTAGGGTTTTGTGATCTAAATTTTGTTCTAAATATTTTTCTATGGTTAGATTCATCATCTATGATTATAATGTGCCTCATAACTATGTGTTAGCTATTTATTACAATAAAATAAAATGATTAGCACATAGAAACCCTAATTTTCGAAGATGTGCTACTATATGTGCTAATTAATTTTAATTGCTACCCAATTATGATCCTATGATAATTTTTATATTAAAATGATATTATTAAGGATAATATATAGTATTACATCATGTTGCACAAAGTGGGAGCACACTTGTGCATAAGGGACGAAATTTTACAACTTTTTATAAGATTTTATGAAGAAAAATCTTGCTTTAATTAATGTAAGGGATAAGATATGATCTCATCATATCATGAGGTGTAAAGTAGAGTTAGAATTCAATTTGAACAAGTAAACCATGGCTCACACATTGAGAGGGCCGAAAATATCATAATTTTATGTGATAAAATTTTTTTTTACACCATGTGTTGAATTGTGTGAAGATAAGATAAGATCTTATCATGTATTAGGTGTAAAGTGGTGTTAGTTATCAAATTGAACAAGTAACCTAAGGTTGGACACTAGTAAGGGGCGAAAACATTGAATAAAAATTAGGGTTGGAGGAATTAAATTCCAAACTATATAATAGTGCCATGTGTAGTTAAAATAATTGACTTTCTAAATACTACCTTATAACATAATAATAATATAGTATAAGATAAGAAAAAAATAAAAATTTAATCCTAGGACTAGGTAATAGGCGACACACACACATGCATAACTATGTGATAAACTTTATACTATGTGATAAGGATTATCGATGCAATTATTAAGTGATAAGGTGACCTAAGGATGAGTTGTAAAGATAAGATAAGATTTTGTTCTCTTATGCAAGTAGATGGTTGATATCTTTCATGTAATTATGATATAACAAGTGTACACTAGATATTTTAAGTGTAATAATTAACATACAACTTGCATATGCCTATAAATATAACATGAAGCTCTCCATTCTCATTCACAAACCCATAGTGACCGAAAATATAGAGGAGAGAAAGTGAGAGTGTTCTCCAATCCTTGATCCCAAACTTAGATCATATAAACGTCACCGATCAAAATCCGTACCGATTAAAAGGTTAGATTTCTTATGAGCTTTGTATATACGTTAGAATTTTCGATGTTCGTCCGTTAGAATTCATGTTATAAGCTATATGTGTGATTTTCGAAAATCATGAAACTTGTGCTAATTTGTTTAGATATTGTACTTATATGATGTTATTAATGAGTAGTATAATTATATCACAAAATCAAGCATGCTAATTTGTTTAGATATTGTACTTATATGATGTTATTAAGCAAGTAGTATAATTATATCACAAAATCAAGCATGATATTAAAGCGTATATGTTGGCGAAAACTTAAGGGTGTGATATGTTGATGAGTATGATTTTTAATTGTTGATTTGAGCATGAAATCATGATCTAGGTATTAATTATTATTGCCATATGATTTTATGTAGAATTTTGAAACACTTTAGTACCTAAGTCTATGAATTTCAAAATTATAGGACATGATATTATGTTGAGATATAATCCATGTTTGAGTGTCATCATAACATATTGAAAGTGTAGAATCATAATATAATGTTGTATGAATTTATTGGATTTGTTAAAAATTTATTGGACCTAAGTCCAAATTTTCAAAGGTGACTTAGGAAGATTAAATTCAATTGTTCACAATAAATAAATAAAAATTTATAATAAGGATGCTTATAGATAAGTATGTGTTATGTGATTTTATTGGAATTTTTGGAAATTATTTGCTTAGTTTAATTAGGGTTTTCGAAAACTATATGTTATAAGTATTAATGTTATAAATTTATTTTATGAAGTATAATTGCATAATATGATCCAAAATGATGTTTTAGACATATTATGATTTTATGGGAATTTTTAGAACAAGAATTGCACATAAAATAATAGAATTACATAAAAGGAATTAAAAAGTCAAAATGTTGACTTTAGTCAAAATTGTTGACTAAATGTTGACCAAGTCAAAATCGTTGACCAAAATCGTTGACCAAGGTCAAAACGCACGAAACTCGATAATACACGATCTATGTGACGTAGTACGTTTAGTAACAATGTGAGTTACGTTACGTAAGTACATTAAAACGTACATTATGTGATAAAAAGATGAAATATCTCTTATATGATGAATGATTTCATAATCGACATCATTTTGATTAGCAAACGTCAAAATAAGTTCGACGTTAGCTGTAACGCCCCCATCCTTGTAATAGAGACATTACTAAAATCTTTCTTTCTTTAACAATTATAAAATAATAATGACAATAATAATAATATTGGTAAATATTATATATAAGCGTGGAGGAAAAATTGACGAGCAGACGGCATATACCCTATAAATACGTATATGCCAACTGAAACAACAACACCAACAAAGAAATAGCAATTACGACAATAACAATAGCAACTAGGGACACAACCCTCAACAAAATATATACATATCTATTAAATATCATAGTATATCAAACATAGTTTTTAGCGAAAACCATTTAAGTTTGTTCTCAACACATTTGAGTACTAGCATGGTTTAAAACATATTTACATAAAACATGATCACGAGAGAATGTATGTGAGCTCATTCACAAGCATCAACCGTCAACTTCTCACTGCAAAAACATATATGAAAATAGGGGATGTGAGCATCTAAACATACTCGATGGGGAATACACTGCAAGCGCTTATAACCAATCACGTAATGCACACAACATAATGAACTCTTCTTTAATTACCCTTGCTTGGGTACTCATTATTTATCTCATTGGCGATTACCCTTGCGGGTACTCATTATTTATCGCGTTGGTTAGCCCCTGTGGGCCTCCTAGAGGTAATTCTTTAACATTGAGCCCTTGTGGGCCTCCTCGAGTGTAGATCGCTACACTAGACCCCTTGTGGGTCTCCCTCGAGGGTACTTCTTTAACATTCTAGCTCACATGCATGCACAAAACATAACAATGATTATAACCATACAACAGACTTACGGATCGAGTAAATCCCACCTCGTGTAGGCGTTTGAAAAGACTCTTTAGCTCTTTGCTTGGTTGTTCGTCCTTGAGCTTGGATGTCGCACCACCTAGTACTTTAACATGACTCTTAACTAAGTTTCATATGTCCATTAATTATATAAGACTCATCAACATGTACAAATTATCGAGTCTTAACCAAAAATCAACAATACCCTTTTTAACCTAACGTATGTTCAACGTGAAAATCGCATAAGGCGTCATTTATCTTAAACGAGCCTCCATATATGTTCAACTATTATCAAAGAACATAAATCAATCATCAAAATCCAAAATCAAAGCTTTAGCATTGAAAGCCCTAATTGACGTCAAACTAAAATTTTCCAAATTTTGAATACGTCGGTGAAAAATCGAATAAATCATTTTAAGCTTTAATCATACCATAGAATCCAAATATGAAGTCAAAATGATCAAATAAAATCAAAATCCAACATTACATGGTCTAGGGTTTTCGCCAAAAGGGTTTTCAACGACCGATTTCAAACGTTTTTCTTGTTCAAAACATATTTATTTCAATCCAACAACACATATATGAACAAATATCAAGCATATAAACAACATAAATTCAAGATAAAGACCTCCAAAATTTCGAAATTTACCAAATTCAAAGAATGCACATATGTTCAAAATTTCAACGTTAAGCGATTAAATCGGCGATTAACTTAACATAAGATCAAGAAATCATCAAACAACAACACATCCTCTTCATAATTCACAAAATGACCGAAAATACATCATGTTCATAAGTTCATATTTTCTAAATTTCAAACCATAGATGTGTTCTAAGGATGGAATTATACGATTTGAAGATCGATCGAAAATTTAACGGTTGGATCGTGAAATTTGGAGCATGAAGTTTTCAAAAATTTAGTGTGTGTGTAGTGTGTGAAGCACGAAATTGGGGAAGAAAAATGATGAAAATGATGAATAGTAGCCTATTTATAGAAATTATCCACAAATTTTCTTTTATTTTTAATTATTTTAATGGTGATTATTCACCATTCTAGAGAATTCTATAATTCTCTACACTTCTCCACACATTACCACATATTAGGCATCAAATATTCATATTTACATATATATCCATTTGTTATTTTCTTTTAATTTATTACTCTAATGCATAAAATGTAAGCGTTTTAATCGATTCTTATATCCAAATCACGTAATATCATGAATTAATGACCAATGCATAAAATTAAACTTTCATTAAAAATCATAATTATAATTTACTAAAGCATTAAAACTTATAATATCAAACTTTACATTTTCGCTAGGCGAGCGTCCTCGCTCTTGAACAACAACACAAAACGCTCAAAACTCAAATTTTCATTAGTTCACAATTTAAAGAAAAATAATTCATTCTTAAAATATAAATATATATATATATATATCATATTTCTTTATGAAAATTTCTGGGTATTACATTCTACCCCTTAAAAATAATTTAGTCCTCGAAATTAACACAGTAAATCTCTAAGGTTGGGATAGCGAACCAAAGTTCATCTTCTCTTTCCCATGTGGCTTCCTCGGTCCATGCCTACTCCATTGTATTTTCATCAAAGGCACTCTCGATTTCTTAAAGTATGCACCTTTCTATCTAGAATAGCAATGGTGCCTCTTCAGTATGTTAGATTTGGTGAAACACAGAAATTCTCATGAGATATAACATGACACGGATCCGAAATATATTTCCTAAGCATCGACACGTGAAACACATCATGAGCGCCACCAAGTCGGAGGTAAAGCTAATCGATATGCCACATTTCCTATCCTTTCAAGTATTTCAAAAGGCCCTACATAACGAGGTCAGAATTTTCCTTTCTTGCCAAATCGATCACCCTTTTATCGGCGCTATCTTTAAAATACCTTGTCACCAATCTCAAGTGTATATCCTTTCGCTTTTGGTCAAGATACGATTTCCGACGATCTTGGGCTGCCTTAATTCTTCTCTCGATCTTTGTGATAACTCCAACTGCTTTCTTCAATTAATTCAGCCCTAAAATCCCTCTCTCCAACTTCATTCCAATGAATTGGTGACCTACATTTTCTTCCATACATTGCTTCAAATGGAGCCATTCCAATAGTGGCTTGATAGCTATTATTATAAGCGAATTCCACCAACGGTAGATACTTCTCCCAACTTCCACCCATATCTAACACGCAAGCACGGAGCATATCTTCCAGAATTTGGATAGTTCGCTCTGTTTGTCCATCTGATTGAGGATGGTAAGCTGTACTGAAATTTAACTTAGTGCCTAAAGCTGACTGGAGACTTTTCCAAAAATTGGAAGTAAATCTTGTGTCTCGATCGACACAATGGACACCGCACTCCATGTAGCCTTACAATCTCATTAATATAGAGTTGAGCTAATCGGTCCATGCTAAAAGTCATCTTCATGGGAAGAAAGTGAGCTGATTTTGTCAATCTATCAATAATAACCCAGATAGCGTGATTACCTCTAACTGTACGCGGTAACCCAACCACAAAATCCATAGAAATGTGTTCCCATTTACACTCGGGAATCTCAAGTGGATTTAGTAATCAGACGGTTGTTGATGTTCGAATTTCACCGTTGACATGTAATGCATTTTCTACAAACTCTCCAATGGATTTCTTCATATTCGCCACCGAGATTGATTTCAAATCTTTGTACATTTTGGTTCCTCCGGATGCACGGAATATGGAGTGTTATGAGCTTCTTCAAGTAGTTCTTGTCTCAATTCCTCATTATTCGGTACACACAATCTCCGTTAAAGACAAGAGTACCATCGGTCGTGATAGCAAATCCTTGAATTGTACCTCTCTTACGCTTTCGTTTCTTCATTTTGCACAAAATGGATCATTCTTTTGTGCCTCTAATTCGATCTTGAATTATCGGACGAACAACAAGTGCGTAAATGATTCCTATCGTGGTGTTTGGTGGCCACCACTTCCAAATTCAATTTCAAATTCTCTAATCGCTTCTTCTTTTTGGTAAGTAACGCTGCCACGTAACTTTTTCGCTCAATGCATCAAGAACTTCGTTTGCCTTTCCGTGATGATAGTGAATGGTGCGGTCATAGTCTTTAACCAACTCTAACCATCTTCTTTGCGAAGGTTTAACTCTTTCTGCGTGAAGAAATATTTCAAACTTTTATGGTCGTAAATGTCACACTTGCTCCCATAAAGATAATGTCGCCAAATCTTCAACGCATGTACCACACCGCAAGCTCAAGATCATGTGTCGGATAATTACGCCGTGGTTTCAATTGTCTTGAGCATAAGCTATCACATTTCCATGTTGCATTAACACACATCCAAGTCCTTGCTTTGAAGCATCACCAGAGATAATGAAACCATCGGTACCATCGAGCACGCTTAGAACAGGAGTTGACATGAGACGTTGCTTTAGCTCTTGAAACTTTGCTCACACTGCTCATTCCATTGAAACTTCTCATTTTACGTGTCAACTTTATCAATGGACCGAAATCTTTGAGAAACCTTCTATAAATCTTCGATAATACCGCCATTCCAAGAAAACTTCGACCTCATTCACATTAGTTGGTCTTTTCCAATTGCTTATCGCTTCAACTTTTGACGGATCTACTTCTATTCCTCTCAAGTAATCACATGTCCAAGAAAAGCAACTTGTTCCAACCAAAACTCACATTTCTGATACTTTGCATACAACTTTTCTTTTCTTAATATTTCCAATACGGTCCTGAGATGTTCAGCATGTTGCTTTTATCCTTGAATACACTAGAATATCGTCAATGAACACAATAACAAACCGATCAAGATATGAGTAGAAAACTCGGTTCATTAAGTCCATGAAGACGCCTGGCGCATTCGAGAGACCAAAAGGTACGACAATGAATTCAAAATTACCATATCTTGTTCTAAAACCTGTTTTCGGAATGTCACTCTCTTTGATTTTTAGTTGGTGATAACCCGATCTCAAGTCAATCTTTGAGAACACACTAGCACCTTTAAGTCGATCAAATAAATCTTGATCCCGGCAATGGATACTTATTTTAATCGTCAATCTATTCGGTTCTCGTAATCCACGCACATTCTTAGGGTTCCATCTTTCTTTTCACAAATAATACCGGAGCACCCCAAGGAGATACACTTGGTCGAATAAATTCTTTTCTAAGTAGGTCTTGCAATCGAACTTTGAGTTCTTGCACCTCTCTCGGTGCCATTCGGTATGGTGCTTTTGAGATCGGTGTCGATACGATCCTCGGCGGCACGAAGGATCTATCGACGCCGAACGAAGAACGAACAAGATGGAATATCCCAAAACCTCTCGAATCTAACCCTCAAGTGATATAGGTCAAGATTTCGCCTATACCCCAACTAGATAGTTGATGCAAAGAACTCGGGGACGATGAATGACACACTAACGAGGGATGGATGTCTCGTCGATCGTCGATAATTGAATTTCTTGGCAAACACAAGAAAATTCAAGAGCTAATGAAGAGAGAATAAAACTCAAATATATTCGTAAATCAAAAGTGAATATTTTCATATGCTTCATGCCTTTATATAGATCAAAAAAAGAAACCTAATCCTTGTCAAATAAGGATTCCTAATCAAAACAGGAAAATATAGAACCCTAATCCTTGTCAAAGAAGGATTCCTAATCAAAACAGGAAAATAAAGAACCCTAATCCTTGTCAAAGAAGGATTCCTAATCAAAACAGGAAACTAATTAATATAAGAGACCTAATTAAACTAGGATACTATTTAATCTAACATCTAAATGGGCTAAAGTTAAAAACATGCCCAACAATATCGGACTCCATCATTCCCCTCCTCTTGAGAAGGATTTGTCCTCAAATCCAAATCGCCACCTATATCAAACAGACTCACCCACTTCAATTCACTAGCCTTCGCAAGATACCAAATGTGGGAATCCAAACTTATATCCAAAGACAGATAAGCCTCCATGGCAATGTGGGACGATCATCCCCACCCCATAAGACCCAACCGCCTCGGTCGGCGATCCGGCGAACCCTATGAGACACCGACCCGGTGGAAGGTCACCGATACCAAATGATACGATCCGCCGGTACGAAGGATCTATCAAGACGCGAACGAAGAACGAACAAGATGGAATATCCCAAAACCTCGAATCTACAAATGATACGATCCTCGCTGGTACGAAGGATCTATCAAGACGTGAACGGAAGAACGAACAAGATGGAATATCCCAAAACCTCCAGAATCTAACCTCAAGTGATATAGGTCAAGATTTTCGCCTATACCCCAACTAGATAGTCGACGATAACTCGAGGACGATGAATGACACACGAACGAGGGATGGATGTCTCGTCGATCGTCGATAATTGAATTTCGGCAAACACAAGAAAATTCAAGAGCTAATGAAGAGAGAATAAAACTCAAATATATTCGTAAATCAAAAGTCAATATTTTCAGATGCTTACAAGCCTTTATATAGCCGAAAATGAAGTCTAATCCTTATCAAAGAAGGACTCCTAATCAAAGTAGAACTCTAATTTACAAAAGAAGTTTTAATAGACTAAGACTCTAGATAATCAAGCCTAAAAATCTGCGAAAATCTTGATACAAAACGTGGCCCATATGCCATATAATAATTAAATTCACAAAACTGGGTCGCGTCATTCTTCTCTCGAAAAGGATTTGTCCTCAAATCCAAGTCGTCACCTATATCAAACGGACTCACTCACTTCAATTCACTAGCCCGCAAAGATACCAAATGTGGAATCCAGTCTTATATCCAGCCGGATAAACCTCCGCGGGCAATGTGGGACGATTATCCCCATTCCATAAGACCCGATCGCCTCGCCGGCGATCCGCGAACCCTATGAGACACCGACCCAACGGAAGGTCAGCTCTGATACCAAATGATACGATCCTCGCTGGTACGAAGGATCTATCAGCACGCGAACGGAAGAACGAACAAGATGGAATATCCCAAAACCTCTGAATCTAACCCTCGAAGTGATATAGGTCAGTATTTCGCCTATACCCCAACCAGATAGTTGATGCGAAGAACTCGGGGACGATGAATGACACACGAACGAGGGATGGATGTCTCGTCGATCGTCCGATAATTGAATTTCTTGGCAAACACAAGAAAATTCAAGAGCTAATGAAGAGAGAATAAAACTCAAATATATTCAGTAAATCAAAAGTGAATATTTTCATATGCTTACAAGCCTTTATATGATGAAAAAAAGAAACCTAATCCTTGTCAAATAAGGATTCCTAATCAAAACAGAAAATAAAGAACCCTAATCCTTGTCAAAGAAGGATTCCTAATCAAAACAGAAAATAAAGAACCCTAATCCTTGTCAAAGAAGGATTCCTAATCAAAACAGAAACTAATTAATATAAGAGACCTAATTAAACTAGGATACTATTTAATCTAACATCTAAATGGGCTGCGAAAATAATTAAAGTTAAAACATGCCCAACAATATCGGACTCCATCATTCCTCCTTTTGAGAAGGATTTGTCCTCAAATCCAAATCGCCACCTATATCAAACGGACTCACCCACTTCAATTCACTAGCCTTCGAAGATACCAAATGGGAATCCAAATTTATATCCAAAGACAGATAAGCCTCCATGGCAATGTGGGACGATCATCCCCACCCCCATAAGACCCAATCGCCTCGGTCGGCGATCCGGCGAACCCTATGAGACACCGACCCAAATGGGGTCACTCGATACCAAATGATACGATCCTCGCTGCATGCGAAGGATCTATCGGACGTGAACGGAAGAATCTAACAAGATGGAATATCCCAAAACCTCTCGAATCTAACCTCAAGTGATATAGGTCAAGATTTCGCCTATACCCCAACTAGATAGTCGACGCAAGAATCTCTGGGACGATGAATGACACACGAATCGAGGGATGGATGTCTCGTCGATCGTCGATAATTGAATTTCTTGGCAAACACAAGAAAATTCAAGAGCTAATGAAGAGAGAAAAACTCAAATATATTCGTAAATCAAAAGTCAATATTTTCAGATGCTTACAAGCCTTTATATAGGCTGAAAAATGAAGTCTAATCCTTATCAAAGAAGGACTCTAATCAAAGTAGAACTCTAATTTACAAAAGAAGTTTTAATAGACTAAGACTCTAGATAATCAAGCCTAAAAATCTGCGAAAATCTTGATACAAAACGTGGCCCATATGCCATATAATAATTAAATTCACAAAACTTGGGCTGCATCGATGCTGCCCCGTATACCGATCTATTGTAAATTCAACTTGACGGTCCGGTGGAATCCTCGGTAATTCCTCGAAACACATCTACATATTCCTTACTACCGGTACTTCGTGATCTTACTTTTGTCGATTGTGTTTCATCATGGTAACTAAATACCCAAAGCAATTAATTTTATTAACATTTTCATCGCTTTTATCAGACTTGATAATTTTGGATGGAGCCTTTGTTCTCGCACCATGAAAAAAAATTTTGCTCTCCAGACATTGAATCTCCACTTCCGCTCACGACATCCGAAAGTGTTACATGATTCTTACCCATCCAATCCATTCCTAGGATTATATCAAATTCTCGCATGTCATAACATGAAGGTCGAAACTTCTAGTTCCTTTCCTCTAAATCTATTACTACGCCTTTTATTATCCTAGAAGTTATAATAGTTTTCACGAAGGAATGCTAACTTCTAGTGCATCACAATCAACATAGCAAGGCATTTCAAGATTGGAACAAAATTTTGTAGAGATAAAGGAATGTGTAGCTCCGTAATCAAATAAGACCAAAGTTTGAGTATCAACACTTGAAGAATACGTGATATCGTGTTCGCTCCATCTTTAGAGTTATCTTCTCCTTGTGTCATAGCGAAGACTCGGGCTTCACTTTCTTTTCGTGTACTTGCACTTTCTTTTCGTGCTCCTCATCTTATCGGGCGGGCTTATATGACACATGCCACAGTTTTCCACAAGAATAGCACACATTCTTTCCTAGCCAAAGATTCACCTTTATGATGTTTCTTGCAATTTGGGCACGGAGGCTTGTCGTTGCTTGTTGCGGTGTTTGCCGAACCCATCAAGAACGTGATATTTGTTGCCATCTCTTGCCCGACCGCTCACTTCCACTTTTCCCGAATTCTCCTTTTCTTTTCCATAAAATTCACGCTTCATCTCGGTTTCTAGTTGCGACCACTAGAAATAAACGTGCTCGCTCAATTACTTCCCTATAAGTTGCTAATTTCAAGCCGACTAATATTCCTCAATTTACGATCGCAACCCTTGTTCAAAACGGCGAGCTTTCTTCTCATCTGTATCAACCAAATCTTTTGGATTTGTATCTTGAAAGCGCTTTGGTTGAGCTTGTATACAATGTTTCTGTTACCACTATTACAATCTCCTATCTGAATTGAATATTTGATTGCATATATCATGTCCCCTTATCTCATATATAAGTTAGATCATACGGTGTGTGAAGATCACGAAGTCCGTATGATTGGTCAAGCTTAATGAGATATAAAAGTTTCACAACGAGACAACTTAAGGACGAGTTGTCGGTTTAGGCCGCAGATATAGATAAGAAGTGACTTGACTTAGTTGCTTGTCTATGCCGATGCACGCTCCGACGTATTGAAGGATCACAGTGAGATGAGTTCTTCTTTCTGACCGTCGTGAAGAACCAAGATCTCGGTGACTTACGATGATCTAAACCTCGATAAGGTATTAGGTGAGTATGAGTTGTTGTCCATCACTTTGACTTGTTATGGGTGAGGGTTATATGTTCTAACCCAAGATTCTCCGCATCTTGGGTGGTGGCAGTGCTTGTATGTCACGCTAGTTATCTGTATCGAGTCACCGTATCCGTTTAGGATGATGACGTCCCCTTAAGGAGCTCAAAAGGTTTATTGTACTAAACCCTGCAGGTTGAGTTAGCTCAAGTACAATAATAAGGTTGAGTGGTACTACTTAAGGAAATGAAGTTATTAATCGTTTTAGCGCAAATGATTGCTATAAATGATTAATGGACGCTTCGATATCTTAAATACGGGATTCGTAATGTCTCTAAGTGCAAGCCCGACTCAACTTCTAATAAAGGGTAAGTCAACATTTGTTCTCCGTGGCATGAATAAATGTTTATAAATTAATTTATATTCAATTTGAACATAAGATAATTAATTTATTTGAGGCCCATCTTTATTCCTTGCATTTGATCCCTGGGCTGGCCCATCCAGGCCCGTAGCAAGAGGAAAATCGGCGCCCCTTGATGCTCCATTGGCAAGATTTTATTCTCTTTATCCCACAAGGATATTATTATATTTATGGTATATGCATAGATCCTTTCCATATAAGATTATGGTAATAATCCTGAGAGTATGGAAATAATCCTGAGAGTATGGAAATAATCCTAAGATTATGGTATTTTTCCATATAGGATTATGGTAATTTCCATATAGGATTATGGTAATTTCCATATGGGATTAAGGTAGTGCATTATAAATATAAGGTATGAGATAAAGTCTAGGTTAATGCTCACATAATCCACACAATATTTTTGGACATCTCATAGTGTTTGAGAGAGATTTTCGTGAGTTTTGGTGAGAGAGCATTGGGTGATTTTCCGAAGCATTCTCCATAGATCGTCCTCACTCGACGTTGGAGATTGGGCATCCGGGATACAGTCCAGAAGGTCAAAGCACGAGTCTCGATTGTTCGATCCGTTCATCCCGTTCGATCCACCTCGATGATCCAAAGGTAAACACGAAAACCCCTACGTGTTGCGATTAATTATATAGACGCATGCTAGGTTTATAATCAATGTATGGTGAATTAAATATCCAAGATGGATCCTCGGGCGAGGTTAACATATGTTTTCCTACATTGGTATCGAGCACGGATCGAGAATCTTGGCTCTGTTGGATTAATTCACGTTTGATTATTACGTGCATTTTATTAATTGTGGATCCGCTGCTCATCGTGGCTCGCTTATTATTTTGTCGGATGTTGTTGTTTCACCACGAAAATCCGTGGTTAGATTAGAGTTTATTCTCAAATCTTATCTCGTAAAAGAAGAACGAAGACGAAAGAACGAAGAACGAAACGACGGGAAAACAGGTCTCGGCGGTCCCAGGACGGTATCTCGCGAGCGAGCCTCGCGGATCGCGAGGAGATCGCGAGGGCGGGCGGCGGGCGTGCGTTCGCAAGACGAGATCCTGGCGCCACGCGAGCGAGCGAGTGGTCACGAGATTCGGCCGCGGCAAAGCAAGCGAGCGAGCTAGCGGGCGACGGGCACGCGTTCGTGCGCGAAACCCGGCGCCGCGGCGGACTCGTGGTCGCAAGTTTCGGCATTTGGCGACGACATCTCGGCGGATGTTCGGCGCTCGGGCGTGGCAGCAGCGCAGCTTTCGACAGTCGCGGTCGCGTTAGCGACCGCGAGTAGCCCGCGAGGACACGCGAGCAGTGGCGCGCGGAGGGTGGGCTGGGCCGGGCCTGGCCTTGCAGCGGCCCCAAAGACAGATTAATGACCCGCCCGCACCGCTTCCAACCCAATCCAGATTTTCCGGTCCGTGCCCGCACGCGAGGCCCATTGTTGAATCCGGTCCGTGCGGGTGCACGCGAGGCCTGTTTTGAAGTTTATTTACGTACTTTGTAAATCTATGTAATAGATTAGATATAAATGTCACGGGTTTCACGATTGGGCGCGATTAACGTTTTATTTTATTTTATCGTTCATATGCATGTCGTGGATGTTTAAATTATGCAAGTAGCATGCTATGTATGTTTATATTACGTTGACAAACCTTAAGTGTTTTACGTAATTGGATCGCATAGTAAGCATGCTAGGTTTATCGCGTTTATCAAGCATATTTTAGAATTACTGAGCATGTTTTACATGTTGAGTTCTATAGAAAAGCATGCTAGGATTACGTGATCCGCATGGACAAACCTTTTGAATAAAAAGACTAAACAAGCAACCCGACAAATTAATTTTTCAAATTAAAATGTCAAGACCTCCACTTTTGATCTCTAAACAAAGTGAGACCTTGCTTGTGAGTAAACGTCCACCCGCGTGGCTTGCTTGCACTGCTTATCATAAGTTTGTTAGATGAGATTTCTAAATAAAACTTTTAAATCTATTGAGAAGTGGGAGTTTCATGTAAACGCCCACACGCGTGGCTTCATGTGCGATTTTCATAAGTTCTCTAGAGATAGATATAAAAGAGATAATAAAAGAATTTGAATTGGGCGGTATGATCCGAGTGAGTATGCCAATTCTAAGAATTCATTTTCTGCTTGTTAAAATTGTGGTCAATGCTTAGACATCACCTCAGTACAACTTCCCTTGAAGTCCCTTCTTGCGATAGTGATGTGGTCTAGTAAGGTCGAATCGTTAATTTCATTTGTCATAAGGATAAGTTGACATGGATTGAAATTAAGCGACTAAAAGGTATATTTTAGTCCAGTCGAGGGTTCGTGTAAACGATCCACACGCGTGGCTTGCATGTGGGATTCCTTAGGCGATTGGAGGTTTCAATTAATATTGTTTTATCAAAAGGTTACAATATTATTATTCACGAATTATATGCGATCGTATGCTTATGTGTTTACATTATCGTTTGAGATATGTCTCTTACGCGATTATCAATATGCTCGCACAAAATCCGTTATCCGTCCAAATTTTATCGAGTGGAAGCGAAACATGGAATATGTTCTTATCATTGAAGAACACATGTTTGTTCTCACTACTCCTAAACCCGATGCCCTTATCGACGATCGACTAATGAGCAGCGAGAGTCAAGCAGACTTTGGAATAAGTCAAACAATATGGCTAAATGCTATATGATGACTACTATGTCCAAAGGCTTGCAGCTGCAGCATCAGTCGATGGTAGACGTGACTGATATTTGGTCAAGTCTCGAGAGTAAGTTTGGGCAGTCGGATCGGACAGTCCGCTTCCACACAATGAGAGAAATCTTGGCGTGTAAGATGGAAGAAGGAAGTTCGGTCCATGAACATGTCTCCCACATGACTCATCTCATGGATAGTCTTGATCAGTTGGGAGGAGGTATTGACGGTGAAGCCAAGGTCGATATCATCCTCAATACACTGCCCAAGTCTTTTGAGAACTTTCGCGTGAATGCGATCATGAGCAAGACCGAGTTTACACTTAGTCAGTTGCTTAATGATCTCGTTCTTTGGGAAGGAGT
The DNA here is from genome assembly GCA_036937905.1 of Salvia rosmarinus. NCBI lineage: Eukaryota > Viridiplantae > Streptophyta > Magnoliopsida > Lamiales > Lamiaceae > Salvia > Salvia rosmarinus. Next base: position 46,968,105 of record CM072815.1, read on the forward strand.
TATGGGAAAAGGAGCACATGCTCTTGCTAGCACATCTAAGGGCCCAAAATTTTCGTTGCAAAATGGAAATAGAAAAGGGTACCAAATGTGGTAGAGGCAAGGAAATAGTGGGAGAATGGGAGCAAGAACATGGTTGCCACGGAGGCTTGAAGAAGCCAAGGAGAAGGGCAAGTGCTTCAAGTGCGGTAAGACGGGCATTGGAAGGCCAAGTGCCCTATGCTCGAGGTTCAAGTGCGCCGTTTGCTTTAGTAACGGAAATATGTTTAGCGACTTGTTCTACCCATTCTTGGGTAGTAGATACGGCATGGCCGATCATGTTTGTTACACCTTGCAGGGGTTCCTGCGGACAAGGGAGCTGTTTGATGGCGAGATAACGATCTCCATGGGCAACGCAAGCGAAAGTCGAGGCCGTTGCGGTTGGAGATGTTACTTTATGTTTTGAGAAAAAGTTTTAGTTTTGAAAGACGTTTTATATGTGCGGATTTTCAGTGGAACCTTGTTTCGCTTTGAAATTATTTACTCATGGATATTCTCATTATTTTTGATAGTGGTGTTTCTATCATAAGAAATGACGGTTATCCGTGTTGTACGTTATATAATTAAGCTTTATACTATTTCTCGCCAAACATAATACCTATAACTATGTCAGATCTTCATCAAACCCTAAAAGAGAAAATTTTCTTCAAGAAGATGACTCTACTTTTCTCTGGCATCTTAGATTAGGTCACATCAATCTAAATAGGATCCAAAGACCGCTAAGAATGGGCGTTGGGTAATCTCACGGTTACTCGTTCCCGCCTACTAATCCGTATAGAAGGTAAGATGTCGACCCGGACCCTTCAAAGAAGGGTTATAGAGCCAAAGAAATGTTGGAGTTAGTCCATTTCGACACGTGTGGACCGATGTCCACACAAGCTCGTGGAGAATGCAGTATTTTGTCACTTTCATTGACGATTACTCAAGGTACGGATACATATACCTGCTTCACCGCAAGTCTGAATGCTTTGAAATTCAAAGAGTTTAAGGCGGAAGTGGAGACGAAGCTAGGTAAGAGTATCAAGTCACTGCGGTCTGATCGCGGTGGCGAATACCTCAGTAACGAGTTTATGGACTATCTAGTGAAGTGTGGGATTACATCCCAAAGATTTCACCGGGCACACCACAAAGAAATGGTGTGTCAGAGCGAAGAAATAGGACTCTTTTGGAAATGGTTAGATCTATGATGAGTTATGCTACATTGCCTATTTCGTTACGGGGTATGCCTTAGAGACGGCGGCATACTTGCTAAATCTAGTACCGTCCAAGTCAGTCGAAAGACCCTTTCGAGTTGTGGTTTGGGCGCAAGCTGGTTTAAGCCACATAAGGATATGGGCGATCCAAAGACGTCTTTGAACAAGAAGGCGACAAGTTGGAGGCTAGATCCGGCGCAAAGCTGTTTATTGGCTATCCTAGAGGAACGAAGGTGGTTTATTCTATAGTCCTAAGGATCAGAAGGTCATTATTAGCACTAATGCTCGATTCTTAGAAGAGGACTACATAAAAAATCATAAATCCAAAGTTGAAATCATTCTTCAAGTATTAGAAGATGATCGTATTCCACCACCGATTAGGCCAAAGGTACGAGATGTCGAGTCTAGTGGGAGGGATCGATACCAGATACTTCAAGAAATTGAAGTGGGTCGAGTTCCACTGGAGATACCGACCGTACAAGTGGTACCTACCCAGCAAGTTGTGCAAGTTAGAGAACCACAAGTATCTCGCACCCACCATTGCCATTGTGCCTGTAGAACCTCGTCGTAGTGGGAGGGTTGTTCGTCAACCCGAGCGATTTATGTTCGTGGGTGAATCTTCAGATTTAGTCCCAGCAGACGAACATGCTATAATCGACCCATGGACATACAAGGAGGCGATCTGAGATATTGATGCAAGATCATGGCACACTTGCTATGGACTTTGAAATGGAGTCCATAACGCTATGGATGTATATGAAAGACACTCTACCAGATGGCAAGGAAGCCATAGGTAGTAAGTGGATATACAAGAGGAAGAGAGATTCCGATGGAGAGGTTTGACTTTCAAAGCCGTGCTTGGCGAAGGGTACACTCAAATTGAGGGCATCGATTTCGATGAGACCTTTTACTCATGTGCAATGCTCAAGTCCATCGTAATTCTTCTCGCCATAGCAGCCCACTGAACCTAGAGGTTTGGCAAATGGATGTTAAAACCGCTTTTCTAAACGGTTACCTTGAGGAAGGTAGAGACATCTATATGCGACAACCTCAAGGTTATGTGGTAAAGGGTGAAGAGCATCTAGTATGGAAGCTTAAGTCCATTTATGGACTTAAGCGAACTCCCGAGGTAGTAAAATCCTATGGATTTACCCAGGTTGCCTAGCGAGAGTTGTGTGTATCGGTTAGATGTCGGCGGTGATGGTGTTTTCTTGCACTTTATGTAGATGACATCCTTCTAGTTGGCAACAACGTGAAGTCATTATCGACGTAAAGAGTTGGCTATCCGATCGGTTTCAAATGAAAGACTTAGGAGATGCGGCGTACATTCTTGGGATCGAGGTTTACCGAGATCGCAAGAAGAAAATATTGAGCTTATCTCGGGCATCCTACATTGATCTCGTGATTACTCGTTTTAGTATGCGGACCGCCAAGAAAGGATTGCTACCTTCGGACATGGCGTTCCTTTATCTAAGACGCACCACCTATGACCGCAGCGAGATAGAGGAAATGAGACAAGTTCCTTCACGCTTCGCCGTAGGAAGTCTCATATACGCTATGCTATGCACGATATCATACGCTATCACGGTAGGCATAGTAGCTAGATATCGCCCTAACCACGACAAGCTCATTGGACTGCAAGAAAAGCATATACTCAAGCACACGAAAAGGACTCGAGATTATAGGCTAGTTTACCATGCAGATAGTCTAATGCCTTTGGGTTATACAGACTCGGATTTCCAAGCTGACCGTGATGATAAAAAGTCAACCTCGGGCTATGTGTTTACCTTGGGAGGTGGAGCCGTATCCTGGCGGAGTGCAAAGCAGCGATGCATTGCGGACTCCACCATGGAAGCCGAATATGTAGCCGCTTCGGAGGCTTCTAAGGAGGCAGTATGGTTCAAGAACTACCTCATGGATCTAGGTGTGGTACTGTTTGGTATGAATCATGCTGATTCTTGGTATTGTTTTGCATGTTGTCTTCATTAGTTTATCACATTTATGCCGTTAGTTCAATTATTATTTATCGCTTTGGACTTACTTGGTTCGTTTCAATGTTTTGCAGAAAATCGGCATTAAATAGGATGAAATCTATCTACCAAGGATCAGGTATAATGAAGAGCATCGCGATAGGAGTTCATAAGCGGCGGATCCTATTTCGGAGTTCGAGCGAAGGAGAACGAAATGAATTGTTAAGTCGCGCACGACCCGTCGCATGGCCGAGCATCCGCGCAAGACGCACGCACGACCGCCAGCGTGCACACCCAGCACACATCAGCAAGCATCCGCGCAACGCCACGACCGCCCGCGTCGCCGCTGCGCCAGACGCCTGCGCCACACCCAGCGCCAGCGCCCTCCGTCCGCGCTCCCACCAACGCGGATCACTCGAGCGCGTTCCCAATTTCCCTCGCGGCTGGGTGAACGCGGCTCGCCCGCGCACCTCCGCCCCGCGCCTCGCCCGCGCCACGCCCGCGCCCGCCGCCCGCGCCTCGCCATCTCACCCCGCGATCTGAGCGCCGGCTCACTCCGAGCGCGTTCCCAATTTACTGCGCGCTCGGAGTGGCCTTCGCCGCCCGCCTCGCCTCGCCCGCGCACCTCGCCCAGCGTCTCACTCGCCAGCGCCTCGCCGCCGCCCGCTACGCCGCCTCGCCCTCTGCGTTCTTTTCCACCGGCGCTCGGTTGCCTTCCTATATATAGCCTATTTTAGGTTATTTTCAGGGTCCGAAGTTTTACGTATTTTTCTATTTTTCTCTGGATTGCGCCGCTGAACCTGTTCTTCAATTTTCTTCAATTCAGACTTTGATTCACGTTCTGTAATCGGTATTCATTTACTTTAACTGTGATTTACGAATTCTTGGTACTATCTGTGATATTTCGGATTCGGATTGGAAGTAATTTAATCGTTATTTGTTCATTGATCTTGTTCGATTCGTTTTCGTTGATTCTATATTTTGTGGAATTGTTGGTTGCTTGCTTCGTTTTTGTTTCCGGCTTTAATAATCTGAATTCTATGCAAGTGGTGTTGAACTTTAATTTCATGATTAATCGTTCTTTGTTGAATTTCATCGTTTCTTGTTTGGAGATCTGAGTTAATTGCTTTCGATTTGTTTACCTGTTTCTGTGTTTAGTAGTTAATCATCTAGGGTTTGACAATCTCTAGTTTAGATCTATTGCTTCCGTAGTTTAGCTCGGGATTGACAACCACAGCTTAGGTTCTCGTTTAATTCTCGTGTTTGATTCCTCGTATGTTTCAAAACCCGTATTGGTGTTAGAGTGTTTAGGATTTAATCTTTTACGTGAGCAACATGAACATTAGGCCTGTTAAGTTTTCCTTGAGAGGCGACTAGGGTTAGCTTTCCCTACTATAACACCTCGCATGCGATTGCGAGTCAATTAAGAGTATACTTTTGATTGAACAAATTTTAAGCGTCGTTGTCGGGGAAAACTTTAGGCGGTTGTTTGTGTTGATTGTTTTCCGTGTTTTTTCGTTTTATTTTGTTATTCTCGATTATGTGATCTTTTCTTGTTTGAGTGTTTTGTATGCTAGGTCGCCGATCTAAATAGACCGCTTGCTACCCGTTGGACCACATTCGAAGAACTAAAGGTCGCTTTCCTAATTGGAGAGTTTGGTACCACTTCGAGTGGTGAGCAATCGAGCGCTTTATCACGGATCGACCTATTGTTGAAGATACTCACGTTGAGAGATGGGTGAAAATGCACGTGCTCTGCGTGATTTTATAGGCGGTGATTGGGGCCGCTCGTCCCCATTTGTTCTTGGACGGCGGCCGAGATTACGAGTTGAAACCGAACCATTTCTCACTCATGCCTACTTTCCATGGGCTTGCTAGTGAGGATGCTTTGGGTTTTATAAGAGAGTTTTGCTCGGTTTTGCAGTCCTTCCCGCTGGGAGGACTAAATGAAGATCAGTTGAAGATGCGGTGTTTCCCGTACACCCTGAAAGATAGAGCAAAGTCTTGGTTTCTGGCTCTCCCTGCCAACTCTCTGCAGAACTGGAACGCCGTGGTAGACAAGTTCATGACGAAGTACTACCCAAACAAGAAAAGTCAAGAGTTGAGGTCTCAAATCATGACTTTCAATCAGACGTCAGACGAGCCATTCCATGAAGCTTGGGAGCAGTTCGAGTTTATTGCAAATGCCCTCACCATGCCTTGCGGAAGAGATTCTTTATCAATTCTTCTATGATGGATTGACACGAGTTTTCGATACATGGTGGACAATCTTTGCGGTGGAGACATTAGGTCTAGAGCGGCATTGGATATCGTTGAAATTTTTGAAGCCATGGTACGCTACTTCACAGCCAGGTCGATCGAGGTGGAAGAACCAAAGCACATGCCGTCACCCCTTCCTTCGACATGAATAAGCAAGTAGTTGAGCTTATGAGGAGGTGCAAGAACTTCGAAGTTAAAGCGGACCACCAGGCTTCACACAAGGAATTAAAGGAACCCCATGGAATCGCAATGAACTTGGGCACAATGTTGATCGTGCCCTAGGATGGGAGATCATAACTCGAAGGAAGTCGAAGCATATGCTATGCAAGGATTTCAACCTAAGCAGCGATTTGAGCCTAATCGGCAACAATTCAGCGGGGATGGAGGAACCAACATCAAGGCGCGAGTTCAACGAATACGTCATATCAAAACCTCAAGCGGCGGCAGTTTCAGCGAAAAGACATTATTCAATGCAGGTTCCTCAACAAAGAAGAATATCGTGACGGCACCCCGCCGCCGCCTCGAGGGATGGCTTTTGAGGATATGATCACCCAAAGGATGGATGCTCTCGCCCAAAGATTGGATGCTCAAGACTCCACAAACAAGCGTTTAGAGACGCAAATGGGACAGCTTGCTAGCACACTGAATGAGCTCTTGCGAGAAGGAGCCGTGGGGAAGCTCCCAGCCAGCCCCATCAGCCCATGCGATCAACATTCTAAGAGTGATCGAATTTTTCCAAATAAAGTGGGAGAGTCATCAAACAAGCATCCGCAATCACGGAGGTTCAAATAAAAAGCGGCGAGTTCGCATCGCATAAGTCAACAAACCCTTATACCCTCAGATACCCTTCCCACACGGGTTGAAGAGCGAAGCGGGATCGGCAATTCATGAGATCTATGAGCTCTGTCAAGGTGAATGTAAATTTGCCTCTTCGACATCATCAAAATGTGCCGACTACGTCGAGTTCTTCAAGGAGCTAGCTTGAAGAAGAAGATTTGGAGAAAATGAGAAGGTGATGATCTCAAGCAGCTAATTCCATCCCTCAAGACCAATTGCCTCCCAAACTCCGGATGCGGTAGTTTTGTTATTAAGATTGCTTTGGGTAACGGAAAGAAATTTACGGCATGCTAGATTTGGGGTGGGATTAATCTTATGCCTATTCTATGTTCAAGCGATTAGGATTAGGTGAACTTAAACCCACTAGAATGTGTCTACAATTAGCCGATAGGTCCGTGAGATACCCTAAGGGTATTGTCGGATGTATTAGTTAAGATGGGTGGGTTGATTGTTCCGTCGATTTTGTCGTGTTGGATATGGGGATGTTAGTGAAGATGGGTAGAACACTCACTTTTGTTGGGAGGCCATTCATGGCCACAACCAACTGTTTTATTGATGTTAAGAATGGCACATTGAAAATGGTATACTTGGTGAATCTGTCCTTCTCTACACATGATAGTGTGATATCTCCCCTTTAAATGCATTGATTATCACGTTTCCATAGATGCTGTTGATCCCTTGGTCGAGAATGTTTTATCGCAGGGTGTGAATGCAAATTTCTATAAAGGGAAAGTGAAACAGATGCTGGATCGGCAGAAAGTTAACAAGGACTTAAAGTCGGGAATGAAGGTCTTACTTCTTCAGTCTCGTTTGAAGCCTATCCCCGAGAAACTCAAGTTCGGGTGGAGTGGTCCTTACATCTTGGAACAGGTGTTTCCTTATGGGCGATATTACTTGTGACCCACTCCAACAAATCATTCATTTGTGAGCGGTCGTGAGTCAAACCGTACTTTGGCGTGAGGAGTCGAAAGAGTGGAAAGCATTTTGCTCGTCGGTCCCGATATCTTTGACCGGGTTATGTCGGGCTCACGACGTTAAACTGAGTACTACGTGGGAGTTTACCCACGGATTTTCGATGTTTTTCGTTTTCTTTTTCTTTTCCTTTGATTTATCTGGTTTGGTTATCCTGATTTTTTTTCTCGGTCTGATAATGCAGCTTTTAAAGTGGAGACTGGCGTTTAAAAGAGTACAGAAACCAGCTGGAGCTCAATCGAACCGGTTCGAGAAATATCTGAAGCAATCACGGTGGCGCTCAATCGAACCAGCTTCGAAGAATCGATAGCTTTTCTCGGTGGCGCTCAATATGATCGGCGTTCAAAATTTGGGCGTAACTATTTGCACCCGCGTTCAATGGTGGCGTTCAAAATTGGGCGATTGTGTCTTGACTTACGTTCAAACACAACCGGCGCACAATCTTTAAAAAAAAAAAAAATATATAATAAACAAAAAGAAGAACCGGCGCTCAGTGAACCGGCCATATATTAGGGCTTTTGCCCTATTTTTTTGGTTCGTTCAGATCTCCTCACCTTGCGCCTCGCCTCATTCCGTTCAAAGAAGCTCCCCGTCGCCGTCTGTCCAGGCCCGCGCTCGCCCCTCGGCGGCGCTCGTCAAGCGAGCACCCGCCTCCGTCAAGAGCCCGCGCGCGCCCTGCTCGCTCTCTCACTCCGCACAACGGCGTTCGCCTTAGAGCGTTAGCCGCCCGCCTCGCGCCCAGCCGCGCCGTCTCGCGACCAGCGCTCCTCGGTGGCGTTCGCCGTGAGCGCCAGCGTCTTAGCGCCGTTCTCCTCCGCAGCCGGTGCCACAGGCACCTCGCGCGTTCCCAGCCGCGCCCGCCCCACCATCCGTCTCTTCACCGGCGCTCATTCCGATGCCGGCTGCACCTCCGAAGCCGCGCTTCGCGCTCTCCGGCGCCCGCCTCAGCAGCGCTACGCAAGACGCTCTCCGAACAATGCAAGCAGCTCGCCGGCCAGCCCTCTACCTCCACACACGGCACCGCTCACTAGCTCAGAGCTCCTTCCGGGCATTTCAAGCATGGTTCGCACAAAAACCCTCTCGCCTCTTTGGCGAGCAAGAATCGACGAAGGTGCTTGGGATCGGGTGAACAACCCGAAGATCTACGGTGAACTCTGATGCCCCATTCGCGATTTTTACGCCCCAAGAAGGTATCTTTACTCCGTTATTCGTTCGAAGATATCACCACCCACGTTCATTTGATTGGAATATTTTAGCTTCATTGGGTGTTGATGGATCCGTTAAAGATATTTGAAATTGTGGGTGCGCTTAGTTTGGCAACTAGGGAACCGAAGATGGTTTTAAGCCTTTGCTTAGGGAATTTTGTGTGTCACCGAGACCAAATAAGATTTTAAGTCTGCGTTACGCCGGTTGGGGAGAATAGATTTGCCGTTACACCTAAGGTTCTGCGTGAGGTTTTGGGTTTTCATAGTAGTGGTTTTTCGATGTACGAGGATTTCCTATGGGTGAGACATGGAAAATTTTAGCTGTTTTCGACAATTGGTCATCGCCAGCACTTCTAGTGCCTTTATTCAGACCTACTTTGGTTATCGCTCATAAGTTCCTAGCATTCAACCTAACAGGAAAGAGCAAGCCAATAAAGTGAGTGCTATAGAGCTTTTCTTCTTGTGGTGTCTTTGTGAATAATAAGAAGATGCATGCGGCACCGTTCTTATGGCGGCGATTTGAGTATATGAGGCGAACCGTAGGCCAAACTCCTCGAGCCAATACCCTTTTATACTTGCCAAATACTTTGTGGGAGTGACTAGAGATGATATACCTTTTCGGGCTCCGCCGTTATTGAGCATCTCCCATCACTTTCGATGATTTCGGTTGATTACTTCCGACCCAGAACATTGCTTCCTTATGAAGCACGGCGTCTTCGTTCAAGAGTATATCACATTCAAGCGAACCGACCATCCGGGTCTATTGTAGGGACAACTACCCTAATGGATGAAGATTCCGATGATCGAGCCACCAAGAAGGACAAGCGGCACCCAATGTCACACCCTCCTTGCTTACCCCTACTCCCATCATCCCACGGCGGCGCTTTCGGTGGTCTTAGGGCTCATTTTGATTCAGTTTGGCAGTTTCAGCGAGCCACTTCACACTAGCTTGGGGACTTTAGCTCCTCACGAATCGAACTTTGAGAGGTATCGGCGGCAGATGGGTCGAATTCACGAGTTCACCCAATCTTGACCCGTGGTTTCGGAGAGTTCCGTACTGAGGTATATCAGTGTCTTGACGCTCAAAATCGCCAGCTCAACGCCTTCAGTCAATCTTCACAGCAGGCGTTTGGGGATTTCCGTCAAGATGTTTACCGGCGTCTAGACACCCATGAGCAGCATTTGGTGACCTTCAAGCCCGATGGGACGCCTGGTCCCTATCCCACATGACCTCTCCACCACCACCACTATCACGACCAACGGTGAAGCTTCACTTTGTTGAGAGTATATATATTTCCTTATTTCTTTTGCTCTCGTCCTTTTCGGTGGTTCGTTGTTTTCCTTTTGTGGTGTGTTTGTTTTTCTTGTCTTTTCTGTGCTTGCTGCAGACTATCCTTGGAACTCGATGTCCACCGACCTCCTTTTCTCTCATTGTTATCGAAGTCTCGTTCTCTTTTGGCTTTATTTTGTTGTTCATGTTTTGAGCTCGGGGCAGTGCTCATCTATGTGAGGGGAGTTGTTGATGATATGTTGTATATGTTGTGCTCGGAATATGTGCATGATTGACCCCATGGATCTATGCTTACTTTGGTTTCTTGAGCTCAAGTTTTTATCTGCACGATAAGTTAGGATTGTGATTTGTGCACCTAAACTACGGGGTATTGGTCGAACCTTGATGTGTTCCGTTTATCTTGTTATTACGTTTTTGAAGAGCAATGTGAATTGAGCGGGGTTGTGAAATTGATCTTAAATCAAGGGTTATTGATGTGATTTGTCCGACTAATGTTAGGGGGAGTGTTAACAATGTGGTTACCTATATACTTGTTTCTTTATAAAAAAAAAAAAAAAAAAAAACTATATTTTTATGTGAGATTGTTGAAATGGAGGATGGGATTCTGCCCCTCTTTCTCGTAAATTGAGAAATGGGCATGGGAAACCACGATAGGAGACTCGAGTTCATCGAGAATTCACCTTTCGACCATTGTTCCAAAATCTGTTAAGACTTTCCATGTTTATTGTTGAGATTATATAAATGGAGGATGGAATTCTGCCCCTCTTTCTCGTAAATTGAGAAATGGGCATGGGAAACCACGATAGGAGACTCGAGTTTATCGAGACTTCACCTTTCGAACATTGTTCCAAAATCTGTTAATATTTTCTTTGTGTTCTCAAAAGAAACTTGTTGCTAAAGGTAACCATTTTAGTTAATTCACCCCTGACGGAGAGTTGGGTCTGAGCAAAAATGATCCTATTGTTTATTTGACTTTCTCACAATCTTAGATTTGTTTCGCATTAACTTGATTACGTATTCATCATGTTGGGGGAATTTCAAATAGAGGTTTGATTGATTGGATTAAGAGTTAAAGTTGCATGAGTTATTTTCTACTCTTGTTATTATAGACTTTGCTTGAGGACAAGCAAATGGATAAGTGTGGGGAGTTGTTTGGTATGAAGTCGCTGATTCTTGGTATTGTTTTGCATGTTGTCTTCATTAGTTTATCACATTTATGCCGTTAGTTCAATTATTATTTATCGTTTCGGACTTACTTGGTTCATTTCAATGTTTTGCAGAAAATCGGCATTAAATAGGATGAAATCTATCTACCAGGATCAGGTATAATGACGAGCATCGCGATAGGAGTTCATAAGCGGCGGATCCTATTTCGGAGTTCGGCGAAGGAGAACAAACAATTGTTGAAGTCGCGCCGACCCGTCGCATGGCCGAGCATCCGCGCGCCGCACGCGACGCCCGCCCGCCGCGCGCGCCGCCCGCGCAGCACATCCGTCTTGCGCCGCGCCGCGCCACGCCGCGCCGCGCGCACACGCGCGCCAGCCGCCCCGTCCGCGCGAGCCCATCGAACGCCGCTCGCTCCGGCGCGTTCCCAATTTCCTCGCGCTCGGGTGAACGCCCGGCTCGCCACGCGCCTCCGCCGCCCTGCTACCACGCCCGCGCCCGTCGCCTCGCCCAGCGCCCGCCACCACCCGCGATCTGAGCGCCGCTCACTCCGGCGCGTTCCCAATTTACTCGCGCGGGTGAGCTGGCTGCCTGCCAGCGCCTCGCCAGCGTCTCGCCTCGCCCGTGCCTCACCGCACACCCATGCGCCTCGCCCTCTCTGCGCATTCTTTTCAAAGGCGCTCGGTTGCCTTCCTATATATAGCCTATTTTAGGTTATTTTCGAGGTCCAAGTTTTACGTATTTTCTATTTTTCTCTGGATTGCGCCACGAACACATTCTTCAATTTTCTTCAATTCGACTTTGATTCACGTTACGTAATCGGTATTCATTTACTTTAACCATGATTTACTGAATTCTTGGTACTATCCTGTGATATTTGGATTCGGATTGGAAGTAATTTAATCGTTATTTGTTCATTGATCTTGTTAGATTCGTTTTCGCGTTGATTCTATATTTTGTGGAATTGTTGGTTGCTTGCTTCGTTCTTGTTTTCCGCTTTAATAATCTGAATTCTATGCAAGTGGTGTTGAACTTTAATTTCATGATTAATCGTTCTTTGTTGAATTTCATCGTTTCTTGTTTGGAGATCGAGTTAATTGCTTTCGATTTGTTTACATTTACGTGTTTAGTAGTTAATCATCTAGGGTTTGACAACCTCTAGTTTAGATCTATTGCTTAGTAGTTTAGCTCGGGATTGACAACCACAGCTTAGGTTTCTTTGTTTAATTCTCGTGTTTGATTCCTCGTATGTTTCAAAACCCGTATTGGTGTTAGAGTGTTTAGGATTTAATCTTTTACGTGAGCAACATGAACATTAGGCCTGTTAAGTTTTCCTTGAGAGACGACTGGGTTAGCTTTCCTACTATAACACCTCGCGATTGCGAGTCGATTAAGAGTATACTTTTGATTGAGCAGTTACTGGTTTGCCCAAGAGTATCATAGTTTATTGTGATAACTCGGTGCGATGGCAAACTCGAAGGAACCACGGACCCACAAGGCGACCAAACACATAGAGAGAAAGTACCATGTCATACGAGAAATCGTTAGGCGGTGGCGTCTTGATTGAAAAGATTGATCGACGAAAAATCTAGCGGATCCATTCACGAAGAGCTTTGCCGCAAAAAGTCTCGATGGACACGTTAGAGGACTTGGATTAAGCTTGATGGCACCCACTTAGAAAAAACTTTTGTATAAGTGGGAGAAGCAAAGTGATGGTTGTTTGTAATAGCTAGTAGAGACATTTTATACTAAAAGTTTGCTTTAGTATAAGTGGGAGATTGTTGGATTTGTATCTTTGAAAGCGGTTTGGTTGAGCTTGTATACAATGTTTCTGTTACCACTATTACAATCTCTATCTGAATTGAATACTTGATTGCATATATCGTGTCCCCTTATCTCGTATATAAGTTAGATCATACGGTGTGTGAAGATCACAAGTCTCGTATGATTGGTCGAGCTTAATGAGATATAAAAGTTTCACACCGAGACAACTTAAGGGCGAGTTGTCGGTTTAGGCTGCGATATAGATAAGAAGTGACTTGACTTAGTTGCTTGTCTATGCTGGATGCGTCTCGGCGTATTGAAGGATCACGATGAGATGAGTTCTTCTTTCCGACCGTCGTGAAGAACCAAGATCTCGGTGACTTACGATGATCTAAACCTCGATAAGGTATTAGGTGAGTATGAGTTCTTGTCCATCACTTTGACTTGTTATGGGTGAGGTTATATGTTCTAACCCAAGATTCTCCGCGTCTTGGGTGGTGGCGATCTTGTATGTCACGCTAGTTATCTCATGTCAGTCACCGTATCCGTTTAGGATGATGGCGTCCCTTAAGGAGCTCAAAGGTTTATTGTACTAAACCACGCAAGTTGAGTTAGCTCAGTACAATAATAAGGTTGAGTGGTACTACTTAAGGAAATGAAGTTATTAATCGTTTTAAGCAGTCAGATTGCTATAAATGATTAATGGACGTTCGATATCTTAAATACGGGGATTCGTAATGTCTAAGTGCAAGCCCGACTCAACTTCGGTAATAAAGGGGTAAGTCAGCATTTATTCTCTAGTGGCATGAATAAATGTTTATAAATTAATTTATGTTCTGGGCTGAACATAAGATAATTAATTTATTTGAGGCCCATCTTTATTCCTTGCATTTGATCCCTGGGCTGGCCCATCCAGGCCCGTAGCAAGAGGAAAATCGGCGCCCCTTGATGCTCCATTGGCAAGATTTTATTCTCTTTATCCCACAAGGATATTATTATATTTATGGTATATGCATAGATCCTTTCCATATAAGATTATGGTAATAATCCTGAGAGTATGGAAATAATCACGAGTATGGAAATAATCCTAAGATTATGGTATTTTTCCATGTAGGATTATGGTAATTTCCATACAAATACGGTGCAAATCGAGACAATCTATTAAAATTCCTTTCATATTCAACCACTGTCATGTTGCCCTGCTTTAAGTTAAGAAATTCGGTCTCTTTCTCCAGTCGATATGATTGAGGGAAGTAACGATCCCTAATCAAATCCTTGAAATCATTCCACGTCAAAGCTTGACGTTGTTCAGTGGTCATTGTTCGAACATGCGACTCCCACCAATAACTTGCTTCCTCAACCAGCTGGTATATAGCACATGAAACTTTTTGCTCTTCAGAGCAACCCATCAACTCGAAAATCCGCTCGAGAACTCGGATCCACCTCAACATTTTCTCGGTCTTTCATATCCCTTAAACTTTGGTGGATCCATCCTTCTAAACCGATCAATAATTTCATAAGTTCTCGGTTGGGTATTCACTCCCACAACTCGATTTGCTTGTCACGATAAACCCTTGCAGCGCTTGTAGAAACCGAACAAAATCTACACCATTATCTCGGGTTTTGTGGCCCATTTTCTTGCCGTAATCATGCGTCTTGGTGGCATACTTCAATTTCTAAATCAAAGATACAAGTCATTTACTTTCGCACCTACAGTTATATTTCGAGGACTTCTTTCTCATAGCATGAAAATATTGCTTTATTTTCTTTTCATAGCATAACACATTTTTCTTAACTTGAATACCGACTTTTAAAAGTTAAGAAACACTTCATATAACTTTCATCTATAACTTTATAAAGAATGTGTCGGGTAACTGCATAAATCTTTAATTCATATCAAGCATAACAAATCAATATACTTTGTCCCTTGTGGACACTTCTTAACTTTTCTCATTTCTTTTGATACGAAAACTTTCAAACATTATCCCGACACAATCTTTCTTTTCATATCAATTCATTGCATACTCACATCATAACTTTGAAAACAATTAAACACTTTTCATAAACATAAATTACACGAGAGTCGACGTTGAGCAACGTAATGACCCACACATTCTCTCGCCTCAATCAAAATTCAAATGCTTTCAAACACATATCATAATGCTCCAACTATTAGCAAGTCTACAGGAATGTAAACCTTGCTCTGATACCAAACTGTAATGCCCCCATCCTTGTAATAGAGACATTACTAAAATCTTTCTTTCTTTAACAATTATAAAATAATAATGACAATAATAATAATATTGGTAAATATTATATATAAGCAGCGGAGGAAAAAATTCGACGAACGGACGGCATATACCCTATAAATACGTATATGCCAACCTGAAACAACAACACCAACAAAGCAATAGCAATTACGACAATAACAATAGCAACTAGGGACACAGCCCTCAACAAAATATATACATATCTATTAAATATCATAGTATATCAAACATAGTTTTTAGCCAAAAACCATTTAAGTTTGTTCTCAACACATTTGAGTACTAGCATGGTTTAAAACATATTTACATAAAACATGATCCTGAGAGAATGTATGTGTGAGCTCATTCCGTCAGCACAATCAACCGTCAACTTCTCACCTGCAAAAACATATATGAAAATAGGGGATGTGAGCATCTAAACATACTCAGTGGGGAATACACTGCAAGCAGTTATAACCAATTGCGTAATGCACACAACATAATGAACTCTTCTTTAATAGCCATCCCTTGCGGTACTCATTATTTATCTCATTGGCGATTACCCTTGCGGTACTCATTATTTATCGCGTTGGTTAGCCCCTCGGGCCTCCTCGAGGGTAATTCTTTAACATTGAGCCCCTCGGGCCTCCTCGAGTGTAGATCGCTACACTAGACCCCTTGTGGGTCTCCTCGAGGGTACTTCTTTAACATTCTAGCTCACATGCATGCACAAAACACAACAATGATTATAACCATACAACAGACTTACGGATCGAGTAAACCCCACCTCGTGTGACGCGTTTGAAAAGACTCTTTAGCTCTTTGCTTGGTTGTTCGTCCTTGAGCTTGGATGTCGCACCACCTAGCACTTTAACATGACTCTTAACTAAGTTTCATATGTCCATTAATTATATAAGACTCATCAACATGTACAAATTATCGAGTCTTAACCAAAATCAACAATACCCTTTTTAACCTAACGATGTTCAACGTGAAAATCGCATAAGACGTCATTTATCTTAAACGAGCCTCCATATATGTTCAACTATTATCAAAGAACATAAATCAATCATCAAAATCCAAAAATCAAAGCTTTAGCATTGAAAGCCCTAATTCGACGTCAAACTAAAATTTTCCAAATTTTGAATACGTCGGCCGAAAAATCCGAATAAATCATTTTAAGCTTTAATCATACCATAGAATCCAAATATGAAGTCAAAATGATCAAATAAAATCAAAAATCCAACATTACATGGTCTAGGGTTTCGGCCAAAAGGGTTTTTCAACGGCTTCGATTTCAAACGTTTTTCTTGTTCAAAACATATTTATTTCAATCCAACAACACATCAAAATCAAGCATTTAAATTCAAATTTACCAAATTCCAAAGAATGCACATATGTTCAAAATTTCAACGTTAAACGATTAAATTACGATTAACTTAACATAAGATCAAGAAATCATCAAACAACAACACATCCTCTTCATAATTCACAAATGACCGAAAATACATCATGTTCATAAGTTCATATTTTTCTAAATTTCAAACCATAGATTTGTTCTAAGGATGGAATTATACCGATTTCAAGACGGATCGAAAATTTAATTCATTGGATCGTGAAATTTGGAGCATGAAGTTTTCAAAAATTTAGTGTGTGTTTAGTGTGTGAAGCACGAAATTGGGGAAGAAAAATGATGAAAATGATGAATAGTAGCCTATTTATAGAAATTATCCACAAATTTTCTTTTATTTTTCAATTATTTTAATGGTGATTATTCACCATTCTAGAGAATTCTATAATTCTCTACACTTCTCCACACATTACCACATATTAGGCATCAAATATTCATATTTACATATATATCCATTTGTTATTTTCTTTTAATTTATTACTCTAATGCATAACATGTAAACATTTTAATCGATTCTTATATCCAAATCACGTAATATCATGAATTAATGACCAATGCATAAAAATTAAACTTTCATTAAAAAATCATAATTATAATTTACTAAAGCATTAAAACTTATAATATCAAACTTTACATAGAACAACGCATCCTCTCTTAGAAAAAAAACGCTCAAAACTCAAATTTTCATTAGTTCACAATTTAAAGAAAATAATTCATTCTTAAAATATAAATATATATATATATATATATATCATACTTCTTTATGAAAATTTCTCGGGGTATTACTTTAGCCTTATTTGATGCATAGGACGTTATAGACGATGTTCGTCTCTATCGAAAAGTATAGCGATGTACTAAACCTCGTTTCTCACATTGAAAAAAGTTCCTGCTCAGAGTAGAAAGAAGACGATAATTAAGTACTAGTGACGTAAGAACTATAAGTTCTCGAGGTGGGCTTTCTTACCAAAACCAATTACGAGCTTTTTGGAAAATGTTTTACTGTTATTACTTTACTGTTTTTCTGCAAAATTTTGAGATACGATATTGTCTGCCAGAAAATGTTTTATGTTTTGTATATGTCCATTCGGGTTGCCTGGGGCAACAGGAAAGATTACGAATTCGGATCCTAGGCTGGAGGTGTAAGGTTGAAATTCCCAGCTAGGGTTGTGTACACTTTAGCAGTATCGCCGGTTGCGATCAGCTTTCTGAATCACCGGTTGCGATCAGTTTTCACAGACGCGGTTATGATCATTGATCCGGTTTCCTACAGTTATCCATAGCCGACTTGGAATATACGTTGTGGTTGTGGTGATATGAAAATGACTGCGCAGTCGACTTTGAAAAATGAGAAAATGTATTTTGTAAGAACAATGCCTTTTTCCAAATAAAACCCTTGTGTCTTGGTAATATCCCGTAATTTTAATACTGAATTACGATAATAAAATCCGTAATTAGTATTATTAATTCAATAATTAAAATCTTAATTAGTCAACTCTTGACTTTGACCAAGCATAATTGGATAATTTCTGTGTGAGATTCACTAATGCTTAGTGAATTAAGGAATATAATTTCTTATATTCCTTCGAACGTAATGTTCTAACGTCGAATAAATTCGACAGTTACGTCTTACAGTATTATTAAGCTGTTAAGCTTAATTTCGAAATTCCTATTATTATAGGAATAAGAAAAGTTGTTACAACTTTATTTTAAACGCTTTAGAGATAATTAGCCTATGGAATTTTGAGACGCTTTCAAACGCTCGGTTTTAGAGATTTAGTCGATAACTCACCAAATGATCACGAATTATAAAATTCAAATTCCTATGATTATTTTAAGATAAGAGCATTATTTATTATTAAAATAATGCTAGAAAATTTAAGAATGCAATGTACCTATTGTTATGGGTTTCGAAAACCCTAAAATTTCAAATTAGGGTTTTTAAGGTCTAAAATTATTTTTAATACTTTTCTATGATTAAATTTATTATCTAAGACATATAATATGTCACATAAATATGTAGTAGCTATTTTATACAAGGAAATAAAATGTTTGGAATTTCCTTAGTCATTTTCGAAAATTAGGGTTTCTAAAGTATGATTTCTAATTTAATTCTTATCAAATGAATAATGTATGATATTAATTATATTAATATGATATTTTTATGGATAATATGAGTTGTATTACAAGTTGCACAAGTGGGGGTACACTTGTGCCCAAAAGTGGCGAAAATTTCATGCTTTAGGTGTGATATTATTAAATAATATCATACCATACTTAATGAGAAGATAAGATAAGGTATCCACTTGTATTTGAGGTGTAAAGATAAGATAGTGTTCAAATTGAACAAGTAATTGTTGGCTTCATCATGTAAGTGGCCGAAACTATGCCTATATATACTATAATATTACAAATTCTTTATTTAATTGATAAGTATGATGCAAGTTGTTAATTATGGGATAAGATTATGTTTCCTAGATATTATTAAGAGATAAGGATAGATTTGTATTCAAGTGGAACAAGTAACTATGGATTTTGTTTGCTAGTAGTTGAAATTGTTGACTTTGGAATTTAAAATTATCTAAAGCATGATTAAAATATATTATCATGAAAATAAGATAAGAACTTCTTTCATACCACTTGGGATTGCCGTGAACCATAGGAATTTAGGAAAGAATAAATTTCTTCATCCTAGTGTTAATTGGCGTAAATCTTGTGCAAATGAAAATAGAGATATTTCATCCAAGGTTTGAGGATTTTGTTTACTAATTATTATGATAAGTATTAAATATTAAGATATGTTAGGATAAGAAGAGAACATTTATCTTATATATATATACATCAAAAGTGCCGTAAGGTATAAAGACAAAGGGAATGGGATATTTTCTCATTTTATGATTAGGATTAGTAATAATGTTATGTAATTAATGCAAAATCAAAATTTATCTCTATTGTTTGTAAATAACCGACACATACATTAGGAATAGGTGATGAGATCAAAATTAATCTTTAGCTTAAGCAAGTGGACGAAAATAATGACAAATGGTGTGCAAGTGTATTAGATATGATTTTATGTAATAATTGCACTACAAGTTGCATAAGCTTATAAATATAAGGTGAAGGCTTCATTCCTCCCATTTGGAACCCCAAACCACCGAAAACAATAGTGAGAAAATAAGGAGAGTTCATCTTGTTTTAATCCCAAACTTAGATCAAATAAACCTTCGCCGATTAAATCGATTCCGATTAAAAGGTTAGATTTCTTACGAGCTACGTATACATGCTAAAATTTTCAATTTTCGTCCGTTAGAATTCATGTTATAAGCTTAGTTCTTATATGATATTTTCGAAAATTTCATATCATATGCTAAAGTGGTTAGAAATCATGTTTATATGATATTATTAAGCATGTACTATGATTATATTACAAAGTTATACATATTATTAAATTCTAAGAAAGGACCGAAATCATGTAGGTGGGATATATTGATGATTTTGATTTTTAATTGTTGATTTAAGCATGAAATCATAATCTAGGGTATTAAATAATCTTATATGAAATTATATAGAATTTTTGGAAAACTATAGTACCTAAGTTCATAAATTTCAAAATTATAATATATGATATAATATTGAGATATGATCCATATTTAAGTGATATCATATCATATTGATGATGTAGATTCATAATATATGGTTGTGTGAATTTATCAAATTTATAAAATTATTCGGACCTAAGTCAAAAATCTAGAATACGACTTAGGTAAATTAAATTCAATAGTTCATAATAAATAACAATTATGTTATAATAAGGATAATTAAGGGTGATTAAATATTATGTGAATTTATTGGAATTTTTGAAAAATGTTTAGTTAGTTAATTAAGATAACCGAAAATCATACGTTATGTGTATCAATGTTATAAATTTATTTTATCAAGTATAATTACATAATATGATCTAAAACAATGTTTTAGACATAGTATGATTTTATGGAAATTTTTGGAACAGGAATTGCACATAAAATGATAGAATTTCATAAGAAATTGAAAAAGTCAAAATGTCGACTTTGAGTTGACCAAAGTCAAATTGTTGACTAAGTGTCGACTAAGTCAAAATAGTTGACCCAAAACGCGTTAACCAAGGTCAAAGGCACGTAATTCGATGTACGTGATCTATGTGACGTAGACGTTTAGTAACAATGTAACTTACGTTACGTAAGTACATTAAAGCGTACATATACTGTACTAAAAGGTAGAATATTCCTTATAAATTAAGAAAATTTATAATCGACATCAATCGATTAGGAAGCGTCAAAATAAGTCCAACGTTAACCTTATTTGATGCATAGAACGTTATAGATGATGTTCGTGGTTATCGAACGTGACCAATGTACTAAAGTAGTTCTTACGTTAAGGTGAGACGGGATCAACGCCGACGTAGAAAGGGATTATAGAAAGGAAATCGGTTTTGAAAGGAAGACCATACCGGTGGGCTTTACTCAAAACCCTTTTATTTACGATTCATTCTTTAAAATGAAAAGTATTTATTTACAAAGCTTTCGGTTGAGAGTGATATGATTACACGCCCAAAGTGTTTATGTTTTATGTATGGATCTTATCATGTTGTTGGGCAAGCCAACCACGAAAGTATATAGTTTGTGGTTCATGAACCGACTTGATCGTTGGGTAGCTCCCGATCGATGAGAAAATCGATATCGGACCCTATGTCGATCGAAATTCTGCTAGGGTTACGTGCACGATTAAGGTATTTGTGTGCCGAAAGGATAATTCTCGGCGGTCACTGCGCCCAGTAGTAGGTGGCCACCTCTACGGTGCGAGATGAGTTTATGAGATGATGATGTGATATGAGATATGTGAATGATATGGATCATACTGAGAGAAAATGCTCGGCCGAGCGATGTTTTGAGAAATGAGAAAATATTTTAGTAAGCCAAGGCATTTTCAATTAAAACCTCAGGCTTACTTATGGGCGATGTAATTTAAAGAAAATGTTTTGGCAATGAGTCCTCTGGTGCATTATTTGTACTCACCGCATATTTGTTTTAAATGTGCGAGTTGAGTGATGGATGGGATGGGCGGTGTTAAGCAATCAAGTCTTTTATGTCGCTGATAGTTAAACCTTGGATACGCATCGTCATATGTGTATTCCACATGTTTCCGCTGTAAAGTACCTTAAGTTATGTTTTGAGTTTGTACCTTATTCCCTTCAAAGTAGTCGAACCCTTCTGATAAAGGTCTGAATGATTCAGTTCCATATGTAAGTTATGTTTGTCGTGTTAAATGATATGAAGTCTTGAGAGTTTGTCTATCATATGCCCCTCAATTCCATAATTAGTTATTATTCCTATTGTTAATCCCCGTCATTAGTAACAGTCCCTGCTAATCCGTACTTTGGGTTGGCGGGCTCACATGCTTGGTATCGAGGCGGTCGTTCCTTAAACCCAAAATTTCTTTCAAAAGTTAAGTCTAGATTGAGTCACTAGACTTCTAGAGATCAACCGACTATGCTCAACACTCCATCACATCAAGCTCAACCGGGAAAAGAGGTAAATGATTTTCTTAAAGTTTTGAGAATGAGAATGAGGAGTTTGAAGGTGAAAGTTACTAAGTGAAATGATTTTTCCAAGAAAATGAAAGTTTTTTTTTAATAAAAGAGATTCTAAGAATATGCAGGTATGGGACTGCATATTCAAGGAAAGCTCAAAGGATTCCACGAATATGTAGGTATGAGACTGCATATTCATGGAAGACTTAAAGAATTTGATAAGCGTTGAGTAAATGATTTTCTCGGTTTTGGAAATGAAAAAGTTTAAAAGTACATGCCCTTTCTCAAAATTTTGAAATGAAAAGTTTGAACATGGAAAATGATATTTCCAAAGAGATGAAAGTTATCAGAACTGTTGAAAGTGAAAGTAATTGCAAACATTGCAATGAAGTTTTATGAGAAATTGATATTTGTTCCTAAGCCGATCACGAGAATACAGCTAGGATTGATTTGATATGATATTGTTATATGTGGAGTTGGCTGGTATGATGAAGTAAAATTGTTTGTTCGCTACCAACATATGATTATATTATGATGATGTTATATGAGAAAGCATTGACACTAATATGTCAAAGAGAAATCTTTGAATTCACGAATTCAAGGAAAATTTATGTTATGAAAGCTATTGGTTCATTACCAACATATGATTATGTTATGATGATATGATATGAGAAAATGTTGACATAGATATGTCAAGAGGAAATCTTTGAATTAAGTGAAATTCAATGAGCATGATTATTATAAAAGATATATGTTATGAATGTTTACGCTTACAAATTTCCATTATTTTGATGATGGGTATGTTATCCCAAAAGAACCTAGACTGTCTAAGTCGCATGATCCCTTTTGCGAAAGAACATAGAAAGAGAACTATGAGAATTTTAGTCTATCATGAGAAAGAAACGAGATCGAAATTAGAATCTCGAGTTGAATAACGAGAACGACGAGAACAAAGAGACGAAAATCAAAGAGCAGAGAAGGGGATGATGATGAATGTCACTATACTACAGTGACATGAGTATAGTCTTCTGTTTGGATGTTCACGTATTTACGTAAACCAAATTGACTATGACTTTCTCTTTAGAAACGAAATAAGAATGTGATCAAAAAAACAATGATATTAATCTTGTGACATCGTGAGAACGAGAACCCTACAAAGGAGACATGAATCTTAGAATGCTACTAGAGTAGATTCCCAATAATATATGAGAAGCTATAGCATATATGTACATGAGAACCGTGGATGACAACTAGAATAAGTTGTATAAGATTTCAAATTTTCTTCATAACCCAAATTCTGTCATTGAGTTTAACTCTATGACCTAGTTTTGATTGATATATCAATTGAATTCTCACTTTTTCTGAAAGAAGTTTGCAACCAAAATTTCATAAAGCGTTCCTTCGAAATCAAACCTCCATGTGACTGAGAAAGTATTTGTGACGGGTCTGGCCACCCCATATGACCAAAGAAATCTCAAAAATTGTTATTCTGGTCCTCGGACCCTATCTCCCAATTATTCAGTTCAAAGAACATATTGTTTCAAAACCTCCAGAATTGTCATCTTGAATTGTGGAACCATACCTTTGGAAAGTTGTTATGATAAAATTTTCTTCAAATCCTTGAAACCAATAAGTATAATGTAGGATGACGTATCTTGTCACCTAAAAGTTTTAGATCAGTAAAGTGATAAACATCAAGATATGATATAAAGAAGTTCTCGATGAGACGAGATATTATTTTTGTAATACACATAGGTGAATCGACCCTCGATGTGCTTTTCCTAGTGTTGATGACAGTAAAGTCATACCTTCACATGAGTATATGATGACTAAGTTATGAACGAGATATTCTTTAGCATTCAAGTGCTGGAATAGAAGTAAAGAAAAGTATATGATAACCTTGGAATATACCCTCCTCTTATTACGTCATAATGAGAAAGAATACAACTTACCTGTAAGATAGTTGATTGTCCTTACAACCTCGTTAATAGGTTGGACATATCTAAAGTGGAAAGTATAAGAGATTCTTTTAGAAGGGGACGTAATAGATAAAAGTATTCTTGTTAGCAAGGCATCTCGTTATACCTCCGCCTTACGATCATGCTTGAAGAAAGTTGTTTTCAAGTAAATTGAAACTTTCGTGAAACCACGGATAGTAAGGATGGAAGGGGTGAATGGTTCACTAAGACCGTATTATGATGAGGATTGCATAAAAATGTTATAATTACGATAAGCATTATACGAATGCTAATTATGTCGTGTAATTCCAGAATGCCACCTAGACGTGAGCTTGAGCAAGAAATTAGAGGAAGAGATGGGAGAAGGGGCAGAGTCCCACAGCCCAAAGAAGAAATACCACAACTACCCTCACATCCACCTGATCATAGGATTGAGGAGCTTTTCCTTAGACAAAACCCACCTACCTTTGACGGAAAAGAAAGTCCCGAGGATGCTGAACAATGGATGAGGACAATAGAAAGGATATTTGATTTCCTTCATTGTACAGCACAAGAGAGACTGTCTTGTGTGACCTTCCAACTCACCGGACCAGCTGATTTCTGGTGGGAAGCCCGAAGAAAAACCCTAACACCAGAACAAATAGATGAACTCACTTGGGAAAACTTTAAGACGGAAATGTATGAGAAATATATTCCCAAGAGCTATAGGAAGAAAAAGGAAATTGAATTCTTCAATCTTAAGCAAGAGAATATGTTAGTAACTGAGTACGATCGCCTCTTTTGTGATATGTCAAGGTACGCTCCGGACCAAGTGAATACTGACATGAAAATGTCAGCGAAATTTAGGTTTGGTCTAAGGCATGAAATAAGAATGTCTCTTGCCAGTCATGGAGATTTAACGTATACTGAAGCTCTTAGTCGAGCTTTAGACATTGAGGCAGCAATGCCAGAAAATAAGCCTGCCCCCACTCAATCACATAATGCTAGTGACAAAGGCAAGAGGAAATGGGAAGGTAATCTCAGTGATTACAATCAAGGAAATGTTGGGAGTACAAATAACAAAAGACCATGGAAAAGAAACATGGCATCACAAGGACAAATAAGAGTTCCTCTTTGTCCAAAATGTCATAGACCACACAGAAGTATATGTCAAGCGCAAGATCTTGGTTGCTATAAATGTGGCAACAAGGGCCATTATGCGAATGAGTGCCCAGGAGTACACTCGGGAGGAATAGGGAAACCCAACTCACTAGGCCAAACCCAACCACTTAAGGCTATACAATATCAGCCCTAATGTCGGCCGCGGCAACGACAACAAAGACGGCCACAACCAGCACGAGCTAGAACTTATACTCAAAACCAAGGAAACCTAGAAGGTATGAGAAACTTCTCCCCACACCTGTAATATTTTTGTACAATGCCAATGCTTTATACAACGAAAGAGCATGCGTAGATACAATAGAACTTAAGTTCGAATAAGAAATTCAGGAAGAGAGAATCATCTCACACATAGAAGAAACTAAGATTATCACGCTTGTTGCTCGCACTTAGAATTGAACCTAGGATCACTTAAGGTTTAGCAAAATGACTTAAACTTAATACCTATAGAAGATGTAGATACGACCTAAGAAAGGAATGATGAGTCAAAACTCATTCAACAATCCTGTGCAAGAAAAGTAAAAGTACGTACCATTTTTCGGTCAAGGAACTACGAGTCTTATGGAATCAGCATGGAGAAGAAAATTCCAATAATACCCACACTATATCTAAAGGGAATGACAAATAAGAGAGAATGTCGAGCATTCCTTATTTATCTAACCAAATGAGAGAAAGCAGAAATAAAGATCGAGGATATGGAAATTATTTGAGAATTACTAAACGTTTCTCATAGCAATTTACCAATAACTTGCCCTGATAGGCAGCTAGAGATTACCTATGAATATAGAACCCTGAATAGCACGTATAATGAATGGCTTCAAGGAAGTTGGAAGGACAAAGGATCAAATCTAAGAATTATAGGATTTAAGTTTTATCAAACCTAGTATATCACCTTGGAAAACACCTGGCTTGTTTATCAAGAAAAAGGATGGTTGTTTAAGAATACGCATTGACTATCAAGGATTAAACCAATTGATGCTTAAGAACGGGTATACACCACCAAAGTTAGACGATTGCTCGATTAGTTGAAAGAAGTGAAATTATCCTCGAAAATCAATCTTAAATAAAGATGTCATCAGCTGAAGGTACAAGCTGACAATGTACCCAAAATGGCTTGCAAACAAGTTATGACCACTATGAGCTTATAGTTATGCCGTTCGGACTAACAGATGTACTAGACATATGCATAAACCTCAAAAATTGAGTGCTCCACCCTTACTTAGATAAATTGTCTTAGTCTTCATGGAAGATATCCTTACTCATACAAAGAGGAATGAAAGACATAAGTAAAACTTGAGGACTGTCTTATAAACCTTAAGAACCAAGCAAATTCTCGCCAAGTGTAGTAAATGGAAGGTTTGGTTTAAAGAAGTAATGTCCCTTGGACATATCGTGCCATCAGAAGGAATTAAAGTGGATTTGGCTAAGGTTAAAGCAGTGCAAAAATAAGAACTACCCCTCTCACAACTTAGAAGTAGCAACAGTAATACACAGATTAAGTTTTGGAAACATCACCTCTAAGAAGTGAGGTATGACTTCACACCGATCATGAAAGTTTAAAATACTTCATAAGCAAATAAGTTTTGGGCATGGGAAAAGAGATGGCTCGAATTAGTAAAAGGATACGACTGTTGTATGAAATATCGCCCATTAAAGGCACCCGTAATAGCTAAGGTCTTGAATCGTGAAAGTCAATCTAAGTAAGGATGTCTCTTAACAAGAAAAGAGATACTCGCTAAAGACTTTAAGGCGAAAAAGCAAGAGAAGCACATGCTAATGTCATATTGTTTAAGGGAGGATACGTGTTCCCAACAATAATGAGTTAAAGAATGAAATCATGAGTGAAGCTCATGATACTCCTTATACCACCCATCCAGGTAGTACTAATATATATCACGACTTATGAGAAAAATTTCAATAGGAAGAGTTGAAACAGGATGTGGTCTCGTTCGCTGAGTGTTATCTTGCTTACCAATAATTAGAAGTATTACATTAACAAACCATGAGAAAGTTATAGCCTTTGGAGATACCCCATGGGAATGGAACGACATCGTATTGAAGTTCGTAACGGATTATCAACGTCGAAAGAAATAACACTACTATATGAGTAGTAGTGGATCAACTCGTTAAATGCATTCATTATTCGACCTATTCGGATTACTTATGAATCTGATAAACTAGTTCAGTAAGACGTAAAAGAAATCGTACGTTACATAGAGTGCCAAAATCTATCATAGTTGATTGAGATTCCAAGTTCCAAATTTGGATTAGTTAAAGAAAGAATTGGAGATGAGATTAAACTAGAGCATAATCTTCGCTCATAGATGGACAGTCGAAAGACAATACGAACGTTTTAAGATATGTTAAAGACATTAGTGTCGAATCAAAATACGAGTTGGAAACATATTTTTCCACTAATACAAAGATCGCCTACGTCGGTGGTCACAAGAAATGGTCAATATGGGCCATATGAGATATTGTACGAAAGAAAGTGTCGATCACTTCTTTATTATGATAAGGTATGAGGAAAGTACCAGGGTCTAACACCCTGAGAGGAATGATTGAGATTATCTGTCAGAAACAGATAAACGATAACGAAGCTCATGAGAGCAAAAGTCTTACGCAGATGCGCGTAAAAAAATTTTCTTAAGGTCTCTTCATCGAGAGAAGTTAAAGTTAAGTAAAATGCAAGTTAGAATCACGTTTTATAAGACCTTATGGGGATCTTAGAAAGGATAGGCCCCGTAGCCTATAGATTGGTACTTCCACCAGGTATGGGGAATATACGTAATGATTTCCATGTGTCATAATTAAGAAAGCACGTGTGTCATCCAGAACACGTGAGTTATTATGATGATGATGTTCTTAATCCAGATATGGATTATGAGGAAAGACCTATGACGATGTTAAATCGTAAAGTATAACGGTTAAGAAACAAGTTTTACCGTTAGTAACAATCCAATGGAGAAACCATGGACAAGAGAAAGTCATGTGAAAACATGAGGATGAGATGACGAGAAAAGTGTCCCGTGCTTTTAGGTATGCAAATTTCGGGACGAAATTTTTTTTAGGGGGGTAGAATGTAATATCCCGTAATTTTAATACTGAATTACGATAATAAAATCCGTAATTAGTATTATTAATTCAATAATTAAAATCTTAATTAGTCAACTCTTGACTTTGACCAAGCATAATTGGATAATTTCTGTGTGAGATTCACTAATGCTTAGTGAATTAAGGAATATAATTTCTGATATTCCTTCGAACGTAATGTTCTAACGTCGAATAAATTCGACGATTCGCCTTCTGATATTATTAAGTCGTTGCTTAATTTCGAAATTCCTATTATTATAGGAATAAGAAAAGTTGTTACAACTTTATTTTAAACGTTTTAGAGATAATTCGCCTATGGAATTTTGAGACGTTTCAAACGTCGGTTTTTAGAGATGAGTCGATAACTCAGCCAAATGATCACGGAATTATAAAATTCAAATTCCTATGATTATTTTATGATAAGAGCATTATTTATTATTAAAATAATGCTAGAAAATTTAAGAATGCAATGTACCTATTGTTATGGGTTTCGAAAACCCTAAAATTTCAAATTAGGTTTTTAAGGTCTAAAATTATTTTTAATACTTTTCTATGATTAAATTTATTATCTAAGACATATAATATGTCACATAACTATGTAGTAGCTATTTTATACAAGGAAATAAAATGTTTGGAATTTCCTTAGTCATTTTCGAAAATTAGGGTTTCTAAAGTATGATTTCTAATTTAATTCTTATCAAATGAATAATGTATGATATTAATTATATTAATATGATATTTTTATGGATAATATGAGTTGTATTACAAGTTGCACAAGTGGGGGTACACTTGTGCCCAAAAGTGGCAAAAATTTCATGCTTTAGGTGTGATATTATTAAATAATATCATACCATACTTAATGAGAAGATAAGATAAGGTATCCACTTGTATTTGAGGTGTAAAGATAAGATAGTGTTCAAATTGAACAAGTAATTGTTGGCTTCATCATGTAAGTGGCCGAAACTATGCCTATATATACTATAATATTACAAATTCTTTATTTAATTGATAAGTATGATGCAAGTTGTTAATTATGGGATAAGATTATGTTTCCTAGATATTATTAAGAGATAAGGATAGAGTTGTATTCAAGTGGAACAAGTAACTATGGATTTTGTTTGCTAGTAGTTGAAATTGTTGACTTTGGAATTTAAAATTATCTAAAGCATGATTAAAATATATTATCATGAAAATAAGATAAGAACTTCTTTCATACCACTTCGGATTGCCGTGAACCATAGGAATTTAGGAAAGAATAAATTTCTTCATCCTAGTGTTAATTGGCATAAATCTTGTGCAAATGAAAATAGAGATATTTCATCCAAGGTTTGAGGATTTTGTTTACTAATTATTATGATAAGTATTAAATATTAAGATATGTTAGGATAAGAAGAGAACTTTTGTCTTATATATATATACATCAAAAGTGCCGTAAGGTATAAAGACAAAGGGAATGGGATATTTTCTCATTTTATGATTAGGATTAGTAATAATGTTATGTAATTAATGCAAAATCAAAATTTATCTCTATTGTTTGTAAATAACCGACACATACATTAGGAATAGGTGATGAGATCAAAATTAATCTTTAGCTTAAGCAAGTGGACGAAAATAATGACAAATGGTGTGCAAGTGTATTAGATATGATTTTATGTAATAATTGCACTACAAGTTGCATAAGCTTATAAATATAAGGTGAAGGCTTCATTCCTCCCATTTGGAACCCCAAACCACCGAAAACAATAGTGAGAAAATAAGGAGAGTTCATCTTGTTTTAATCCCAAACTTAGATCAAATAAACCTTCGCCGATTAAATCGATTCCGATTAAAAGGTTAGATTTCTTACGAGCTACGTATACATGCTAAAATTTTCAATTTTCGTCCGTTAGAATTCATGTTATAAGCTTAGTTCTTATATGATATTTTCGAAAATTTCATATCATATGCTAAAGTGGTTAGAAATCATGTTTATATGATATTATTAAGCATGTACTATGATTATATTACAAAGTTATACATGTTATTAAATTCTAAGAAAGGACCGAAATCATGTAGGTGGGATATATTGATGATTTTGATTTTTAATTGTTGATTTAAGCATGAAATCATAATCTAGGGTATTAAATAATCTTATATGAAATTATATAGAATTTTTGGAAAACTTTAGTACCTAAGTTCATAAATTTCGAAAATTATAATATATGATATAATATTGAGATATGATCCATATTTAAGTGCTATCATATCATATTGATGATGTAGATTCATAATATATGGTTGTGTGAATTTATAGAAATTTATAAAAATTATTTGGACCTAAGTCAAAAATCTCGAATATGACTTAGGTAAATTAAATTCAATAGTTCATAATAAATAACAATTATGTTATAATAAGGATAATTAAGGGTGTTTAAATATTATGTGAATTTATAGGAATTTTTGAAAAATGTTTAGTTAGTTAATTAAGATAACCGAAAATCATACCTTATTTGTATCAATGTTATAAATTTATTTTATCAAGTATAATTACATAATATGATCTAAAACAATGTTTTAGACATAGTATGATTTTATGGGAATTTTTGGAACAAGAATTGCACATAAAATGATAGAATTTCATAAGAAATAGAAAAAGTCAAAATGTTGACTTTGAGTTGACCAAAGTCAAAATTGTTGACTAAGTGTTGACTAAGTCAAAATAGTTGACCCAAAACGTTGACCAAGTCAAAGGGCACGTAATTCGATGTCGTGATCTATGTGACGTAGTACGTTTAGTAACAATGTAACTTACGTTACGTAAGTACATTAAAACGTACATTATGTACTAAAAAGGTAGAATATTCCTTATAAATTAAGAAAATTTATAATCGACATCAATTGATTAGGAAACGTCAAAATAAGTCCAACGTTAACCTTATTTGATGCATAGAACGTTATAGACGATGTTCGTCGTTATCGAACGTGACCAATGTACTAAAGTAGTTCTTACGTTAAGGTGAGACGTGGATTGAACGTTGACGTAGAAAGGGGATTATAGAAAGGAAATCAGTTTTGAAAGGAAGACCATACCAGGTGGGCTTTACTCAAAAACCCTTTTATTTACGATGCATTCTTTAAAATGAAAAGTATTTATTTACAAAGCTTTCAGTTGAGAAGTGATATGATTACCTGCCCAAAGTGTTTATGTTTTATGTATGTATCCTATCATGTTGTTGGGCAAGCCAACTATGAAAGTATATGAGCCGTTGGTTCGCTAACCGATCGTTAGGTAGCTCCCGATCGATGAGAAAATCGATATCGGACCCTGTGTCGGATCGCGAACTTCTTAGCTGGGTTACGTGCACGAGTAAGGTATTTGTGTGCGAAAGGACAATTCTCGATCGGTCACTGCGCTCGTAGTAGGTGGCCACCTCTACGGTGCGAGATGAGTTTATGAGATGATGATGTGGTATGAGATATGTGAATGATATGGATCATACAAAGACAAAATGCTCGGCCGAGCGATGTTTTGAAAAATGAGAAAATGTTTTAGTAAGCACAAGGCATTTTCAATTAAAACCCTCAGGTCTTACTTATGGGGCCGTGTAATTTAAAGAAAATGTTTTGGCAATGAGTCCACTGGGTGCATTATTTGTACTCAGCCCTGCATATTTGTTTTTAAATGTGCAGGTTGAGCTGATGGATGGGATGGAGCAGTGTTGAGCAATCAAGTCTTTTGTCGTTGATAGTTAAACCTTGGATACGCATCGTCACATGTGTATTCCACATGTTTTCCGCCGCAGTACCTTAAGTTATGTTTTGAGTTTGTACCTCATTCCTTCAAAGTAGTTGAACCCTTTTGATAAAGGTCCGAATGATTCGGTTTCATATGTAAGTTATGTTTGTCGTGTTAAATGATATGAAGTCTTGAGAGTTTGTCTATCATATGCCCTCAATTCCATAATTAGTTATCGTTCTATTGTTAATCCTCGTCATTAGTAACAGTCCCTACTAATCTGTACTTTGGGTTGGCGGTACATTACAGCCTTACTAATGATGAGGCGATCAATATTTCGTAAAATAAAATGTTTTGGCATGTGTCCACCGAGTGCATTATTTGTACTCACCGCATATTTGTTTTAAATGTGCGAGTTGAAATGGTGATGAACAGAGGCGGGAGTTGAGCGGAATCTTTTGTCAAGTAGTATGAAGTATTTTGGTTCACCTTGAGAATGCATCTCCATATGCATGTCTCACACGTTTATTCCTCTGCCAAACTCTTGAGACTCTGTTACATTTTGTTACTATATTAAACTTTGTAAAACCTGCTGTTTGTTGAAACCATGAAACCATCTTATATATATAAGCTATTCTGAGTCATCGTGATTCTCGTTTCTGTTTGGAACATCTATATTTCTTCATAGATGAAATGAGTTGAAACCTTATTCTTTTTATATTCACTTAACCCGAACCCGAGTCACGGTCCGACAAGGATAAGCCGAACCGGGCTGTGACAGAGTGGTATCAGAGCAGTTCGTTTGCTTTGAACCAAAAATATTCTTTCTATCCAAAGTCTGGCTTGAATCACTAGACTTTCTATGAAGTAAATCATCTCCGCTCAACGCTCCTGTTCATCACGCTCAACCAGCAAGGAAAAGTGAGTTCTAATAAAAAAGGTATGTGTTAAATGTTTTTGAAAAGTATGTTACAGTTTTAAGGAAGCATTTGTAAAAAAAAATGTTTTTAAAGTGGACATGCCGTTAAATGAGTAGTTTTGAATTGTGATAATTCATGGGACAAACGAGTGGTTTGTCTGAAGAAGTTTGAGTTCATACCCGGTTGGTATGTGATTTTATTGTGATGAATTTGAAAGAAATTAAAGCTTATACCCGGTTGGTAAATGAGTATTAATAATGGACATATATAGAGTTATATGTCAGTGAGTTGAATGAAAAGTTTGTTGTGAAACGAAATTGAATTGTGAAATTGTGTTGAATTTCAAAAGAACATAGATGAGCTCTAAGTTTCACGAAGAACTTAGAATGAATGAGATCATAAGAATTTCTTTTATGTATAACGTAGTGTTCGATGAAACACGAGAATTTTAGAACCTAGAAATGCCTTTAGGTTCGATTTGACGAACAAGAAATGGAATACTACGTGAAGGAATGGAAGCTTCAAGAAATACTCATGACATGGGCATAATTTTCTCTTTTGAGATTCTACGCGACGTAATCGACTGTTACTTACGCGAATTAATGAACTTGGGGATTAGAATGATAAGCGTTTACGAGCTTATGTTAAAGAATGTTCACAAACTTTGTGTTTTGTGAAATTTAGAAATCCTTATGATTTAAATTTTCCCCCCCTATTGCTTGTAAGTTTAAAGATAAACTTACTTAGAACTATCTGTCTTTAGATAGCAGGAAATGGGGATGATAAGGGTAAGAACACGAGAACATATGTTTCGGACTTAGAACATCACGTTATGTACTAAGTTAAAAAGAACAATCGTTATATATGGAAAGTCCTCGTTGAGGCATTTTTATGATACATGATGTTACATGACTTGTGATGAAAAATATCTGGCGTGTGCTATGTTTTATGAGCCATGATCTATAAAGAAGTTATGTGTTAGATATTAATTTAGAAATTGACATTTGTTTTGTTTAAAAAAAACATTAAGAATGCCTCCTAGAAGAGAGTTGGGACGTAGGAGAAGAGGGGAAACTCCGGAACCGGAATTCCAACAACCACCACCGCCTCGTAAAGTAGAGGCACTGTTTCTCAAGCAAAACTCGCCCACATTTAATGGGACTGGAACTCCCAGTGAAGCTGAACTTTGGGTAAGATCAATAGAACGAATCTTCAATTTCCTGCATTGCACGGATCAGGAAAGAATTTCTTGCGTTACCTTTCAATTAACGGGTTCAGCAGACTTCTGGTGGGAGACCAGAAGGAAAATAATGACTGAAGAACAAATGGAGGAATTTACTTGGGAAGATTTCAAAACGGTACTATATGATAAGTATATTCCCAAGAGTTATAGAAAGAAACAGGAAAATGAGTTCTTCAGCCTTAAGCAAGAAAGTAAGTCGGTAACGGAATATGATCGAATATTCTGTGATATGTCAAGATTTGCAATGCATCTAGTGGATACCGATGAAAAGATGGCTGACAAGTTTAGATCTGGACTAAGGCCAGAGATTAGAATATCTCTTGCCAGCCATGGAGCAATGACCTATACCGAGGCATTAGGTAGAGCCTTGGATATCGAGGAGGCATTGCCGGAAAATAAACCAGCATTAGCCCAAGAAGACAAGGGCAAAAGGAAATGGGAAGAAATTCGTAACAAGGGTAATTACTACCAGGATGAAAGAAGGCCATGGACGAACAATCAAAGGCCCCAGTGGATTCAAGGGCAAGGGTAAGGTCGTCCAATAAATTTTGGACAAGGACGAAACAACCAACGAAAACTAACTGGCCCTCAATGTCCACAATGCCATAGGCATCACATTGGTCCTTGTTTAGCAGGACGTGTGAACTGTTTTAGATGTGGTCAACAAGAGCACTTTGCAAATAATTGCCCACAAGAAGGTATTGCCGGAAAATAAACCAGCATTAGCCCAAGAAGACAAGGCAAAAGGAAATGGGAAGAAATTCGTAACAAGGGTAATTACTACCGGGATGAAAGAAGGCCGTGGACGAACAATCAAAGGCCCCAGGATTCAAGGGCAGGTAAGGTCGTCCAATAAATTTTGGACAAGGACGAAACAACCAACGAAAACTAATGGCCCTCAATGTCCACAATGCCATAGGCATCACATTGGTCCTTGTTTAGCAGGACGTGTGAACTGTTTTAGATGTGGTCAACAAGAGCACTTTGCAAATAATTGCCCACAAGTAGGACAAGGAATGGTAGGTAGACCTAATCCACCACGACAAGCTCCGCAACAACAACCAAGGGTTTACGCTATCAATCAACAGCAAGGTGATGATGACCAGAACAACCCGACAGGTATAAATACGCTTTCAATATACCTGTGATTATATTTTTGCTATGGGAATCCTAAGGTTACAATATTATAAGATTATACGCGAAAAATTTAGAACTTAGCTCGAAATGAGATGAAGGAAATACGAATCTTCTTCACCAAAGGCAGAAGATACGATGTTAGCATATGATCGCTTAAACTTAGATTTAGACATAGGATTCACCGTCTATAAGAATCGATAGTTGAATAGACACAACTAGAAAACATAAGGATA
Organism: Salvia rosmarinus; assembly: GCA_036937905.1. Taxonomy (NCBI): domain Eukaryota; kingdom Viridiplantae; phylum Streptophyta; class Magnoliopsida; order Lamiales; family Lamiaceae; genus Salvia; species Salvia rosmarinus. The sequence continues at coordinate 47,003,473 of CM072815.1, forward strand.
TTAGATATATGGATTGGAGATTCAGAAATAAGTCGATACGAATGAAAGTTAAGGACAGGAGATGACCAAACGGGTACGAGGTACCAACATTGGAATTGAGAATTCAATATGGAGAAGGAATCAAGAACGTTATGAGAATACGCAAATTTCGAGGATGAATTTTTTTTAAGGGGGGTAGGATGTAATATCCCGCAATTTTAATACCTAATTACGATAATTAAAATCGTAATTTAGAGATTAATCCCGATTATTAAAATCCTAATTAGTCAATGCTCGATTTTGACTAAGCATAATTAGATAATTTCTGTGTGACATTCACTGACACTTAGTGAATTAAGGAATATAGTTTCTGATATTCCTTTGAGCGTATTGTTCTAACGTCGAATAAAATCAACAGTTAAGCCTTACAGTGTTTTAAGCAATTAAGCTTAAATTTTGAAATTTCCTATTATTATAGGAATAAATAAAGTTGTTACAACTTTATTTTGAACATTTTAGAGATGTTTCAACTATGGGGATCTTGAGACGCTTCAAACGCTCACGCTTAGAGATAATTTCATAACTTAACCAAATGATCTCTAATTATAAAATTAAATTCCTATGATTATTTTATGATATAAGAGCATTATTATCATCAAAATAATTCTAGAAAATTTAGGAATAAGATGTGCCTTATTCAATGGGTTCGATAACCCTAATTTCAAAATTTAGGGTTTTGTGATCTAAATTTTGTTCTAAATATTTTTCTATGGTTAGATTCATCATCTATGATTATAATGTGCATCATAACTATGTGTTAGCTATTTATTACAATAAAATAAAATGTTTAGCACATAGAAACCCTAATTTTGAAGATGTATACTATATGTGCTAATTAATTTTAATTGCTACCCAATTATGATCCTATGATAATTTTTGTATTAAAATGATATTATTAAGGATAATATATAGTATTACATCAAGTTGCACAAAGTGGGAGCACACTTGTGCATAAGGGACGAAATTTTACAACTTTTTATAAGATTTTATGAAGAAAAATCTTGCTTTAATTAATGTAAGGGATAAGATATGATCTTATCATATCATGAGGTGTAAAGTAGAGTTAGAATTCAATTTGAACAAGTAAACCATGGCTCACACATTGAGAGGGCCGAAAATATCACAATTTTATGTGATAAAAATTTGTTTTACACCATGTGTAGAATTGTGTGAAGATAAGATAAGATCTTATCATGTATTAGGTGTAAAGTGGTGTTAGTTATCAAATTGAACAAGTAACCTAAGGTTGGACACTAGTAAGGGGAAAACATCAATAAAAATTAGGGTTGGAGGAATTAAATTCCAAACTATATAATAGTGCCATGTGTAGTTAAAATAATCGACTTTCCAAATACTACCTTATAACATAATAATAATATAGTATAAGATAAGAAAAAATAAAATTTAATCCTAGGACTAGGTAATAAAGACACACACACATGCATAACTATGTGATAAACTTTATACTATGTGATAAGGATTATCCAATGCATTTATTAAGTGATAAGGTGACCTAAGGATGAGTTGTAAAGATAAGATAAGATTTTGTTCTCTTATGCAAGTGGATGGTTGATATCTTTCATGTAATTATGATATAACAAGTGTACACTAGATATTTTAAGTGTAATAATTAACATACAACTTGATATGCCTATAAATATAATATGAAGCTCTCCATTCTCATTCACAAACCCATAGTGACCGAAAATATGTATGAGAGAAAGTGAGAGTGTTCTTCAACCTTGATCCCAAACTTAGATCATATAAACGCCACCGATCAAAATCCGTACCGATTAAAAGGTTAGATTTCTTACGAGCTTTGTATATACGTTAGAATTTTCAATGTTCGTCCGTTAGAATTCATATTATAAGCTTAGGCTATATGTGTGATTTTCGAAAATCATGAAACTTGTGCTAATATGTTTAGATATTGTACTTATATGATGTTATTAAGCAAGTAGTATAATTATATCACAAAATCAAGCATGATATTAAACTTTATATGTTGACCGAAAACTTATGGGTGTGATATGTTGATGATTATGATTTTTAATTGTTGATTTGAGCATGAAATCGTGATCTAGGGTATTAATTATGCTTGTATGATTTTATGTAGAATTTTTGAAACACTTTAGTACCTAAGTTTATGAATTTCGAAAATTATAGGACATGATATTATGTTGAGATATAATCCATGTTTGAGTGTCATCATAACATATTGAAAGTGTAGAATCATAATATAATGTTGTATTTAATTTATTGGATTTGTTAAAATTTATCGACCTAAGTCCAAATTTTCAAAGGTGACTTAGGAAGATTAAATTCAATAGTTCACAATAAATAAAAATTTTGTTATAATAAGGATGCTTATAGATAAGTATGTGTTATGTGATTTTATCGAATTTTGGAAATTATTCGCTTAGTTTAATTAGGGTTTTCAAAACTATAAGTTATAAGTATTAATGTTATAAATTTATTTTATGAAGTATAATTTCATAATATGATCATAAATGATGTTTTAGACATATTATGATTTTATGGAATTTTAGAAAAGAATTGCACATAAAATAATAGAATTACATAAAAGGAATTAAAAAGTCAAAATGTTGACTTTAGTCAAAATTGTTGACTAAATGTTGACCAAGTCAAAATCGTTGACCAAAAACGTTGACCAAGGTCAAAACACACGAAACTCGATAATACGCGATCTATGTGACGTAGTACATTTAGTAACAATGTGACTTACGTTACGTAAGTACATTAAAACGTACATTATGTGATAAAAAGATGAAATATCTTTTATATGATGAATGATTTCATAATCGACATCATTTTGATTAGGAAACGTCAAAATAAGTTCGACGTTGGCCTTATTTGATGCATAGGATGTTATAGACGATGTTCGTCTCTATCGAAAAGTATAGCGATGTACTAAACCTTGTTTCTCACATTGAAAAAAGGTCCTGCTCAGAGGAGAAAGAAGACGATAATTAAGTACTAGTGACGTAAGAACTATAAGTTCTCGAGGTGGCTTTCTTACCAAAACCAATTACGAGCTTTTTTGAAAATGTTTTACTGTTATTACTTTACTTGTTTTACTGCAAAATTTTGAGATACGATATTGTATGCTAGAAAATGTTTTATGTTTTGTATATGTCCATTCGGGTTGCCTGGGGCAACAGGAAAGATTACGAATTCGGATCCTAGGCTGGAGGTGTAAGGTTGAAATTCACAGCTAGGGTTGTGTACACTTTAGTTGTATCGCCGGTTGCGATCGCCTTTTGAATCGCGGTTGCGATCGGTTTTCAGTCGCCGGTTGTGATCGATTCATGTCCGGGTGAAGGAGACCTCCTCCCGCGCGCTTATCCATAGCCGACTTGGAATATACGCTGTGGTTGTGGTGATATGAAAATGACTGCAATCAATGACTTTGAGAAACGAGAAAATGTAGTTTGTAAGAACAAGGCCTTTTTCCAAATAAAACCCTTATGTCTTACTAATGACGAGGCGTCTGAATATTTCGTAAAATAAAATGTTTTGGCATGTGTCCACCGAGTGCATTATTTGTACTCACCGCATATTTGTTTTAAATGTGCGAGTTGAAATGTGATGGAACAGTAGGGAGTTGAGCGGAATCTTTGTCAAGTAGTATGAAGTATTTTGGTTCACCTTGAGAACGCATCTCCATACGCATGTCTTACACGCTTATTCCACCGCCAAACTCTTGAGACTCATATATTTTGTTACTATATTAAGCTTTGTAAAGTCACTGCTTGTTGTAACCATGAAACCATCTTATATATATAAGCTATTTTGATTCATCGTGATTCTCGTTTCTGTTTGGAACATCTATATTTCTTCATAGATGAAATGAGTTGGAAACCTTATTCTTTTTATATTCACTTAACCCGAACCCGAGTCACGGTCCGGCAAGGATAAGCCGAACCGGGCTGTGACAGTTTTCTTTACCAGATACTCAGCTATCTATACTTGAGTATGATGTAGATCCTAATACAATTTGATTACTTTTATCTCAATACTGAGATGTTTCCTATTGACCTAGATTGGTATGGCCAGCCTTGTTGCATCTTTTGAGATTCCTATACCGATTTAGTCTGTTTTATTTTCTCATGTTTCTGAAACTTCTCCTTTGGAGATACGAGAAGAGACTCAACCTAATTCATCGAGACCCCCAGGTGTCTCAAGATCTTTTATGTATGAACTTGAGTTTTACCAATTGTTGCCACAACCCAGCTTCAGCCCTAGATATCAGTCAAATGCCTTTTGTGACTGATCCTGATATCCTTTTCCCTGGTGTAGTCCCTTGTACTCATTTCCCAATCGTGCTATTGATCTGTTATCTCCTGAGATTGGGGAAGATATAGAGATGTCAGACTCCAATGAAGCCGTGATGGTAGTAAGGACAGAGTTGCAGAGATGGACGAAGAGAGTGATGACGATAACAACCTTTTGTGGGCAGAGTGGAAGCTGATAGTTATAGATAGTATGGATGTATATATATATGTACGTAGATATGTATATTAGATAGGTGGGTATACATAGACTAGTGATGCCTATAGATATCTTATGATGCGGTAGCATGCCTGAGAAGCCATACCAGATGTGTTTTGGTCGAGATGCCAAAGCATCTATATGCCTGAAAATCCCAGATTGCAAAGTTTTCCCTGTTAAAAGAAAAAAAAAGTATTCAAAGAGGCAATTTTTCTTTCCTTGATATATATGATCATTTTGCTATCCAGCTGTGTTATTTCATATCATAACTTTGTGATAAACAATTGTGAAGATCTTTGAGATTTAAGCCTGTTTGTTGATTGAGAACCTTTTTTTCGTTTTTGATAAATAAGATATGCTGCATTTTCATATTTATTTGCAATGTAGTATGCCACCCAGAAAAAGAAATCCTCATCTGGAAGAGGAAGAATAAGAAAGTACAAATTCTTCTCATGATTCACCTGTATCTTCTTCCCTTTAAACCGATCGTAGAATTGCAAAGCTTTTCTCTCGTCAAAATCCTTCTTCTTTCATGGAGTTGGTAGTCTAGCTGATGCTGAAGAATGAGTTCGCTCTGTAGAGTGATATCTCAAGTTTTTGGAGTGCTCCGATCGAGAGTGTCTCCTATGTATATCATTTCAGTTAAGAGGGATCACAGATTTCTGGTAGGAATCACGTTAGAAAGTTCTTTCTCTTGAGATCTCTATTATGTATAGAGCTGACAAGTTAGCTCGAATATACGCCGAGTGTGACGACTCGACTTCCCAAGGAAGTACGGATCATATGGATCGTCACCAGTATGATAAAGCAGCGGATATAAACATAGCTAATCAATACAATTAACCATTTAACTACTCAATAAGCATAGACTAAAAAGGGATAAGCTATTCAATACCAACTCAAGTCATAGAAGGACTCGTCAAAAGGTTCAAGGTTCAAATATAAACCAATCAGGGCACAATTCAAGGAACGAGGTACGACCTCAAGTTCAATACGGTATGAAAACAGTTATAATCAAGACATCAAAATAATATCAGAGTTAGGCAGTAATAAACGTGTGGACATGCATATGACGATGCATGCCCAAGGTTCTAGAAATCCTTCTAATGAAGAAACAAAACAATCGCTACTCGCACCACTGCACTCCATCATCAATCTCGCTCAACCCGCACATCAAAACGAGATGCAGGGCTAAGTACAAAAGTACTCGGTGGACTCATTGTCGAAAACATTTTCTTTGTCAAAAGTTATTAATCGCCCACAATAGCGCATGAGGATTTTAGTTAAAGACTCATGCCTATCAAACATTTTATCATTTCTCAAAACGCCGACCGACTATTTCATTCACGTTGTTCCATATCCGATCATTCATTCATTCATTCGCAAGACTATGGAGTGGCCACCTACACATAGTCGCCGTGACCGGTCGAGGTAGCTAACCTTAACACACAATCACGCGTGTACATAATCCGAGTTAGTCCTCAACTAAGTCGGATCCGATCGTTACCTTTTTTAACGCTATGGACCAACTCATTCACATACCACATTGATATACTAATCAATTCTCATTCCACGCTGATTAACCAACCTCGGATATGATCACAACAAAACATAAAACATTTGGCGATCAATAACAGCTCATGTGATAATATTTTATAAAGATTTTGTAAATCATGCTTTGAGATAGATATGCATATCATTTTTGTTTCAAGAGAGCTCACCTGTTAGTTCGAAGCTAGTAAGTCTAAGTGGGCAGGTGTGATTGTTCTTCCTCGCCGACTACGTACGATCAAACCATTCATAAGAAAATAACCTTTCTTAGATTCTTTCTATTGATCGAAGGTCGTTTATAAATTACGACTTAAAGTTCCCAATTAGGGTTTCTTAATGATTTCATGTGATTGTTTTAAGATAATTTCTATTATCTTACATTCTCAATTCCCAAACTATATTACTTCATTATTCATAGGTGAACTTCAACTTATGAATCACATACTCCGAGTCTATCCTCGACTCTTAACCTTAGTGTTACTCTAAACATTATTACGTTATAGATTGTCGGTAATCAAGTTATGATTGGTAAATTAGGATATTCTCAAGCCACTAACTAGACTTAACAATTGTAGTTACGCCCCAGTAAGTTATGTTTGACGACTTGTCATATTAGCATGACAAATAAACGAGAGTCTCGACTTATGTTTCAAGTGAGCACATGCTATCATGTAAGTAAGTACTTTAGGAATAGATGAAGTGCTTCGTGAATATTAACTCGACTTTTTGAGAGATAAGGATCGACATCTTATGTTCGAATCTTTGCTTATACATTACGACATTGTTTATTTCTCTTAACTCGTCGGGGATTATATAAGTCAGATAATCGCTATTCGTTGTCAAGTTGTCTTAACGCTCAATCTAATATCGACAGATTATTGTTGTTGAGTATTTAACGTTGTAACCCGGCTTTTGGTTTCTTTAACTTAGAACTCACGCTTGAGTAGCCTATTATTATTAGAAACCCTAATTTGTGTCTAACTTCGATTCTTGTTAATTCCTTCTTAAGTTATCAAAATTGCTCGATTTCTTTTGGATTCTCGTACATATAGTATTATGTTGTTTACGTTTGAGGTTTTGTTTGTCGGCATACATAAACATAACCATTCAACACCAAACAATACCATACACAACATAAACTATACTAAAGCATTAGAAACCCTAATTTTAACATAATGCAAAACTATTGTGTATGTGTGTATAAGTGTTCTATTCATTCATCACAATCACATAGCTTAACTATCATAGTACCATTTAACATAGAATTAAACCCATACTTAGCCATTTTGTTACGTTTTCGATAATTAGCAACAATTAACATATGCATCCAATAAATTCCAATAAAATCATGTTATACTCCTATCATACTATAGAGTTTAATTTCCAACTCAATACCATCAAATAAAATTTTAAATCATGGGCAAACAATCATTTTATTTTTGGTATTTATAATTTATCAACATTGGTGTTCAATAATTTCCTAAAAATCATATCATGCTTATATCATATACTAAATATGAAATATCATCTCATATCATACATTAAAATTTAAACCCATGCTTTTCACCATATAATGATTTTCGATAATCACCATATATATATACATATTCAATAAATTTCATTCACTTCACCATATATTTATAATATGAAATAAACATGTAATATTAACATTAAACACTATATCTCAACTATTTCTCAACAAATAAAATCAAACAAAATACAAGAAAATTCCAAAAATATTCTGAAAATTACCATATTTATTATACATGCTCCTAATACATCAAAAAGTAATAATATCAAATAATATTCACAAAATCATGCTTTATCACATATAAAAAGAAATAAGGCATAAATCAAAAAATATCAAACATGCTCCAAAAATTCTCAAATTTTAACTACAGCCTTATAACATCATTCTAAGAATTTTTCATTCATGGCTTGAGAGCATTTGATGGCTCAAAAGTCATGAAAAAAAATAAGGAGCAAAACTAGGGTTTTTCATGAAATAATTCAAGAAAAATCTAAAAAATTCTACTCCATTATAAATGAAGAGAATGATGAATGCTAACTTTGTATGTTCTTAGAATAATTATTTTAGGGTTGGAAAGGTTTGGAAAGGATGATTAAAGATTAAAAACTTGAAGAACAAAAGAGAGAATTTGAATTAAGAGAGAGAAAATGAGTTCCAAAGTATGAAGGCTGTAATGGACGACCACACACTGTTTTGGCAGCCTAAAGGGCTGTCATTAACTCATTTGGGGTGGTCTTGGTGGTAGTTGGGAGGAGAATTGGTCAAATTACCTGATTTGGCATGTTAATACCGACTCTTTAAGTTTTAAGGCGCTTTCGATTGATTTCTCAAAACCTTAAGGTTTTATTTTATTAAATAGCCTTTAAAAGACTTATTTTAATTTTTATAATAATTTCATGAAGTTCGGACGGCGTCCGATAAGTCAATTCCGAGTTATCGTGGAAAAACAGCCTTCGGCGATTAAATTATGCTCATTCGAAATTCTATTGAATTCTTGAGCTTTCATAATTTATTTGATTCTTATAAATCATTTCTTATTGATTTAGACCCTTGGTTCGAGTTTCGGTCATTCGAATCAATTTAGGGTTTTCTCGATATATTTTCCTGCGTTCTCGTTAAGTTCTTCAGAATTTCTTTGTAAATTGATTCTTATAATTTCTAAATTCATAATAATATATTCCTTCATGATTTTGATTGTTATCATTAATTATCATGATTAGCACGGACCGAAGTTGATCCGCTCGTAAATAGTACTTTTGGGACTCGACTGGCAAGATGCCCGAAAATTCTCATTCTTCGCTTCTCACATGTTTTCGTGAGAGGATTCTAGAAATAAAATCTTTTTGTTGAGATTCATTCTCGATCTTTCATTCTATGTTCAGGCTATTAAGAAAACCCTAATCCAATAGGACTAGCCACTAGTTTTTTTATTTCTCTAGTTTTCGATCTTCGAATCGATTCTAATTCGTTTCGTTGTTTACCTTAAACATAATTAAGGTCTAAGCACCACAATTAATTGCTTTAAACATCACTAGTAAAAGTTTTAAATTTTTCGGGTTATTACATAACATCCCCCTTAAAATAAATTTCGTCCCGAAATTTGCTAACCTTGGAAAAGATCTGGGTATTTATCTTTCATAGCCGATTCCAGTTCCTAGGTTGCTTCTTCTTATCCATGGTGTCGCCATAGAACTTTCACTAACGGTATTTCTTTGTTCCTGAGCTTCTGGATACGTCGGTCTAAGATTTTCGTAGGCAGTTCTACATAACTCATATTGTCATCGAGGACAATATCTGTCAGCGGTATCACATGGCTGGGGTCATGTATGTACTTCCTTAGTTGTGAAACATGGAACATATTGTGCACGTTTCCAAAACTTGGCGGCAATGCAAGTCTGTAAGCCGCTGGTCCTATCCTTTCCAAAATTTCATAGGGTCCTATGAAACGTGGTCGTAGCTTTCCTTTTATTCCAAACCTCATGATTCCTTTTGATGGAGAAATCTTCAAGAAGACTTTGTCTCCCACTTCAAAATGCAGCTCTGTGGGACGTTTGTCGGTATGACTTTTGTCGGTCTTGGGCCTCTTTGATCCGTTGGCGGATCTGTCTCACAATCTCGATCATTTCGCCCACAGAGTCAGGTCCTAATCCATGTAGACGTGTGACCTCTCAAATGTACAACTGTGCTAGTCTGTCCGATCCATGTTGTCACAGCCCGGTTTGGCTTATCCTTACCGGACCGTGACTTGGGGTTTGGATTAAATAAATATTAAAAGAATAGGGTTTTCAACTCATTTCATCCATGAAGAAATACGGATGTTTCCAAACAGAACGAGATTTAAGATGGGCAAAATAACTTTATAAAGAGTTGAAACGAAGGTTCGGATAAAACAGCAACTCTTACAAAACTTTCAACAGGAATATTAAGAACTTAACATAGTAACAAACTATAACACAGTTCAAGAGTTCGGCAGCGGAATAAAACGTGTGAGACATGCATATGAAGATGAATTCTCAAGGCAAACAAAAATACTTCATACTACTTGACAAAAGATTCCTCTCAACTCCCGCCTGCTCCATCACTCCGCTCAACTCGCACATTTAAAACAATATGCGGTGGTCGAGTACAAAGATGCACTCAATGGAAACATGCCGAAAACATTTTACTTTACGAAATATCAGATCGCCTCATCCCAAGAAGACACAAGAGTTTTATTGAAAAGGCCTTATTCTTACAAAATACATTTTCTCATTTCTCAAAGTCGACTGGCCACTCATTTTCATATCACAACAACAACAACGATATTCCAAGTCGGCTATGGATAACGCCACGAGGAGGCCTCCTTCACCCGGACGCAAACTAACCGCCCAATGTTCGAGCATGACCGCCAAGCGATTCGAGGCTCAACACGTACACAACCCTAGCTAGATTTCTCCTTACTCCTCTAGCATAGGATCCGACCAGAATTCCTATTGCCCTGTGCAACCCGAATGGACATATACAAAACATAAAACATTTCGCGCATAATATCGTATCTCAAAATTTGCGGAAAAATAGTACTGCGTAATAACAAGAAATCATTTTCCAAAAGCTCGAATTGGTTTTGGTAAGAAAGCCCACCGAGAACTTAAAGTTCTTATGTCACTTGTGGTTTTACTTTTCCGCTTCCTTTCTCCTTCGAGCCAAACCTTATCAACGTAAGAAACGAGATTTTAGCATATCATCATGCTTTGCAAGAATCATCGATCTGAATCAACGTACGTACTATCCTTTCATTCTTTCCTTAGTTCAAATCATTCGGCGTAACGTACAAATCTTAATTTCATAACTAACTTCGTCACGTACTAACTTTACTTCTTATCTTACGTATATACTCAAATTCTACGTGTTCACAGACATAATTTCCTACGTCTCAACTTTTCCCACGTATCATATCATATGATCCATATATCACGTATCATGAGACATCATAATCTTTCACTTCCACAATTTTTGAAAATTTCCATATATATATATATATATTTTTCGAAAATTTTATTTAATTCACATAATATATTATCATCATCATATATCAATAATATGACATCATATTCATCGTGTACAACTTGTACATCACCATTTCATGCATTTGTTTTTTTCGAAATTATCATCTCATAATATTCCATATTTTTCCAAAAATTTCCACATAAAATCATACAATTTCAAACATGAATAACTATCATTATTTCATGCTCAAAACAACAATTAAAATTTATGTACATCTACATATATCTCATGCTTATTTTCGGTCATGACATAGTACTTTTAATACATGCTTAACTTTGTACTAAAATCATAATTTATGCTTATAAACGTCATATAAACATATGTAACTATCAACGCAAACATATAACATATTTTTCACGTTATTCACATAATTTCTGAAAGCATGTAATAAAACATATCATATGTGAATTTCTAATATTTTTGCATAAAATAATAAGAGTAGTAAGGTTTCTAACATTCTATTTGTTTTTGGTCGACGTCGGCGACGTTTTTCTATCTACGATCGAAGAGAACTTTTGGGAACACTCTATTTTTTTCTCTCTATTTTTCTTACTATTTTCGGTTATATAGAGTATAATGGGGGTGGTCTCCTATTTATAGAGTTTATAAAGTGTATTTAATCATTACCTTTATAAAATATCTTAATATAAAGTCAAAAATTACAACTCCTTTTTATCTCATTAAATTTCGGTCCTCATGAGTTGTCCATGAGTCATTTTTGATCTTATCCTATACTTTAATTATTCATCATATCTTATCTTTTTGAAATTATAACATATCTAGGTGTAAAATCAAAATTACAACTCATACCTTATCTTATTGTTATTTTCGGCCACCTCCTTTCATAAGAGACAAATATTTTATTTTATCCTATAGTTTATTATGTTATTTCATCATTTAATTAATGTATTTTATACTTATCATAGAATAAATAAATTATTACTTTATATAGTGTGTGTGTGTGTATGTTTTCGGCTATTTCTAGTCCTTAGGATAAATTTTTATTTTTTTCTATATTATATACTTTAATATTATCATGTGATAATATCACATTTGAAAAGTCAAAATTTTCAACTTAGGATAATGTGTCATTTTCATAAGGTTGGAAATTAATTTTTCTAACCTTATAAGTCTTAAATTTCGGCTATTAGAGTACAAAACCATAGGTTACTTGTTTAATTTGATAACCATCTCTACTTTACACCTAATAATGTCTTATCTTTATAATTATAGCACCTCATTAATTAAAGCATGATATTTATATTCATTTCACACCTAAAACTCAAATTTTTCGGCCCTTATAATAATAATATGCCAAATATTTTATTTTTCTCCAATTAATAGCTATGTGACATGATATTGATCTTAGATGATAAAATAAATCATAGGAAAATTAATTAAGATCATTTCTATGTACTAAAGTAAAGTTATCGGCAATTAATTCAAAATTATGATAAATTATCAAACTTTTGTTCTTTTCACAACTAATATTATTTTCATGAGTAATTACATAAATATAATGATCTTATATCATAAAATAAATTTTTGAAACAATTCTAAGCAATTTCCCCAATTTTTCGAAAATTAGGGTTTCTAGGAATTAAATTTCATAAAATTCCATTCTTACCCTATTTTGTGAATTTCGAAATTTAGATAATTTCTAGGAGATAAGATTGATCTAGAAATCATGATATTTATCAAATATATAATTAAATAAATTATTTGATACAATTATCACAAAAAAATTATGATTTCCGAAAATCACATAAAATCATACCTTATTTTCGAAATTCATGAGCTTCTAGAACCAAAATATTATCTCCTATGATACTTATCACATTATCACATATTTTTATGAGATAACCATTATCCCTGCTTAGTCATAACCTTATCTTATCATTTAATAAAAATATCATAGCATACTTATCTTAAAAATGTCATTTTCCAACCTTATCTTATACACATCATTTTCGAAATCACACTTTGGTACAAGATAATTATCTTATCATATACTACAAGATAAACATGACAACTCATCACATAAAATCAAGTGATCACATATTAAATCACAAATTAACCCTTTATTCTCCATATTTTCGAAAATCACCCAATAATAAGAAAAATATTTCCTTTTTCTTTCTTAGTGTAAATAATATCCCAAATATACTTAAAACATATTTATTTATATTAAAAATTATTTCATGTGAAAAAAGATTAAGAAATTTTCGATTTTACTCAATATCGATTTATCACCGACGCTCGCCATTCTTGTTTCTATCGTAATATTCCTTCTGATTTTCAAAATTTTTAAACCCAGAAATTCGGGGTATTACATTCTACCCCCCTTAAAGAAATTTCATCCTCGAAATTTACGTATTCTCACGGCGTTCTCTTCTCCTTCTCCATATTACATTCTCAATTTCAACGTTGGTACCTCGTACCCATTTGATCGTCGTATGCCCTTAACTTTTATTCACATCGACTCATTTCTAAATCTCCAAATTCATATGTCTAATACCCTTATGTTTTCTAGTCGTATCTATTCAACTACCGATTCTTATAGACGGTGAGTCCTATGTTCAAATCTAAGTTTTAAGCGAACATATGCTAGCATCGTATCTTCTGCCTTTGATGAAGAAGATTGGTATCCCTTCATCTCGTTTCGTGCTATGTTCTAAAATACTCGCGTATAATCTTATAATATCGTAATCTTGCAGTTCCCATAGCAATAATATAATCACAAGTATGTTGAAAGCGTAGTTATACCTGTTGGGTTGTTCTGGTCATTTTCACGTTGCTGTTGATTGATAGCATAGACCCTTTGTTGTTGTCGCTGAGCTTGTCGTGGTGGATTAGGTCTACCTATCATTCCTTGTCCTTGTTGTGGGCAATCCCTTGCAAAATGCCCTTGTTGACCACATCTATAATAGTTCACACGTCCCGCTTCACAAGGACCAGCAAGTCTTGCCTACGCATCGGGGACATTGAGGGCTCGTCCATTGTTGCCGGGTTGTTCCTACCTTGTCCAAAATTTATTGATGACCTTGCCCTCGCCTCGGGTCCATTGAGGCCTTTGATTATTCGACCACGGCCTTCTCTCACCGGTTATAGTGATTGCCCTCATAAACTTCCTCCCATTTCCTTTTACCCTTGTCCTCTTGGGCTAAAGCTGGTTTATTTTCCGGCAATGCTTCCTCTATATCCAAAGCCCTTCCTAAGGCCTCGGTATAGGTCATTGCTCCATGGCTGGCAAGGGATATCCTAATCTCAGGCCTTAATCCAGACCTAAACTTATCAGCCATCTTTTCATCGGTATCCACTAGATTCTGGGCAAATCTTGACATATCACAGAATATCCGATCATATTCCGTTACCGACTTACTTCCTTGTTTGAGACTGAAGAACTCATTTTCTTGTTTCTTCCTATAACTCTTCGAATATACTTATCATATAATACCGCCTCAAATCTTCCCAAGTAAATTCCTCCATTTGTTCATCAGTCATAATTTTCCTTCTAGTCTCCCACCAGAAGTCTGCTGAACCCGTTAATTGAAAGGTAACGCAAGAAAGCCTCTCCTGATTCGTACAATGCAGGAAATTAAAAATTCTTTCTATTGCTCTTACCCAGAGTTCAGCATCATCAGGAGTTCCAGTCCCATTAAATGTGGGCGGGTTTTGTTTGAGAAAGAGTTCCTCTACTCTACAAGGAGGGGGTGGTTGTTGAAGTTCTGGTTCCGGAGTTTCTTCTCCTCTCCTACGTCTCAATTCTCTTCTAGGAGGCATTCTTAATGTTTTAAATAAAACAAACGTCAATTTCTAAATTGATACTTAGCACATAATCTTATTATGGATCATGGAACAACAAACATATCATATGCCAGATACTTTTCCACAACAAGCCATGTAACATCATGTATCATCAAAATGCCTCAACGAGGACTTTTCCATATATATATTAGTTTTATAACGATTCGTCTTTTCAACTAAGTACATAGTGTGATATCCTATATATACCAAAATTTTGACACCACATACTAACTACAAAATGTCACCAAACTACGTTTACTCTATATATATGCTATCCATACTATCTATATCATGACTGACTTCATAAGTCTTTACTCCCTCTAAGTGTTCTATGTCCCCGAGGGTCCCTCGTCAGAATCGTTCTTTTTGCTTGAAAATTTTCCCGTCTCCAAGTACGTTTTTGCCTCTTTTATAAGATGATCCAAATCCTTCATAGAGCGATCAAAATTCTCTAAAGTGTAGGGTTGCTTGTTTCTCCAAGTAGTAGCTCTTGTCTCCATGTAAGGTTGTGATTGTACTGGTAACTCTCCCAATCCTCTCGGGCGATAAGATCCTGTCCATTGGCCATTCTCGTCTATTTCTTGTACAACTGATGGAACATATCTCGGCCCGGTGTACGGAATTTCCTGGTACAACCATTCATTCATCTTCTCATGTTGTTCATCCAGCTTAGGAAAAAGGCCAGGTCCCATGGGTGCTTCTCCATACACATTGTATGTATATCTGAGCTGGCTAATAAACTCTGCTAAATCTGCCAGAACCTCTGAGTTTTCTTTGTAGAAAACATAATCCCTTGCTATTTCTCTTGCATAGCCTTGCCAATCTGTCGGCAAACGGCGGATGAGTCGCTGGATACCATCCAGATTAGTTACTCCATGGTTATGAGCTTCCATCCACAGTTGTAAGAACTCGTCCAAGAATTGTCCAAGATCGGTGCCTAATTTGTAGTAAAAGAGTCGATACTCCCTTGTGAGTTCTAGGTCTGAAGCATATGTGTTCGTGTTCGTGTTCTTACCCTTATCATTCCCATTTCCTGCCATCTGAAAACAGATAGTTCTAAGTAAATCTATCTTAAGCTTAAAAGCAATAGGGAAACTTAAATCATAAGGATTTCTTAAGGAACTAAACTTCACAAAGTTTGTGAACATCCTTTATCATAAGCTCGTAATCACTGTCTTATTTCTCACTTATCATTCTAATTCCCAAGTTCATCTATCGCTCTAGATTAATTTGCGTAAGCAACAATGATTATGTCGCAGAAATCTCTATGAGAAAACTATGCCCACGTCATGAGTGACATTCGCTTATCGAGTTCCATTCCTTTACGTAGCATTCCAATTCACGTCACAAATCGATCTTAAAAGCATTCTAAGTTCTCAAGTTCTCGTGTTTCATCAAACACTACGTTATACATAGAAGATAATTTCTTATGATCTCGTTCAATCTAAGTTCTTCATGAGACTTAAAGCTCATCTATGTTCTTTTGAAAATCAAAACAATTTCACAATTCAACTTCGTTTCATAAACAATCTTTTTCTTTCAAACTTACTGACATATAACTCTATATATGTCCTTTCATCAATACTCATATACCCCCAGGTATAAGCTTTTACTTTCTTTCAAATTCATCATAACAAAATGATCACATACCAACCGGGTATGAACTTATACTTCTTCAGACAAACCTCTTGTTTGCCTTATCATCAATGAATTATCACAATTCAAAGCTATTCACTTTCTCTTTCAACGGCATGTCCACTTTAAAAACATTTTTACTCAACTTTCTCTAAACATAACTTTTTAAAACTCTTAAACCCATACCTTTTTATCAGAACTCACTTTTCCTTGCTGGTTGAGCGTGATGAACAGGAGCGTTGAGCGGTGATGACTGCTTCATAAAGAGTTCTAGTGATTCAAGCTAGACTTTGGATAGAAAGAATACTTTTGGTTCAAAGCAAACGAACTGCTCTGATACCACTCTGTCACTGCCCGGTTTGGCTTATCCTTAGCGGACCGTGACTTGGGGTTTGGATTAAATAAATATTAAAAGAATAGGGTTTTCAACTCATTTCATCCGTGAAGAAATACGGAAGTTTCCAAACAGAACGAGATTTAAGATGGGCAAAATAACTTTATAAAGAGTTGAAACGAAGGTTCGGACAAAAACAGCAACTCTTACAAAGCTTTCAACAGGAATATTAACAACTTAACATAGTAACAAACTATAACAGAGTTCAAGAGTTCGCAATGAATAAAACGTGTGAGACATGCATATGGAGATGCATTCTCGGCGAACAAAAATACTTCATACTACTTGACAAAGATTCCGCTCAACTCCCGCCTGCTCCATCACTCCGCTCAACTGCACATTTAAAAACAATATGTGGTCGAGTACAAAGTCGCACTCGAGACACATGCCGAAAACATTTTACTTTACGAAATATTGTACTGCCCTCATCCCAGTAAGACATAAGGGTTTTATTGAAAAGGCCTTGTTCTTACAAAATTGTAACGACCCGGCTTTCGGATTGACGGCTGACCCCACAGACCAACACGAGTCTTTTCAGTGTGCTTTGTCCTCACTCACACACTCCCTGAGAAAACTTCCCAGGGGGTCACCCATCCCACAATTGCTCCAAGCCAAGCACGCTTAACTTTAGAGTTTTTATGAGATGGACTCCCGAAAAGAAGATGCATCTTGATGGTATGAGTAGCACATATCAAATCCTTTAAGCTCTCCTCGAATATGCAGTCCCATACCTGCATATTCTCGAAATCCTCTCATTCCGGTGTGTTTCGGTTCATTCATGTACCTCTCCGCTTTGAAGCCTTAATCGAGCCGCCTCGTCCATGCCTCTCGCACCGCGATCACTCCGCATTTCGCCCCAAGGCCATAATGATATTCCATCTCTTTAGTGTATAATGTACGTTTTAATGTACTTACATAACGTAAGTTACATTGTTACTAAACGTACTACGTCACATAGATCACATTTTATCAAAACCATTTACGAGCTTTCTTGAAAAATCATTTACTTTACTGTTTTTCTGCAAATGATAAAGTACGATATTGTCTCTCTGTCACAGCCCTGTATGGCTTATCCTTACCGGAGCGTGACTTGGGGTTCGGTTTAAGTGGATATGAAAGATTAAGGGTTTCAACTCATTTCACCTACGAAGAGAATATAGATGTTCCAACAGAAACGGAAATCATGATTTGAGCAAAATAGCTTATATATAATAGATGGTTTCAAGGTTTCAACAAAACAAGAGCTTTTACAAAGCTTAATATAGTAACAAAAGATAACAGAGTCTTCAAGAGTTTGGCAATGAATAAAACGTGTGAGACATGCATGTGAAGATGCATTCTCAAGGCGAACAAAAATACTTCATACTACTGACAAAAGATTCCGCTCAACTCCCACTGCTCCATCATCGCTCAACCCGCACATTTAAAAATAAACATGCAGGTCGAGTACAAAGATTGCACTCAAGGGACACATTGTCGAAAACATTTTACTTTACGAAATATCAGATCGCCTCATCACAAGAAGACACAAGGGTTTTATTTGAAAAGGCCTCGCGCTTACTAAAAATTTTCTCATTTTCACAAAGTCGATCACATAGTCATTTTCTTTCACGATATTCCAAGTCGGCTATGGATAACGCCACCGAGAGGAGGCCTCCTTCACCCGGACGCACAACAAATGAATACCAAATGACTCAGATGTCTAAGCAAGTGAGCGACCCAGCGACTCATAATCGACATCATCTAAGATTATTATTATATCATATAACTATTAATTGGAGAAAAATAAAATATTTGGCATGTTATTATCATTATGGCCGAAAATAATAAGAAGATAAGGTATGAGTTGTAATTCTTATCTTTACACCTAGATATGAGATAAGATAAGATAAGATAAGATAAGATAAGATATGATAAGATTCTCCCATACAACTTGCGTGGTTCAAAAATTAAGGAGATAAGATGAGTTGTAATTTTTGACTTTACCTTAAGATATTTTACAAAGTAATCATTATAATCATCCCATAACTCCTATAAATAGGAGGTTACCCTCCCATAACATCATAACCAAAATAGAGAGAAATAGGATGTAAAATAGAGAAAAAAAATAGAGAGTATTCTTCAAAGCGCTCTTCGATCATAAAAGAATAACGTCACGACGCCGATCAAATCCGATAAAAGGTTAGAATTTATGTTATAAGTTTATGTTGTTCATGTAATTTTCGAAAATTATGTGACTCAAAGCTAATATGTTTAGATATTGTATTTATATGATGTTATTAAGCATGTAGTATAATTATATCACAAAATCAAGCATGATATCAAATTCTATATATGGACCTAAAACTTAAAGGTATGATATGTTGATTATTATGATTTTTAATTGGTGATTTAAGCATGAAATCATGATCTAGGGTATTAATTATGCTTATATGATTTTATGTAGAATTTTCGAAAACTTTAGTACTAACCATGAATTTAAAAATTATAGAACATGATATTATGATAAGATATAATCCATGTTTGAGTGTTATCATAACATATTGATAGTGTAGATTCATAAAATAGTATTGTATTAATTTATCGATTTGTTAAAATTATTCGACCTAAGTCCAAATTTTCGAAATGACTTAGGAAGATAAAATTGAATAGCTTCCAATAAATAAAAATTATGTTATCATAAGGATGCTTATAGATGATTATGTGATATGTGATTTTATTGGAATTTTGGAAAATGTTTGTTTAGTTTAATTAGGTTTTCAAAACTATAGTTATATGTATTAATGTTATAAATTTATTTTATAAGATATAATTGCATAATATGATCCAAAATGATGTTTTAGACATATTATGATTTTATGAGAATTTTAGAACCGTAATTGCACATAAAATAATAGAATTACATAAAAGGAATTAAAAGTCAAATGTCGACTTTAGTCAAAATTGTTGACTAAATGTCGACCAAGTCAAAATTGTTGACCAAAAACGTTGACCAAGGTCAAAGCGCACGAAATTCGATAATACGTGATCTATGTGACGTAGTACATTTGGTAACAATGTAACTTACGTTACGTAAGTACATTAAAACGTACATCATATACTAAAGAGATAGAATATCTCTTATATGATGAGCGATGTCATAATCGACATCATTTTGATTAGGAAACGTCAATATAAGTCCGACGTTAGCCTTATTTGATGCATAGGACGTTATAGACGATGTTCGCCTCATCGAAAAGTATAGCGATGTACTAAACCTCATTTCTCACATTGAAAAAGGGTCCCGCCTCGGAGGAGAAAGAAGACGATAATTAAGATTAGCGACGTAAGAACTATAAGTTCTCGAGGTGGACTTTCTTACCTAAACCCCTCAGGGCTTTCTTACCAAAACTAATTACGAGCTTTTGGAAAATATTTTATCATATTACTTTATCGCTTTCAAAAATTTAAATACGATATTATCTCACAAAATATTTTATGTTTTGTATATATCCATTCGGGTTACTGCGGCAACGTGAAGTTATTACGAATTCGGGTCCCACCGGTGAGATGCTAGTTAGGATTGTGTACACGAAGCATTTGAGTCATTGGTCGCTCATTTGTTGTCGCGTCCGGGTGAAGGAGGCCTCCTCCCGCGTTATCCATAGCCGACTGAATATAATGTGAAAGAAAATGACCAAGCAATGACTTTCCGAAAATGAGAAAATGTTTTAGTAAGCAAAGGCCTTTTCAAATAAAACCCTCGTGTCTTATCGTGATGAGGGCGACAATATTTCGTAGTAAAATGTTTTCGCAATGTGTCCATCGAGTGCAATCTTTGTACTCACCGCATGTTTGTTTTAAATGTGCGGGTCGAGCGGTGATGGAACAGAGCGGAGTTGAGCGGAATCTTTTGTCAAGTAGTATGAAGTATTTTGGTTCGCCTTGAGAACGATCTTCACATGCATGTCTCACACGCTTTATTCACCGCCAAACTCTCGAGACTCATTATCTTTTGTTACTATGTTAAGCTTTGTAAAAGCTACTATTTTGTTGAAACCTTGAAACCATCTATTATATATAAGCTATTTTGTCTCGCCATGATTTTCGCTTACATTGGAACATCTATATTATCTTCGTAGATGAAATGAGTTGAAACCCTTATTCTTTCATATCCACTTAAACCGAACCCCAAGTCACGGTCCGGTAAGGATAGGCCAAACCGGCCTGTGACATGCTATGATATTTAATTACTTAGATAAACATGTCATATGTTTTCGTGATTGAATGAGTATAGCAAGCATGCTAGGTTTATCGCGTTTTGAAGCATGTTTTAGAATTCATGAGCATGTTTTTAAATGTTGAGTTCTAGCGAAAGCATGTTAGACTACGTGATCTATATGGACAAACCTTTTGAAACAAAAGACTAAGCATGTAATCCGATGTATTAATTTTAAATTAAAACGCTAATACCTCCATTTTTTGATCTCTAAACAAAGTGGTATGCATTGTGAGTAAACGTCCACACGCATGGCTTGCTTGCACTATTTATCATAAGTTTGTTAGATGAGATTTCTAAATAAAATATTTTAATCTATTGAGAAGTGAGAGTTTCATGTGTGGCTTACATATGTGATTTTAATAAGTTCTCTAGAGATAGATTTAAAATGAGATGACAAACAAATTTGAATTGGAAGCGGTATGGTCCGAGTGAGTATGCTAATTCTAAGAATTCATTTTCTGCTATAAAAAATATGTCATTGCTTAGGCATCACCACAAATACAACTTCCCGCGAAGTCTCTTCTTGTGATAGTGATGTGGTCTAATAAGGTGCAATCATTAATTTCATTTGTAGTAAGGATAAGTTGACATGGATTGAAATTAAACGACTAAAAGGTTTATTTTAGTCTGGTTGAGGGGTTCATGTGTAAACGTCCACACGCGTGGCTTGCATGTGGGATTCCTTGGGCGATTGGAGGTTTCAATTAATATTGTTTTATCAAAAGGATACAATATTATTGTTACGAATTATGTGTGATCGTATGCTTATGTGTTTTCACATTACTTTTCAGATATGTCTCTTACACCCATTATAAATATGCTCGTAAAAAATCCTCTATCCGGTCTAAATTTTATCAAGTGGAAACGAAACATAGAGTATGTTCTTATTGTAGAAGAACACATGTTTGTTCTCACTACTCCAAAACCCGATGCCCTTACTGACGCATCGACGAATGAGCAGCGAGATTCAAGCAGACTTTGGCATAACTCAAATAATATGGCCAAGTGCTATATGATGACTAGTATGTCCAAAGGCTTGTTGCTGCAGCATCAGTCGATGGTAGACACGATTAAAATATGGTCAAGTATCGAGAGTAAGTTTGGGTAGTCGGATCGAACAGTCCGCTTCCACACAATGAGAGAAATCTTGACGTGTAGGATAGAAGAAGGAAGTTCGGTTCATGAATATGTCTCCCACATGACTCATCTCATGGATAGTCTTGATCAGTTGGGATGACGTATTGACGGCGAAGCCAAGGTCGATATCATCCTCAACACACTGCCCAGGTCTTTTGAGAACTTTCGCGTGAACGAGATCAAGAGCAAGACCGAGTATATACTTAATCAGTTGCTCAATGATCTCGTGGCTGCGGAAGGCGTCATGGGAAAAGAAGCACATGCCCTTGCTAGCACATCTAAGGACCCCAAGTTTCCATTGAAAAGTGGAAAAAGAAAAAGGGATGCCAAAGGTGGTAGAGGCAAAGGAGATAGTGGGAGTAGTGGGAGCAAGAACATGGTTTCCTGTAACAGCCCACTATCCTTAAGGACGGATTAGCAGGGCCTGTTACCGGGGATGTGAATTAAGAAGCGGGAAAAGAAAATGGGATATCGAATTGTGAGACATATATCAAGAAAACGTGTAGAAACCTCAAAGTATTGGAGATCGAAGTAAACATAATTTACATACAAGAGACTAACCCATCAGATCCTTAACAAAATGGTTCAACTGATCTGAAGGAATCTAGTTCTCTAATCAAAATATAACTTAGTGTTCTTGCAGCGGAAAACATGTGAGGTACACATATGAAGATGTGCACTCAAGGCTCTACTATCAGCGACAAAAGATTTCTACTGCCCAACACCGCTCCATCTCATCACCAGCTCAACCTGCACATTTAAAACAAACATGTAGGGCTGAGTACAAAGACTCAGTGGACTTATGCCAAAAACATACATCATAAACTTTGAATTACACTGCCCCATTAGTAACACACGAAGTTTTATTTGAAAGTTCCGTGCTTATTAAAATATTTTCTGTCATTTTCCATAAACTTTGTCTGGCCAGACATATTTTCTGTCTGTATGATCCATATCCAACTCATCTTGCACCGTAGAAGGAGGCCTCCTTCCACGGACGTCGTGACCGACCGAGAAAATCTTTCAGCACACAGTCACCTGTAACTGGCTGAGCAAACCTTTCAGCAACACAGTTACCTAGTGTACACGTTAACCATTGTTAGGAATTCTCCTTCTAGCATAGGATTGAATTCGATTAAAATTACATTGGCGAACCAACACTGATAGGATCCATACATAAAACATAAATACTTTGGGCAGGTAATTAAATAATAGCATTTCATCATCATTTTCTCAAAAGAAAGCATCATAAATAAAACATTTGTCATTTCATTTTATCCTTGAGGAGAAAAAGCCCACCTGGTATGTTCACATTCTCAAAACGTGTTTCTTTCCTTTACCTTCGTTGCTCACCTTCGTGCTCCACCTTTACGCAAGAAACTAATTTAGTACGTCGGTCGTATCTTTGCAAATCGTCAAAATTTAGTGGAACTCGATAGCTTTTTGAACTCATATCAAGATTGATTAACTGAATATAGTCCTTCTAAGACTTTTGTATCTTTAACCAATTTGGTTCAGATTTTCATGAAATTTCAATTTATAAACTCGCTTTTAATCGAGACGAAACATTGCTTGCACCTCATACTAATAAATTAGGTCAATCATTTGAACTCAGATTAACTATTTTAGATAAAATGATTTCAATTATGAAATCAATTCTTGTAAAAGAGATATTGTTATATCTCTAATTCGTCTCACACGTCATAGTTTATCTATTCAGAGAAACACATATTTATACTAGGAGTAAAACATAACTCTGTGTGTTAAACATAACTCTACACACGCACTAACATGCTTCATACATTCATACTTTAATCAAGTCATTTCAACTTCAAACAAATGCATTTTTCAAAATTCATCTTTAGAACAATTAACTTGCATATTAACTTGCATATATCCTCTAATTATAATTTATTACTTATCATACTCCAATAAATCTCATAATTTAACTTTAACATTCAATCATGCCCAAACACATATATATATATATATATAACTAATTTAAGCATAGCACTTTATATTTCAAATTCCTACGCCACTTAGCGAAACATCTCAACGTAAAAATACTATATCTCATTTTAAAAATCACATAAATTCATAGCATATCTTAAACATATTATTGGGCCTAAATATGTGATCACATTTAATAAAATAAATTTGAAACTCCAAAACTTCTAATCTTTAAACTTTTCAAATTTTTGGAAAAATAGCAAAACATTTCCATAAATTCCTATAAATTCACATAACACTCTATATTAACACAAGATCATTAATATATAACAACATTAGACATAGAAAATTTTGACATCAAAACCGTTGATTCTATGGTTTTCAAAACTTTTGGAAATTACCTAAATAATTTTCAAAATTTTTAATTAATTCACACTATACATTATTCTCATCATACATCAACAATATACACTAATATACATTATACACAAATCATACCTCAATGAATCATACACTACGATTTTCATTTAAAAAAAAATCCAACATTTTTCAAAAAGTATGAATTAATTCATATATGCTTAAAGAATACTCACTATTATTAATTTATGCTCAAAACAACAATAAAAAATCATGATCATCTACATATAAATCTTATATATCTCAACTATAATAAGAAAATTTTAACATGACCAACTTTGTACCAAATTCATAATACATGCTCACAACCATCATATAAACATATTTAATTAACAACCTAAACATTTAACAAAAATCCTCAAATTTCTCATGAAATAACCAAAGCATATAACTCTATTTTTCATGGATGGATTTCTCATATTTTTGTATATCTAAGAAGCTTAGACAATTTCTAACCTTTTAATCGGAGTCGATCGTCGAAGATATCGATTTTTCTAACTTGAAATTCAAGAAGAAATGGAAGAACACTTCTCTCCTTTTTTTCTCTTAATTTTTGATAGTTTTGGTGAATGAAGCAAGAGAAATATCCATTTGATGATGTATACTCTTTATTCATGATTTGTTTTGATATTTTTTTTTTTAAATATCTTCTTTAGTCAACATAAATAAATATCTTATCTTTTCAAAAAAATACATATCTTATCTTATCAACAAAATAATTACCTTTCACTATCAAACAAAAATAACATCTCTTTCATAATCATACAAAATAAAATATCTTTCTTTATTCAATAAAGTAAATACCTTTCACTATCAAATAAAATATCTTATCTTATCAATACAAAATTTCTCTTTTTCTTGCCCCATTTTGTTTATTTTAAAAATAATTGTAGAAAATAACACATGTCTCCTTTTGTTTTTCATTTTAATAATATAATATAAAATAGATCTGAAGTGATGATATAGATCGTGAAAAAAGAATAAGAACAATTCTATGTCTCAAAGTAATAATTTGACCTATCATTAGAAAAATAGAAATTAATTGTCCAATCTCCTTTTCTTTAATATATAAAAATATTGTAGAGAAGGAATATATATAAAAAAATGCTCTTGTTTCTTAAAACATTAATAGAACTTTCAAGATTAAAATTCTTTAAACTTTATACTAAAAATTTCAAGTAATGTAAATACGTTAATAAGGAAATCATACTTACTTTATTTGTTCTTCGTTAATATGGAATTAAATTCTAAGCTTCGCTGCTTAGAAAATAACGTAAGACTAATTATCGAAAATTAATCATCATTGAAAATCGCCTCGAAAGGAATAACATATATATTCCTTGTTTTACTAATTGCTTAAAAATATAATATAAAACTTCTCGATTATGGATAATCGAAATTGAGCTTCGATAAATTACTATTCGATTATCAAACAAAACCTAATTAACGACTTAAATTATCATAACCTAGTTTTAAATAATCGGGATATTACATTGCCACCAGAGGCTTAAAAAGCTAAAGGACAGGGGCATGTGCTTCAAGTGCGGCAAGACTGGGCATTGGAAAGACAAGTGCCCTATGCTCAAGGCTCATGGTACGTCATTGGCTTTAGTAACGGAAACATGTTTAACAACTTGTTCTACTCATTCATGGGTAGTAGATACGGGTACGACTGATCATGTTTGTTACACCTTGTAGGGGTTCCTACGGACAAGAGAGCTATGTAATGGCGAGATAACGATCTCCATGGGCAACGCGGCGAAAGTCGAGGCCGTTGCAGTCAAAGATGTTATTTAATGCTTTGATAGGATAATTTTAGTTTTTAAAGAATGTTTTATATGTGTCGGAGTTTTGGTGAAACCTTATTTCGGTTTCTGATCACACTATTTTCTAACACGAAAACATGCAAGTAGATAGGTAAGTCGAGTATCGTATCCACATGGATTATAACGCGAAAATACAGAAGCTAACTCAATAATCCTTCATCATTATCCAATTGACAAATTTGGTTTTGAAAAGGTTTGGGACTTCAAATAATAAATTCAAAGTCAAGTCAAAATAAAACAAAAAACGATAACAATAAAAACTCAAATAGAAGATTAGACTAAAAGGCTAACCCTAGGGATGTATTAATCCTACCCACAACGTATGTTTATCCTGCTTCCTATTAACCAATTTTAATCCAGCCAAGATGAAAGATCACGATGTAACAAACAATTTCGCCATTTATTAATTGTGGTAGTGGATTACTAATTTCCTATTGTTGTTACGCCTCAAGGTGAAAATTAGCAACTCCAAAAAGATCACAAAGAATAAGCTTCCTACGGATGTTCATATCTCAGCTACGACTCAATGCTTATCCCTATTGTGCATTCAAGATCGATTGACAATTAAAACTGTCATATATTCAACTGGCAACTAGATATGCATCAAGATTGATGAGAAATTAACACATAATATTTAGCACAAAGAATCACAAATCAATGCCTGGAAGGTAAATAGCAAATAGTAGGAATCACGACACTTAGGATAGAATCATACAAACCCTAGGATTAGAATAAGAATTTAGCTAGACATATAAATTGAAATAAAATGATTTAATCATAGAAATAAGAATTGCATAGATAAAACCCTTAATGTAGCGCCTAAAGAACAATCAAGGTTTGAATCCAAACCCGAGTAGAGAAATGGGAAAATCTGAATTCCTTCGGATGAAAACGTTCCAAAGCGATTACAAAGTGATAATCAAACGTAGAACAATAATAATCTAAAGCCTAGATGATTGAAAATCAAAGCTAAAGCAAGAGTATTTGAAAATAAACTGAATTCTAAGCAAAAATCTGGAAAAATATGTCTAAGAGGCGCACACAAGTCTAGGGGTATATATAGGCAATGGGCTGAAAACCCTAATTCGCGCCAGGCCGCAGCGCCTAGTGGCTGGGCTAGCGGTAGCTAGCTCGGTCGCTAGGAAGTGGACAGTAGGTGTAACGCCCACATTCTTGTAATAGAGACATTACTAAAATCTTTCTATCTTTAACAATTATAAAATAATAATAATAATAATAATAATAATAATAATAACAATAATAATAATAATAATATTGGTAAATATTATATATAAGCAATGAGGTAAAATTTGATTTAACGTATCATCATATACCCTATAAATATGTATATGCCAACCTGAAACAACACCAACAGGCAACAACAATGACTAGAGACACAACCCACATCAATATATATATATATAAGTACTCATTAAAAGTCATTGCATTTCAACATAGTTTTTTGTCAAAAACAAGTTAATTTTGTTCTTAAACACACTCGAGTACTAGCATAGTTTGAAACATATTTAAATAAAACATGATCATGAGAGAATGTATGTATGGAGCTCATTCCCGTCAGCATCAATCGTCAACTTCTCAGCCTACAAAACATATATGAAAATAGGGGATGTGAGCATGCGAACATACTTAGTGGGGAATACACTGCAAGTAGTTATAACCAATCACAGAATGCACACAACATAATGAACTCTTCTTTAGCAGCTACCCTTGCGGTACTCATTATTTATCGCACAGCCCCTCAGGGCCTCCTCGAGGGTAAATCTTTAACATTGAGCCCTCAGGGCCTCCTCGAGTGTAGATCGCCACACCAGGTCCAGCCTCCCGAGGGTAGATCGCCACACTGACCCCTTGGGGCCTCCTCGAGGTAGATCGCTACACCAGGCTTGGCCTCCTCGAGGGTACTTTAACATTCTAGATCACATGCATGCACAAAACACAATAATGATTATAACCATACAACGACTTACAGACAGAGTAAACCCCACCTCGTAGACGCTTCAAAATAAAGCTCTTCTTTAGCTCTTACTTAGTTGTTCGTCTCGAGCTTGGATGTCGCGCCACCCAGCACTTTAATATTACTCTTGACTAAGTTTCATATGTCCAAATAATTATATAAGACTTATCAACACTATAAATCGTCTAGTCATGACCCAAAATTAACAATAGCTTATGTACATAACTTATGTCTAACGTGAAAATTTGCACAAGACGTCGTCTATCTTGGATAAACCTTTATATATGCTTAAATATCATCAAAGATCACAAATCAATCATCAAAATCCAAAGATTAAAGCTTTAGCATTGAAAGCCCTAATTCGACGTCAAACTAAAATTTTCCAAATTTTGAATACGTTGGCCGAAAAATCCGAATAAATCATTTTAAGCTTTATTCATATCATAGAATCCAAATATGAAGTCAAAATGATCAAATAAAATCAAAAATCCAACATTACATGAGCTAGGGTTTTCGGCCAAAAAGGGGACTTTGCATAAGTTCGATTTCAAACGTTTTTCTTGCTCAAAATATATTTATATCAATCCAACAACACATATATGAACAAATATCAAGCATATAAACAACATAAATTCAAGATCAAGACCTCCAAAATTTCAAAATTCTCCAAATTCCAAAGAATACACATATGTTCAAAATTTCAACGTTAAACAACTTATCGACGATTAATCTAACATAATATCAAGAAATAATCAAACAACAACATATTCTCTTCACAAAGTTCAAAATGACCGAAAATTACATATGCACATAAGTTCATATTTTTAAATTTTTCAAACCATAGATGTGTTCTAGGAATTGAATTATACCTGAATGCGAAGACCGATAAAAAATTTAATGGTTAGATCGTGAAATTTGAAGCATGAAATTTTTGAAAATTTTAGTGTGTCTAGTGTGTGTGAAGCACGAAATTTAGGTAAAAATATGATGAAAATGATGAATATTAACCTATTTATAAACATCCACAAATTTTTATTTTATTTTGCAATTACTTTAATATGATGATTATTCATCATTTCTAGAGAATTCCAAAATTCTCTACACATTTCTTCACATTTAAGGCATAAGATATGTATATTTACATATATGTACATGTATATCGATTTTATTACTTCTTCAAATTTTTACTCTAATGCATAACAAATAAACGCTTTTAATCGATTCTTATATTCAAATCACCTGAATATCATCAATTAATCCCAATGCATAAAAAATTAAACTTTACATTTTTCGCTAGGCGATCCTCGCCTTAGCCGAACAACTCAAAAACGCTCAAAACTAAAATTTTATTAGTTCACAATTTAAAGAAAATAATTCATTCTTAAAATATAGATATATTTATATTTATATATATATATATATATCATACTTCTTTAAGAAAATTTCTTGGGTATTACATTCTACCCCTTAAAATAATTTCGCCTCGAAATTAACCTGGTAAGTCTCTAAGGTTAGGATATCGAACCAAAAGTTCATCTTCTCTTTCCCATGTGGCTTCCTCAGGTCCATACCTACTCCATTATATTTTCACCAAAGGTACCTCTCGATTTCTTAAGGTATGCACTTTTCTGTCTAGAATAGCTATCGGTACCTCTTCATTTGTTAAGTTCGGTGAAACATGTAAATTCTCATGAGATATAACATGACATGGATCTGAGATATATTTCCTAAGCATCGACACGTGAAACACATCATGAACGTCCGCCAAGTCTAGAGGTAAAGCTAGGCGATTTGCCACATTTCATATCCTTTCAAGTATCTCGAAAGGTCCTACATAACGAGGCTGTAACTTTCCTTTCTTACCAAATCTGAACACTCCTTTTATCGGTGCTATCTTTAAAAATACCTTGTCACCAATCTCAAAGTGTATATCCTTTCGCCTTTGATCAGCATATGATTTCTGACGATCTTAGGCTATCTTAATTCTTTCTCTGATCTTTGTGATAACTCCAACTGTTTCTTCAATTAAGTCAGGCCCTAAAATCCGTCTCTCTCCAACTTCATCCCAATGAATTGGTGACCTACATTTCCTCCCATACAGTGCTTCAAATGGAGCCATCCCAATACTAGCTTGATAACTATTATTATAAGCGAATTCAACCAATGGTAGATATTTCTCCCAACTTCCATCCATGTCTCATACACAAGCACAAAGCATATCTTCCAGAATTTGGATAGTTCGCTCCGACTGTCCATCTGATTGAGGATGGTAAGCTGTGCTGAAGTTTAACCTGGTGCCTAAAGCTGATTGGAGACTTTTCCAAAAATTAGAAGTAAATCTCGTGTCTCGATCGTACACAATCGACACCGGTACTCCATGTAGTCTTACAATCTCATTAATATAGAGTTGAGCTAATTGATCCATGCCGAAAGTCATCTTCATAGGAAGAAAGTGAGTCGATTTTGTTAATCACGATAATAACCCGTATAGCATGATTACCTTTAACTCAGGCGAGGTATTCCAACCACAAAGTCCATAGAAATGTTTTCCCATTTCCACTGGAATCTCAAGTGGATTTAGCAAATCGACGGTCATTGATGTTCAAATTTCACCACGACATGTAATGCATTTTTCACAAATTCTCCAATGGATCTCTTCATATTCGCCACCAATTTACTCGATTTCAAATCAGATATTTTGGTTCCTCCGGATGCACGGAATATGGAGTGTTATGAGCTTCTTCAAGTAGTTCTTGTCTCAAATCCTCATTATTCGCACACATAATCTTCCGTTGAAGATAAGAGTTCCATCATCCCAACAGAAAATCCTCAATTGTACCCTCTTCGCTCGCTTCTTTATTTTGCACAAAATGGATCATTCTTTGTCACGACCCCACTCCCACCAACCCGGACTGGAGGAGACTAATACTAGGAGTAGTATTTTAGGGTTACATGGCTAAAATAGAGATGCATAACAAAGACAAACTAGCATGCTTGAACATAATAGAAGATAATGTCATAACGGTTTAGAAGGTTTAGCCATCTGACCCCAAAACTCGCCCCGATCCGATGGACCTCAATAGTTCATAAACATAAAGCATAAATAAAGGAGTTCGAGTGTAGCAATGAAAGTGTGAATACATATACGATTTATACGCATTCAAGGTATAAACCACAAATTCAAATAAACCGTCAAGGACACCGACTCTCAACGATTCCCCATCATCACCATCAGAGCTCAACCGCACATTTAAAACAAACATGCGGGCTAAGTACAAGAAATTTGCACTCAGTGATTTATGCCGAAAACATTTGATAACATTTGAATTACGCCAATATCGAGTAAGTCACAAGGGTTTTAGAAAAAATGCCTCAGGCTTACCAAATCATTTTCGTCAGAAACATAGCTCACCGAGTATTTTCGGTGTGTATGGTCCATATCTCATAGTAACAATTCATAACAAGATAAAATTAAACGCCGAGAGGAGGCCTCCCATCTACGACGCCGTGACCACCGTAATCCCGTGACAAAGACACACAATACTCTCTACAAGCATATGTTAACACAACAGATAGTTCCAACCTTCACGCCAATCCTAGCCAGCATTTATCATCCGCACAGACCCGACATTTAAAAGGTCAAGGCGACCCAAATGACATAACTCGTCATAATAAAGTTCCAACTATCTCCATAGCCCTACCCGGCAAACAGACAGATCCATACACAAAACGAAATATTTTCGGGTGTAATGCAAGAAACATTTATTAACAAATAGAGAATAAGTATCAGAATAAATTCATTTGGAATAACAAGAAGTCACATTTTAGTGGGATAAGAAAAGGCCCACATTTTGAAGATAAGAAGCCCACCGACTATGGTTCGTTGTAAAAGTCCCAGTTCGATCGCTCGTCAAAATCTCGTCATTGCTTCAAGGCCACACCTTTACGAAAAGCGAGGCTTTAGACGCGCCAAGTCTCTCGAGACTTTCAAAAGCTAAGATAAACTTCGATATTTCATATCGATGTAGACTGAATTCTTAGTGAATTCAATACGCCTCTAACACGATATAATCAATTATTCTCGCTCGAGATACGCTCAACGATAAGCACGTTTTTCGATATATGGATTTCATTTGTGAAATCTTTTCTTACTAATGAGGTATCATACTCAATTAGTATATCTTACGCATCGGCGATTCGTCAATCGTAAACGCACGCTTGACTTAAAAGTCAACGAAGTCAACATCGGTCAACAAAGTCAACAATTTTGACTTTCAAATAAGAATTTCACTATTTCGCTTTATAAATCGAATTTGATCGATTTGAAAACGAAAGTCCTATTTCTCGATTTATCACGTAAATCAAGGACTTATAAATAATTTCGCATTTAATAAACCTTTTATAAATAAAATGCGATTTTCGCTTTTAAAACGTTATAAATGAACGCTTGTCTCAAACATAGCAATCTATGTTTATAAAATTTTGTAAAATTTAATTATGTCCAGAATATTAATTAAACATATATTTTATTAATAAACTGATTTAAAAGGATTTAAAAATCCTTATTAATTATCGAAAATCTCGATAATTAATTTAAAAATATCAAATGACTTTTGAAAAATTTTCTAAATTAATATAGTGCATTATTATACACTATGGTCCAGAATATGAATTTATAAAATCCATATGATATTGTTTGCTATTTATTTATATATATACATATATATAGTTACGGTATTTTCAATAATTAGGGAATAATTATCCAAAAATTCCCAAAATTGAAATATACATAGTATAATATCCCAACATCAATATACATCACCAATATAACCTATAGTTCACCATAACCATTCATTTAATAATATATAGCAATATTCACGGAATTACAAGATAATTATCAAATAATTAGCAAACAATTTCTAAAATTCTAAATAAATTCCAACATGATTAAACATTATACTATAACATTGTAACATCATAACATCAACCAAAAACATTTGAATCATCACCATATGGAGCTCAATAGCTCTCGGCTTTTTTGATTCAAAATGGTATTTGATTTTCAAAAATTCCAACAATTATATACTATGTTTATACACTATAGTATAGTAATATAACATCATAATATTTATCAAAACTAATTAAATCATCACCTTCAAGAGCTCAAAGCTCACGGCTTATTTGATTTAAATTAGTATTTGATTTCCAAAAATTCTAATAATTTCATACAATGCATAAACAATATACTAAAGCATTAATACACCATTGCATGTTCAAAAATAAAATCATACACTAACCTATACAACTATAATGCTCACGGTACTTTCAAGAAAATGTGCAATTGGTTTTCAAAAATTCTAATCAATTCATAGAACATATAATCAAGGTTCTAAAGCAATAATATGCTATTGTATGCTTGAAATAAAAATTATACATTAAGGTACATACATATATTGCTCACTAGATTAATGAGAAATTAAGCTAGGTTTTCCAAAAATTGTTAAATCAATACCATAGTCTTAAATCATATCATAGAGCAATAATACATCATTAAAATACTTAAAACATGCTCGGTCATTATACATATTTTGTACACTTTCAAAATTATTTCAACACATACTATGGTTCAAAATCATGATAAAGTTAGATACATTCATACATTTCATATATAACAACCTATGTTCATTTACACCGTATACTCACATCTTTGTAAATAAAATCATCAAGAACATAGATATAACCATAGCTCATGCTTCAAGAACATTACACATACATAGATACATATATAAAACTTTCGAAACTATACATATATATCTAGAGCAGTTTTTGATTTTTTTTTGGAATAAAAGGAGGATGAAATCGGTGCTAATGACCATGTATTACCTTGAGAATGGTATAGTATCCAAGAACAATGCAAGCTATCACGGTTGTGTGAAGAAATGTAGAAGAATGGAAGAAGAAAAATCTGAAAATAGAGAGGGGGAGCTCTCGGTTTTTGGGGGCAGAAAATGGAGAGGAATGAGAGTGTTTTGTGTGTTTGAAATGTTTGTGAGAAGAATAATGAGTAAGATGAAGAGCCTCTCTCCCTATACCTCTCTCTCTCCCTCGATTTTTAGCCAAAAATTGGGGCAAAATCTGCAGCACATTAATGAGTATTAGTGTGATGATTAGGCTAGATAAAAGGTAAGTCATGCATCAGAAAAGCTGAGTGCATGCTTGCTCTCGCCGGGTACCGCGCATGGGGGTTTAAAGGCTGATTTAATTTTTTGTTACACATAATACATTGTATTAATCATATAATAGGTCATAGATATATAATACATGTCATAAAAATAATTAAATCAACACATAAACACAATATCGAACTTACTCAAAATATATGAGAAAATAGGATAAAATTATAAATCACACCTATAATTGATACTATGTAATTTTTGATCATATATATCATAATATATGATTTAGATATTAAAAAAGCATAGGATAAAATTATTACACATTTCATGCAATAAAACCCTAATTTTGAAAATAGGTTTCAATTTTATAAAACCGAAACCATCGAATTCTATGGTTAAAAATCTGATTTAATGCTTAATAATATCCATATATATCATATTAAATAGTTTAGATACCATAGGATAATTTAATGGTATCATTTCATGTGATCAAACCCTAATTTATAAGATTAGGGTTTTCGAATTCCACTTTCGAAAATAATCGAATTTTGAATGCTAAAATTCGATTTAATAATTATTAATACTGTAATTATATAAATAATAATAGGAAATTAATTATTATAATTTCCGAGCATTGAACTCATTTTTCAAAACGCCTCAGACGCCGACGCTCAAAACGCCTCAAAACGCTCAAAATCGACTCATCTCAAAATGGTCGCAGTAAGTTCATACTTACTAAATAAATATATTCCATTTAATAAAGGAATAAAGATGGAAATTAATTCCAAGCTTCACCGCTAGA
Organism: Salvia rosmarinus; assembly: GCA_036937905.1. Taxonomy (NCBI): domain Eukaryota; kingdom Viridiplantae; phylum Streptophyta; class Magnoliopsida; order Lamiales; family Lamiaceae; genus Salvia; species Salvia rosmarinus. The sequence goes on from CM072815.1 coordinate 47,039,032, forward strand.
AAATTTCATGAAATGTCGACGCTCGACACGCTGTCGACGTTAAAATATATCGACGAGTCATTTCGTAATATTTCAATCCTTCAATTCACAATCCTTAGTGAATTATGAAAAGAAATTGCTATAAGGATATCGATCGAAATCACAATATTCGATGTCGTAAAATAATATACGGCAAAACCCTAATTACGGTTTAGAATACCGTAATCGTATGTTCGCTTTTCGAATATTACATTCCACCCTCACGAAAAATTTCATCCCGAAATTTGTATACCTCTAGCAAAATAGATCGGGTATTTTTCCTCATCGCTTCTTCAAGCTCCCACATGGCTTCTTCGTCCGTGGTGTCTCCACAAGACTTTGACTAACGTAATCGACTCGCTCTGTAGTTGCCGAACTTTGTGGTCAAGTATGGCGCGGGTTCTTCCTTATAGCTCTTGTCCGCCCGAGGATCACGCCGCCTTGATGAATCACATGCTCGGTCGTGAACGATTTTCGAATCGCGAGACGTGAAAACGCATGGACATTCCCAGGTTCACAAGAGCCAACCTATAAGCTATCGGACCTATCCTCTCTAGATCTCATAAGGACCTATGAAACGGGTCTAAGCTTCCTTTCGTGCCAAACCTAATAACCTTTCGATGGAGAGACCTTAAGAAATACTTTGTCTCCATCCTCAAACCAGTAGCTCGGATCACGCAGATCAACGTAAGATTTCTATCCGTCCCGAGCCTCTTTATCCTCGCCTAACTGCCGAACCATCTCGATCATTTCGCTCACCGCATCGTGCCCTACGACTTTTCTCTCACCGACTTCATCCCAATAAAGTGGTGATCTACACTTCGCCATACAAGGCTCAGATGGGGCCATGCCGATCATCGCTGATAGTCGTTGTTGTAAGCAAATTCGACAAGAGGTAAAATATCTTCCCATTTTGCACCTCAATCCAAAATTACGGTTCTAAGCATATCTTCGCCGCTTGATCGTTCTTCCGATCGCCCATCGGTTTGTGGGTGAATGTCAGATCGAAATTTAACTGCACTCAGCCTTCTCGCAAGCTAATCCGTAACTGGATGTGAACTGAGTCTCGATCGAGGTAATAGATTTTGGCACTCCATGTAGTCGCATAATTTCCTTAACGCATACCGGGCCAACTTATTAGATCCATAAGTGCTTTGAATAGGTAGAAAGTGAGCACTTTTGGTCACCCTATCCACAATTACCCATACGGCTGTGTTTCCTCTTCTCGACTTGGGTAAGCTCGTAACGAAATCCATGGTTATATCGTCCCACTTCCACTGGGATTTCTAACGGTTGTAACTTTCCGTAGGGACGCTGTGTAGTGCCTTCACTTGTCGACAAACAAGATAGCTTCTCTACAAAAGAAGTTTATGTCTCGCTTCACGCCTTCCCACCAAAACTTTTCCTTCGTGTCTGGTACATCTTAGTACCGCCTGGTGGGCGGTGTAGGCGACGTGAGCCTCACTCATGATTTTATTCTCAAGCTCGCCGTCGTGAACGCATATCCTTCCTTCAAATAATAAGGCGTTATCCGCGCTCTGAAATTCTCAATCCTTCGCACCTTAGTCTTTTTCGGATCTTTTCCAACTTTTCTCCATCCTTCGTCTCTCGACAACCTTTTCTTAGGTCGATGCCAGCAGAGTGTAGCGACACACCACAATTGTCTCGTGTGGTTCCACCAGCTCAATCCTCATCCTACCAAACTCTTCGACGAGTTTTTCCTCTCAGACAAAGAGACATCCTAACTTGTATGGCTCTTACGACTCAAGGCCACCACTACATTCGCCTTACCCGGTGATAGTTAATACCACACGTAATCTTTACTAATTCAAGCCATCTTCTTTGTCTCATATTCGATCCCTTTGTTCAAGAAATACTTCAAACTTTTATGGTCCGTGAAGATCTCACATCTCACACCATAGAGATGGTGTTCCAAATTTTCAAAGGTATGAACCACACCGCTAATTCCAAATCGTGGTCAGTAGTTCACCAGGGTCCGAGTTGTCGGATGCATAAGCTATCACTTTTCCTTCTTGCATCAAAACACAACCCACCCGCCTTAGATGCGCCGCAGATAGACCACATACCCTTGTCCGCTCTCGACCGCTAGAACCGGTGCATCGTCAATTTTTCCTCGAATATTTGGAAACTCGCCTCGCACTCATCATCCAATTGAACTTGATTCCTTCCAAGTAGTCGGGTTATTGGCCTTGCAATTTTGGAGAATCCTTCATGAATCTCCTATAGTAACCAGCTAATCCTAGGAAACTTCTAACTCGTACGAGTCTTTGGTGATTTCCATTCTCGCACGGCCTCTACTGGCCGGATCTACTTTTATACCTTCAGCAGACACGATGTGTCCAAGGAACATAACTTCCTTCACCAAAACTCACATTTGCTAAACTTAGCAAAGAGTCTTTCATCTCTCAAGGTTTGCAAAACCGTCAGATGTTCCCTATGATCCTCTTCATTCTTTGAATAAATAAGGATATCATCTATGAAGACCAAAACAAATTTATCCAAAATGGATGAAATACTGCTCACGAGGTCCATGAATACGGCCGGTGCATTGGTTAATCCGAATGGCATAACTATGAACTCATAGTGGCCATATCTCGTTCGAATGCGCCTTAGGTACATCTTCAGTCAGATTTTTAGTCGATGGTATCCTCGACTTAAGATCAATTTTCGAGAATACACCCGCCTCGTAATTGATCAAACAGTCATCAATTCGGTAAAGGGTATTTGTTCTTTAGTGTCATCTTATTTAGCTCTCGTAATCGACGCACATCCTCAAAGAACCATCCTTTTCTTAACAAACAAAACAGCGCTCCCCAGGTGAAACACTGCCTAATGAAACCTAGATCCAAAAGCTCTTGATTTGGATTTTCGCCTCCAACTCTTTGGGGCCATCCTATAGGCGCCTTCGACACCGGGCTGATCCGGCTCCAAGTCGATGGTAAACTCTAGTTGTTCATCGTGAGGCAGCCCGGTAGATTCTCGAAATACGTCCAAAATTCTCGACAACTTCAATGTCTTCTACCCGCTCGGTTTATCCTCTTCGCTTAAATAAACAAGGAATGCATGACATCCCTTCCGTTCATCATCCTCCTAGCTTGTAGTGCATACAATCGGACTCTTCTTCCCATATCGATCCCGTGAAATGCGTAGCTTCTGTCCGTGAAAGTGAAACAAAATTTTCCTTTCCTTACATAGAATCGTGGAATGATTCTTAGCTAACCACCCATTCCTAGGATTATGTCTACATCATCCATGGGTATTACGCTTAGATTGTTAGCCGTAACCTTCAAGCGATCCTAATGTCAACTCTAGGTTCGAGCAAACGCGTGATACCATAATCCCTCCTATAGGCGATGAGATTCTCATATCCTGCTTGACCTTTCGCACCTAAGGCCCAAAGATTTCACGCATGATTTTGCAATAAAAGAATGCGGCACCCGATCGAACAATACTATAACAGTGTAGGTCGAGTAGAACTCCCATACCGCCAAGTTTCGGTTTTGTTCGCTCGCCTCCTATGTGGGCGTAGGCTCTAGCCCCGAGCCGGCCGAGGCCGACGGGCGCCGGTCCTTGCTGATTCGGCGGCCGCCACCTCGCCCGCTCGCCGCTGTCGGCGCGGCGCGCGGTGGTTGCCGCCTGTTGTTGTTGGGGCGGTGGTCGCCACCGCGTTGCGGGGTTGTTGCTGCGGCCGCCGCCATTGTGGTTGCCGCACCACCGACGGGGTTGTTGCCACCGGAGTTGCCGGGGTGGGGCCGGAACCGTTGTGGCGGCCGGGTTGAAGTCAGATAGCCCTTAGTGGCCGAGCATCGCCCGATTGGTTCGCCTTATATCCGAACGTGACACCGGGCAATTGTCATGAATGCCCGCTTGCCCCGCACTTGTAACACCACCACGCTTGCCGCACACCCTTTGTGTGCTTTATGGCATCTAGGTATTGAGGTGCCTCGATCGCTCCTCGTGGTCCCTTGCCGTGGAGCATAAGTCGCTTCTTCTTCCGCTCCGCCCTCGCCGCCAGGTTTCCTTGCGACGGCGCCAGACTTGCTTCTCCATAGTTTCCGCGGTTGTTATTCCCACGGTTGGGCTCCCGCCCTTTCCTTTGTCCAAATTATCGAGTGCCCGAGACGACACCGACTTATTCTCGGTCATGGCCGCTCAATATCCAAAGCTCATGCGAGAGCTTCAGCAGTAGGATAGGTCTCCATGGTCGGCAAGAGACATGCGATTCCATTCTTAGCCCCGACCGAACTTTTCCGACATTTTCAAGTCGGTGTCCACCAGCCTGTGCATATCTCGACATCTCGCAGAAAGTGCGATCATAGTCGGTCACGCATATCCTTTTCGCTTTAGCAGAAAAATTCTCGCCCTTCTTCCTCTTATAGCTCTTGGATGTACTTCATACAGCCCTCTCAAATCCTCCCACGAAATTCCTCGTCGTTCTATCAGAAAGTCTTCTTCCGCCTCCCACCGTAAGTCACCGTCCAATCACCGAAAGTAACACACGACAGCCTTTCCGTGTCTGCACCTTAAGAAGGTAAAACTGCTCAATGGCTCTAACCCATTGTTCGGCTTCTTCCGGGCTCCTTTCCGTTAAAAAAGAGGGTTTTCGCTTAGAAATAGTTCTTCGATCCCGCGATCGGGCCGAGGTGGAGCGGTGGTTGGTGGATATCCTCTTGTTCTTGCTCGGGATTCTACCCTCCCCAGTCTTCCTCACCTCCGGGTTCTCGCCCGGTTTCTTCTGAGGCATTCGCTTATATAAAACATATCATCGTTAACTACTAAACGCTTACAACTTAACAACATAAGGTTTTCATAGCTTCTCCTCAAAACGATATCAAATTAAAACAACTCATCCTTATCATAGACAATTTGTCACCAAAAAGCCCCATTTGGGTCAAATATATATGTAGATAGATAAACCAGGTTTGTCAAAAACGAGATGTCCAACATCGAGAATCACAGGAAAATAGAAATAGCAAGGGTTCGGGCCCACATGGACTAAAAAAACTTTTGAGTTCTAGAACCACTTGCATCGAAATAAAGGGAAAAGCTAGCACACATGCTAGTCATAACAAAACAAATTTAATTAAACGCCGCCTAACGCCTTCACGAGTTCCTTCCTACTCCGCCTTCCTCGTGGTCTTCCTCCTCCTGAGTCGCCTTCCCATCCGAATCATCCTCACGAGGTCGCACTGATGGTCCCGCACCGGCTTCCATCATCGGTATGTCGCGCAGGGTCCGGGTTATCCGCGCCGCATAAGTCGAAGTTGTGGCGGATCGGACCGTAGCATACTGGTCGGGCCATAGCTGTGGAAGGCATCGATACTCTCATCCGCTACCGTCCGCGAAGGGCTCTTCGCCTTCGGTGGTGGTGGATCGACGCAGTGGTAGGGACGGTAGCGCGACGATCGGGTGTCCAAAACTACCGGTGGCAAGACGGCCTCCCAAGTGCTCTGTAGCGTGCGCCCATCTACCTCGACATCCCGCCTCGCCCATCCGGCATGGGTATCACCGATCAACCTGCCTCGAACCTCGCGTACAGCCACACTCGTGACTCGTCACGCCAAGTGTACTCCGTGGAGGAGATAGGTCCCATAGGCGCGGCTCAGATATCAGTACACGTAAGTCGTGACTCACAAACCGGCGCATCCCCAATCAAATCATAGCCTCGGGAATGCGATAAATGTAGTCTCCGATACCTCTCTGCATAACCATCCCATGTACAAGGGAGTATAGCTAGGAGTCTCTTGATGCCATTGTAATCGGTTGCGCCACAGTCCCATGCGCCTCCACAACCAAGGTAGACGCTGTAAACTCGCCTAAGTCTTCCCCAAGACATCCAACATTCCCTATAGGTGCGATCAGCCCCTCGGGGGCATGAGGTCCTACCTCCTCCTAGCGATATAGCGATCTCCTCCATCTCGCCACGATTAAAACTAACGTAAGTCAACTATCGCCATCTCAAAATGTAGCGATAGCATAGCGAGAAGCAACTAGACTAGAACTAACAATTCTATAAGGTAGGCAACATCATAATGTACAATACATACCACAACTTACCTTCTTAGTCTTACCCAAACGTATACATATAAGCTAATAACATCTTAATATATGCTACGAGATCCTTGTCTTATATCAAACACTTAAGCTAGAGTTCAACTGACTCTATCGTATTCTGGAGACAGAATTAGGATTCTGTTCTTCATAACAATTGAAGATCAGTGCGCCAGAGTACGTAGGTGAAAACCATGCGTAAATCGGAGTCCTAACGAGAGATCTAGCTAAAACAAATTTACTGCACAGTGCAGGAAATTTGCGCGATCGTGCAAAATGTAAATCGAGACGCACGCCGACGAATACGCCTACCATATACGGGTCTTTAAGTCGAGGCTGAACATTCTGAAGCCGTAAGTGGCGCCCATGTCATGACTCGTGTTGATGCTCACCATGTCGAAGTGATGATGAAGTGCCGACGCCGCTCACCTTTTAAGGTTGAGGTCGTCCTCGCTCATCCTTCTCGCCGCCTTCGTTGTCCGCGCCATGATATCGCCACTTTCATTCTTCCTATCGCTCTTTGTTCGCATAAGGGAAAAGAAGTTCGATTTATGTTCTTTCACGATACGTGAGCATGCTCCTTAGAGTCTAAGTTCGTCTCATGATAACATATCGCTCATCATAAACAAAATTTTGAAAGTTGAAGGTAAAGTCTTATTTGAAAATTTTGAAAATATGATTTCAAATGACAATCATGATCAACTCATATACATATTAAAAATGAATTCATTCATTCCATGTTGATCATTCAACTCGATACTACCATACACTTCCATCTCAATACTTGAGCACTGTGATTCGCTCAATTCAAAATTTTGGAAAATTTTCGCTCAACTTCAAAATTTTTATAATAACAAAATTTCTCAAAAGCTCTTCAAACTTGCTCATCATGTAGAAATTTTCCATTTCATGAGTTTGAGAAAGAAATGCAGCTACCTTTTTCCTATTGAGCTCGATGTGATGGAGTGTTGAGAGGAGTCAGAGATTTCTGAAGTCCAAAGGACTCGATCTAGACTTAGAATAAAAGGATTTGGGTTTACAAAGAGCAAAAGCGCCTGATACCACTTTTTCACGACCCCACTCCCACCAACCCGGACCTGAGGGCGACTAATACTAGGAGTAGTATTTTAGGGTTACATGGCTAAAATAGAGATGCATAACAAAGATAAACTAGCATGCTCGAACATAATAGAAGATAATGTCATAACGGTTTAGAAGGTTTAGCCATCGGACCCCAAAACTCGCCCGATCCGATGGACCTCAATAGTTCATAAACATAAAGCATAAATAAAGGAGTTCAGAGTGTAGCAATGAAAGTGTGTGAATACTTATATGACGATATGCATTCAAGGTATAAACCACAAATTCAAATAAACCGTCAAGGACACTGACTCTCAACACATTCCCCATCATCACTATCGAGCTCAACCCGCACATTTAAAACAAACATGCGTGGCTAAGTACAAGAAATTTGCACTCAAAGGACTTATGCCGAAAACATTTGATAACATTTGAATTACGCGCCAATATCGAGTAAGTCACAAGGTTTTAGAAAAAATACCTCAGGCTTACCAAATCATTTTCGCTCAGAAACATAGCTCGCCGAGTATTTTCGCGTGTATGGTCCATATCTCATAGTAACAATTCATAACAAGATAAAAATTAAACGCCGAGAGTGAGGCCTCCCATCTACGACGCCGTGACCACCGTAATCCCGCATAAAGACACAAATACTCTCTACAAGCATATGTTAACACAACAGATAGTTCCAACCTTCACGCCAATCCTAGCTGTGCATTTATCATCCGCACAGACCCGACATTAAAAAGGTCAAGGCGACCCAAATGACATAACTGTCATAATAAAGTTCCAACTATTCCATAGCCCTACCCGGCAAATGACAGATCCATACACAAACGAAATATTTTCGCGGTGTAATGCAGTAAAACATTTATTAACAATAGAATAAGTATCAGAATAAATTCATTTGGAATAACAAGAAAGTCACATTTTAGTGGGATAAGAAAAGGCCCACATTTTGAAGATAAGAAGCCCACCGACTATGGTTCGTTGTAAAAGTCCCAGTTCGATCGTCAAAAATCTCGTCATTGCTTCATGGCCCACACCTTTACGAAAAAGCGAGGCTTTAGTACGTCGCTCAAGTCTCGAGACTTTCAAAAGCTAAGATAAACTTCGATATTTCATATCGATGTAGACTGAATTCTTAGTGAATTCAATACGCCTCATCACGATACAATCAATTGTTCGCCTCGAGATACGCTCAACGATAAGCACGTTTTTCGATATATGGATTTCATTTGTGAAATCTTTTCTTACTAATGAGGTATCATACCAATTAGTATATCTTACGCAGATCGGCGATTCGCCAATCGTAAACGCACGCTTGACTTAAAAGTCAACGGTCAACATCGGTCAACAAAGTCAACAATTTCACTTTCAAATAGTAATTTTTACTATTTCGCTTTATAAATCGAATTTGATCGATTTGAAAACGAAGTCCTATTTCTCGATTTATCACGTAAATCAAGGACTTATAAATAATTTCGCATTTAATAAACCTTTATAAATAAAATGCGATTTTCGGCTTTTAAAACGTTATAAATGAACGCTTGTCTCAAACATAGCAATCTATGTTTATAAAATTTTGTAAAATTTAATTATGTCCAGAATATTAATTAAACATATATTTTATTAATAAACTGATTTAAAAAGGATTTAAAAATCCTTATTAATTATCGAAAATCTCGATAATTAATTTAAAAATATCAAATGACTTTTGAAAAATTTTCTAAATTAATTTAGTGCTTTATTATACACTATGGTCCAGAATATGAATTTATAAAATCCATATGATATTGTTTGCTATTTATTTATATATATACATATATATAGTTACGGTATTTTCAATAATTAGGGAATAATTATCCAAAAATTCCCAAAATTGAAATATACATAGTATAATATCCCAACATCAATATACATCACCAATATAACCTATAGTTCACCATAACCATTCATTTAATAATATATAGCAATATTCACGGTAATTACAAGATAATTACCAAATAATTAGCAAACAATTTCTAAAAATTCTAAATAAATTCCAACATGATTAAACATTATACTATAACATTGTAACATCATAACATCAACCAAAAACATTTGAATCATCACCATATGGAGCTCAATAGCTCTCGGCTTTTTTGATTCAAAATGGTATTTGATTTTCAAAAATTCCAACAATTATATACTATGTTTATACACTATAGTATAGTAATATAACATCATAATATTTATCAAAACTAATTAAATCATCACCTTCAAGAGCTCAAAGCTCACGGCTTATTTGATTTAAATTAGTATTTGATTTCCAAAAATTCTAATAATTTCATACAATGCATAAACAATATACTAAAGCATTAATACACCATCGCATGTTCAAAAATAAAATAATACACTAACCTATACAACTATAATGCTCACTAGACTTTCAAGAAAATGTGCAATTGGTTTTCAAAATTTTAATCAATTCATAGAACATATAATCAAGGTTCTAAAGCAATAATATGCTATCAGTATGTTTGAAATAAAAATTTTACATTAAGGTACATACATATATTGCTCACCAGATTAATGAGAAATTAAGCGGGTTTTACAAAATTGTTAAATCAATACCATAGTCTTAAATCATATCATAGAGCAATAATACATCATTAAAATACTTAAAACATGCTCGGTCATTATACATATTTTTGTACACTTTCGAAAATTATTTCAACACATACTATGGTTCGAAAATCATGCATAGGCTAGATACATTCATACATTTAATATATAACAACCTATGTTCATTTACACATGTATACTCACATCTTTGTAAATAAAAATCATCAAGAACATAGATATAACCATAGCTCATGCTTCAAGAACATTAAACATACATAGATACATATATAAAACATTCGAAACTATACATATATATCTAGAGCAGTTTTTGATTTTTTTTTGGAATAAAAGGAGGATGAAATCGGTGCTAATGACCATGTATTACCTTGAGAATGGTATAGTATCCAAGAACAATGCAAGCTATCAAGGTTGTGTGAAGAAATGTAGAAGAATGGAAGAAGAAAAATCTGAAAATAGAGAGGGGGAGCTCTCGGTTTTGGGGCGTAAATGGAGAGGAATGAGAGTGTTTTGTGTTTGAAATGTTTGTGAGAAGAATAATGAGTAAGATGAAGAGCCTCTCTCCCTATACCTCTCTCCCTCCCTCGATTTTTAGCCGAAAATTGGGGCAAAATCTGCAGCACATTAATGAGTATTAGTGTGATGATTAGGCTAGATAAAAAGGTAAGCCATGCATTGGGTAGAAAAAAGGTGGAGTGCATGCTTGCTCTCAAGGGGGGTACCGGCGCATGGGGGTTTAAAAGGCTGATTTAATTTTTTTGTTACACATAATACATTGTATTAATCATATAATAGGTCATAGATATATAATACATGTCATAAAAATAATTAAATCAACACATAAACACAATATCGAAATTACCGAAAATATATGAGAAAATAGGATAAAAATTATAAATCACACCTATAATTGATACTCATGTAATTTTTGATCATATATAACATAATATATGATTTAGATATTAAAAAAAGCATAGGATAAAATTATTACACATTTCATGCAATAAAACCCTAATTTTGAAAATAGGTTTCAATTTTATAAAACCGAAACCATCGAATTCTATGGTTAAAATCTGATTTAATGCTTAATAATGTCCATATATATCATATTATATAGTTTAGATACCATAGGATAATTTAATGGTATCATTTCATGTGATCAAACCCTAATTTATAAGATTAGGTTTTCAAATCCACTTTCAAAATAATCGAATTTTGAATGCTAAAATTGATTTAATAATTATTAATACTGTAATTATATAAAATAATAATAGGAAATTAATTATTATAATTTCGAGCATTGAACTCATTTTTCAAAACGCCTCAGACGCCGACGCTCAAAACGCCTCAAACGCTCAAAATCGACTCATCTCAAAATGGTCACAGAAGTTCATACTTACTAAATAAATATATTCCATTTAATAAAGGAATTAAGATGGAAATTAATTCCAAGCTTCACCGCCGTAAAATTTCATGAAATGTCGACGCTCGATACGCTGTTCGACGTTAAAATATATCGACGAGTCATTTCGTAATATTTCAATCCTTCAATTCACAATCCTTAGTGAATTATGAAAAGGAATTGTTATAACGATATCGATCGAAATCACAATATTCGATGTCGAAAATAATATACGGCAAAACCCTAATTACGGTTTAGAATACCGTAATCGTATGTTCGCTTCTTCGAATATTACATTCTTCTATGCTTCTCTAATTCGATCTTGAATTATCGGACGAAACACAAGTGCGAGATGATTCCTGCGTGGTATTCGAGGAGTGTCACCACTTCCAAATTCAATTTCAAATTTCTAATCAATTCTTCTTGTTTGGTAGGTAATGTCGCCATGTAACTTTTTCGCTCAATGCATCGTGAACTATGTTTGCTTTCCGTGATGATAGTGAATGGTGCAACATAGTCTTTAACCAACTCTAACCATCTTCTTTGCAAGGTTTAACTCTTTCTCAAGTGAAGAAATATTTCAAACTTTTATGGTCGCGTAAATGTCACACTTACTCCCATAAAGATAATGTCGCCATACCTTCAACGCATGTACCACACCGCAAGCTCAAGATCATGTGTCGATAATTTTGCTCATGTGGTTTCGCTTGTTGTAATACCCCGATTATTTAAAAGCCTAATTACTTATATTAATTTCAGTAAATTAGAATATTATTATTATGATAATTTGATTATTAATATATCGAATAATGATTTCGATTATTGTTGGAATAATAAATTCCTATGTTTTATTCACGTTTAATGTGAATTGAGAAATACTAATATGTAACGATTTGAACAAGATTATTTCTACGCCGATTACGATCGATGATTAAATGCTCGTGATATTTTCTAAGTTTTAAGCTTAGAATTTAATTCCATTATTATTGGAATAATTTAATAAAGTGATTACAGATTATTACGACCATTTTGAGACGAGTCGATAATTAACGTTGAGACGCTTCAAACGTTAACGTTGGAGATGACTTGAGAATCAAGTCAATGTTCAAGGAATTATGATATTTAAATTCCTATGATTATTTTATATAATTAGAATATTATTTGGCATTGAAATAATGCTAGAAAATTTTGGAATGATATTTTTGATTATTTATGATTCTCAAAACCCTAAATCGAGAATTAGGGTTTTCTACCATGGATTAATTCCAATAATTTATCCTATGATATAATTTATCATCTAAGATATATATTATGCTATATATCTACTTATAGCATTAAAATCAATTTTTGGGCTTTATTTTATTGAAAATGCCGTGAGCCTCTATGTGTAAAACATAGGATTAATTTCATTTTTGATCATCCAAATTGTGTTATATCTTAAGTGTAGTATTAATACACACTTACCAAGTAAATGTGCAGATGAAAATACTCTAGCTATTTAAGTATGTAATAGCCGAAATTATCAACCTTATGTACACAATTTTGATCTCAATTTTATACACTTGATTGCTTATTTTGGGATAGAGTGTATATTATACACTTGTGCAATACATCAAAAATCTGAAAATTTATTCTTCCATACATGAAAAGTTGACGGCATGTGTGTGCATGAGACAAATTTTTTTTTGGTTTTTCAAAACTTTATTAAAGCTATGCATGTAGTAAATGTTTGTAAGAGATTTTACTAAATGACATAGCAACTTTGACTCTCCAATTTTATTTGTGTCTTCGTATTTGGGAGAGAATGAGAGTATTATGAGTGTGTTTCATTTCTTTATTTTGCTTAAGTATATTAATTGTCTTGAACACATATCATTTAACACTTACATATCATTTCTCTCATTCCTTTCCTCTCTCCTGCCGAGAGCTTCTCATAAGCAAACCAAATATTTTCTTCTTCCATTTTCTCCAATAGTTTGAGTTTCAATCACCCTACAACCGATCGACACCATTAACGAGGTTAGATATCGAACAAGCTTCGATAATACCTAAGTTTTTCAATAATCCTACGGTTCAAATTATTTTTTTAGCATGTATTAATTGTGAAAGAAATCATGCTAGCATGTTTATAAGCTTAGAAATTATGTACATATGTTAATATGTTGCATAGATGATTATTTCTTAAGCTAAGCAATTTATTTAAATATCCTAGTGATGATCGAAAATTACTAGATATCTTTTGATGTTGGATTATTGATCTATGATGTTGTAGGAGTGTATGTTATTTATTTGAGAATTTTTGGAAACCATTTGTTTAATTTTACAAAAGGGCCGAGAATGCTATAAGTTTGCACTTGGTGTATGAATTTTATTCAATGATATAATAGCATATTGTTGATCTAGGTATTAATTAGGTGATTGTAGTAGCCCTAAAATTTTATAGTAATTAATAAAGTTTAATTATATTATTAAAGGCTTAAAAGCTATTTAAGCCTTAAGAATTGTAAAATTTAATATAGTGAAATATTAATCGGCATGAATCCGATTAATTTAAGATTTAATTATATGGAATTGGAAAATGTAGAGAATTATTAGAAATGAGTTTATTTGTGATAAATGTGAATTTTGTGATTATTAATGAATGTTTGTATGAAAATGCTATAAATTAGAAATCATGCTATGAATTGCATTAATTATTTTGCATGTTATTTTTCTTATAAAATGAGATAAAATATTATTTAAGATATTAAAGTCTTGAATAAATTTGTTTTATTAATAACTAATGATTAAAGAAATTATTTATGTAATTTTCAAATTTAAGAAGTATTATAGTAATGAAATGAATTTTATTAAATAAAGTGATTTAAATTATGCAATATGGATCTAAATTAAATTATGAATATAAGTTGTATTAGATTTTATAAATTATTTGAAATATAACTCTTTAATTAAATTATGCTAGAGTATGAAGTTAGCAAAATTAAAGGTGTAAATATAAGATTTTGAAATTAGTGTATAATTTTCTTTAAATTAGGTATAAATGCAAATTAAATTTTAAATTAAAGCTCTAGAATTATATACATATAATATATCATCTTCCAAACCCATTTCTTCTCCAAATTTTCGTACACACACACAAGAGCACACACAAAATTTTAATCTTCAACTTTAATCCATAATTAACCTTGAATTAAGGGCAAATCATCCCAAGTAAGGTAATTCTTTAATTTAGCTTAAGATTATGTAATTTAAATTTATGAAAATCATGTTCTATATTCCTATAAATTTCAAAATTATGAAGTGTTGAGTAAGGATGATTTGTTTCATTTTGTTATATTTATCAATTAAGTATGTTTATTATGCATGATTAATATGTTCTATGGTTTTAAATTGTTTAAATTCATAAAAATTAGAAAGTTAAGAATGGTGCCTAAACCCTAAATTTTGGATATGATTTATATGTTATGATATGAATGAATTAAGCTTAGATATATGTTTAAGTATGCTTATAAACATCATATGATTAAAGAAATTAAAAGTTAAATTATGTTAATTAAATTTTAAATTTTGAAAATCACAAGTCACATGAACTTGATGATTTTAATTTTATTTGATTAATTTGACATGATATTCATGCTTAAGGATATAAATAATGCATGAAATGAATTTATGGGAATTTAATTCAATTATATACATGATATGCTAATTTTCGAAAATGAAGGGGGCTTCATGAACTTTGATTTCTTGATTTTATTTCATGGATTTGAATTGATATTTGTGATCTATGATATAAATAATGTCTAAGTAGAATTTATGGGAATTTTAGAACATAAATATCAAAAGTTATAAAATTAAAGTTTAAACTAAAGTTATAGGTGATATATTTGATCTATGATTGAATAGATCATGAATTTATGATTATTGATGTTAATTGAGTATAATTATATGATATTTGATGTTTAATGGGTTGTAGATATTCAAATATTGAAATATATATATATCGAGTTAAATCGCCTTAGCGATTAACGCCGAATCGATGATATTACTCATGTATAAGGTTCTTAAGTGTATGTTTGATGATATGATGATGATATTGAGGAGTTTGGGATAAGATTGGTGTAGTTTGGTGTGTTTGGGCTATACATCTTACGATGTTACGCCGAAATTTCTAGAGAATTTGATACGATAAGACGCTTTAAATATTACTTGATTACTAATGGTATAAATAAGTAAGAAAGATTACTAAAGTCAATAATAATCTTATGTTACAAGGATCAAGCAGAGGAATCGAAGTAAAGAACTAAGAATCGAACGTATCGGAGTGAACGCCGAGGTGGTAATGCATTACTAACTTTATTATGAAGAAACCCATGATATTTTATGAGCTTGATTTCTTGTGAAAACATTTGATCACCACATGATAATTATGCTAAATGTTTTACCACATTGTGGGTATGACGGCAATTACCTATTTGCGGTAGGAAATGTTAATTCATCGTACATGTAGACGGTCGTGAGCTTGCCTGTAGGCCGCCATGGTGCTTGGGGAGGCCTACTTCCCTTTACCGAACGACGAGATAGGTATGACCGTAGTTGTGATCCTTCTGGACCAACTCGGTATGTGATGCCGGTATGTTTCAAATGAATTGTGGTGATATGTTATGAAGATAAATGTTTCTTATGAACAAATAAACTATTGATTTCTAAAAATCATTTGAAAGAAAAGTTTATTTAAACAAGGTTATAAGTTTTGAATATTATGATAACATTTACCCACTGAGTACTTCTAGTACTCACACCGATAAGTGTTTTATGCTGCAGGTTGAGCATGGAAGAGGTGTGGCTTGGAACTGAGCAGAATAGCTATTTTGTTTTTCGCACTGTGAACTATTGTGGTTGAGTGTCATGTCTTCACACATGACATTCATTAGTCTTCCATTGTTACCTTGAGAACGTGAATCTATACTTTGTTAAGCCTTGTAAATATTTCAAAATCTCTATGTATGTACTTTCAAGTGGTGCTCGCCAGGATATGGTCGTTGTTGGGAATTTTCTCGAGTGCAAGTCAAGCTTACTCTATTTACAAACGTTATATTGTCCGCTTGTTTCAAAACTTATTTTCTAAACCACTCTTTATCGAAAGATTGTCGTTAATTAAACCAATTCTGGCTTGATTATTTAGTTAATTAAGTAATTAAATAGTCGGGTCGTGATGAGTGAGTTCGAGCATTGTTTCGCTTTTAATCAGAATTTTCTTTCTTTCGAGCCAACCTCTTGTAAACCTTTAGTCATTGGTAGGCTTAGTGTTCCACCATCTCTTCACCAACCGTAAAGTAAGTTGTAATGATGTGTATATTCGAATGAAAGGTGATTATGTTGAACATTATTAGGTGGTATGTGTGAAAATAAATGATATGTGATTATGCTTGTTTCTAATTAGTATATAAGTTATATTTGATTATAGATGGTACTAAAAATTTGCTCGAAAGAATGTTGATAATAGGCCATGAGCGGATTAGGCATTCGATAGTTTCTTTTCCTTTAGAATCGAGAGAGCAAGATAATTTGCTCTCAAAATAATATTGATGCTGTGGAGATCGTTATAAGAGTTTCGATTAGATGGACTTTATCGGTTAATGCTTACCTCCTTTTGGAATAATCCAAATGGCTTTGAATTATGTACATATTGATATGGAGTGCATCATTTTCGTAATCTCGATCGATTTGTAGATCTTATCAAAAGCAAGATCGAAAAATAGAGATCCCCTGCATTACTATATCGCCCTTTGATCAATTTATTCCAGTAGCTCATCAAATTTAGATGATTTTCTTCATCCAAAACGGGAGAAATTAAACCTATGTTTCGTGAGGTTGTCATTTCTAGTCCTACTTTTAATCTCATATGATAGCGATATATTTTTCCTCGACCTCAAACCCTAGATGACTTAGATCCGTTTGAATGTACCATTTGCATTGAAAACTCCTTCACCACCTTTATCTCCTCTTCCCGAAATATCCTTAATCATGTCTTCCACCGAGGTAGCCCAGAATTTGAACAACCACTATCTGCTGGCACTTCTTATTCGAGACGATAGTGTTGGTGAAATGCCCTTTATCCGATCCTTCCTTCTTTTGCCAGAGAGGCCGCCACTCACCACCGATCATGCTCATATTCGTGAAGATCAAGTAGAAGAAGAAGATACAAGAAGACCTCAAGAAGATGTAGATGGTTAAGGAGAAATTAGGGTAACTAGCTAAGATAGTAGGCGAGCTACCACCGTATATATGAAACTAACTTGTGTAAAAGTCCTCTACGAGGCAATTTTCTTGTAAATTATAAACTGCTTTATTTTCCTCAATGTGATTAAATAGTTATGTTTTATCCGTTGTTGATGATTATATCTTGTTGATGATTCGATTAAAACCCTTTCCTTTGTTAATATTTTATTTATCACAGAAAATAATAAATTTCTTTTGAAGTGAAATGCCTCCTCAAGACGGCCGTAATATCAAGAAAGAGCTAGTCAAACCACTCCCCAAAACCTTCCCGAACAAAACCTTGATGATCGTGAACCCTCCTCTAAATCGAAAAATAGTCGAGCTTTTCCTTCACAAACCCACCAAATTTTACCGGCCGGTAGTCCCGCCAAGTCGAGGAATGGGTACGCACTGTGGAAAGGATATTCAGATTGTTAGAATGCAATGACTGTGAATGTTTGTCAGTGCATAAATTTTCCGATGAAAGGACTCATGGATTTCTAGTGAGGCCAGTAAAAACTCTCACCCCGAGCAATCGCGAACTTTACATGGGAATGCTCAAGGAAGAATCAGATGCTAAGTTCATTCCTCAAGCTATAGGAAGCGTATGAAATTGAATTCATGAATCAAACAAGGTAATAGGAGTGTGGCGGAGTACGATCGGAATTCGCACATTATCCCGATATGCACCTTAGAAGGTAGAAACAGATGAAAGAATGGTGAAATGTTTCGCTCGATTACGACCGAACCGAATTATTTTAGTCATTAACCACCCATGTCTTACGCAAACTCTTAACCGTATGTTAGACATGGAAATGGAGATTCAAGTCGGAAGAATGTCCGAGACCAATGTTGGTGTACCACAAGGAATTGTACCATCAAAATCCTCCCAAATAGAACAAAGATATAAAGGAAAAGAAAGTGGAGACGCGAGGAATCCAAACAAAAGGCCGCTTGCAGGCGGGGACCTACGGCCGAGATCATTTCACCACCGACCACCGGACAACCACTCTTTTCTCCGAATCGATAAGACCACCCATGTGCCCACAAAGGCAACCGCATACATTTCGGTTTATGTAGGAATGGAGCAATACTTGCTATTCATGCGACAAGATGGTCACTTTGCTTCGCTTGTCCATACGCATGTAATGTGGCCGGAGAGGAGAAAGCGGAAAATCTTCTCGACTGCTCAGATCAGGAAAGCAATGACAGATATTCACAATCACCGCTATCAACTTCCTCCACCGCAAATGATCGAATCCCAGCGGCTTCACCACAGACGCCATCTCAATCTCTACAAGTTCAACCTCAACATCAACAGCGATGCTTTAAAACGTACAACCAGAGAAGAGTATGGGAAATCGATGTATGGCTCGGCTAAAGGTGTACTGTTATAGTTTTGTTTGACACGGAGCATCGCATTCTTTCATTTCACCGCATGTGTAGATAATCTTGAACTTCCCGTAGAATCATCCAAGTAGGTTTCAAAGTGCTTACTCCAATAGGTGGGCGACAATAGTTGATAAAGTATGTCCTAACTTAGAATTCGAAAGTAGATCACTTCGCTAAAAGTCAATCATTACGCCCTTATGCATGCGCGACGAGATATTATCTTGGGTATGGATTGGTTAACGGAGAATTTCACAACGATTCGCTAGAACAACGAGAAATCGATTTCAACCACCGTGAAAAGAACCCACGTGCTTTTATGGATCGACGAGAAGAAGAAGGATACCGTGATATCGCCTGCAAGCGTAAAGGTTAATAAGATGTAATGAAAATCGTGCTTATCTCGTATGCCTAAGAAAAGATAACAAGAAGGATAGGAAGATTGAGGATGTGCGGTTGTTCAAGAATATCCGCACGTATTTTAAAAATTACCCAGATACCACCGGATCGATAATCGATTTCGCGATCGATCTCGAGCCGTGATCCGCCCATTTCAAAGCACCGTGATCGGATGGCTCCTAAAGAATTGCAAGAATTGAAAGTCCAATTACAAGAACTTCGACTTAGGATTTATTCGACCAAGCGCACACCGGGAGCACCAATGTTATTCGTCAAAAGAAGGACAGACCTTAAGAATGTGCATCGACTATCGAGAATCGAACAAGGTGACATTGAAGAATAAATATCCGCTTCTCGAATTGACGACTTGTTCGACCAATTGAAAGGAGCAAAGGTATTTTCAAAACCGATCTAAGATCGGGTTACCATCAAGTGAAGATAAAACCCGAGGATATACCGAAACCGCTTTTAGACCCGATACGGACACTACGAACTTGTAGTGATGCTGTTGATTAACCAATGCTCCAGCTGTGTTCATGGATCTCATGAATCGTATATTCCATGAATATCTCGATAAATTCAGATTAGTGTTTATCGATGATATTTTAATCTATTCAAAGAGCGAACAAGAACACGAGGAGCATTTGAGAATTGTATTGAAAACTAAGGCACATAGATTATATGCCAAGTTCAAAGAAGTGTGATTTTTGGTGAAAGAAGTAAATTTCTTAGGCATATAGTCTCGCAGAAGGAATTAAAGTGGACCCCGCCAAAGTCCAAGAAGTTCAGGAGTGGAAGTCACCTACGACTCCAAATGAGATTCGTAGTTTTCTGGGTTTAGCTGGGTACTATAGAAGATTTATCGAGGATTTTCTAAAATTGTTAAACCAATGACGAATCACAAGAAAGGGATAAAATTTCAATGGACTCCGAACGCGAAGACAGCCAAGAACTCAAAGAAACACCGACCAACGCCCTATTTTAACAATACCGATCCAGAAAGATTATACCATATATACAGATGCGCCAAGAAATGGAATTGATGCGTTTAATGCAAGAAGGAAAGGTTGTCGACACGCTACGACGCTTGAAGATTCACGAACACAATTATCCTACTCACGATCCGAGCTCGCAGCAAGGGTCCACGATTGAAAATATGGAGACATTATCCAGACGGATCGAGATGTGAGATTTTCACGGACCACAAAAGTTTGAAGTATTTCTTTGAACAAAAGATTTGAATATGCGACAACGAAGATGGCTCGAGCTGGTCAAAGACTACGATTGTGAGATCAAGTATCATCCCTAAAAGCTAATGTTGTAGCAGACGCCCGAGTATGAAAAGTCGAGAAATTAGGAACTCTTTAACGGACCAAGGAGAATTATTAAAAGAGTTCGAGAGAATGAAGTCGAAACCGTATTACCTCCTCGTAATATTCAAGGAATTGTAGCCTCATTAGTGGTACTTCCGATTTAAGAGCTCAGATTATTGAAGCGCAAAGAAGAGATAAACAACTCGAAACTCTACGAGTAAAGATTCGAATGGAAATTTTCCTAATATCATGAAGTCAGGATAATGCGATTATGTTTGGTAATCGCATATACGCACTCTAACGATACGTAATTAAAAATGAAATTTTGAATGAAGCTCATATGTTCCGATGCTGCACATCCCTAAGTACGAAGATGTACCAGATCTTAAACAAAAGTTTGTGTGGACGGGATGAAACAAGACATCGCCTCCTACGTCGAACGGTGTTTAGCGTACAACAAGTAAAAGCTTTGCATCAAAGACCATACGGAAAGTTACGCCTCTTGAAGTGCTCGAATGGAAATGGGATCACATCGCTATGGATTTTGTAGTTGGTTTAGCCAAGTCTAGACGAGAAATACGCCCATATGGGTAATCATTGATCGATTAACCAAGAGCGCCATTTTATTCCAATTCGATCACGTATGGAGCGTATAAATCGGCACGATTTATGTTCGGAAATTGTTCGCTCACATGGAGTGCCGGTCTCAATTATCTCGGATCGTGATGCTAAATTCACCTCACGATTTTGGACTACTTTTCAAAAAGAATTGGGCACTCGGTTAAATTTTAGCACCGCCATCCCTGCATGCACGGTCGATCGAGAGAACAATTCGACCTTGGAGGATATGCTCGTAACCATAGTGCTTGATCGGGAGATCAATGGGAACAAGTTCTACCCCGATAGAATTTGCTTACAACAACAGCTATCAAGCTACGATCGGCATGGCACCTTATGAAGCACTTTATGGTAAAAGTGCAGATCACCTCAGATTGGGACGAGGTAGAGAACGGAAGATTCTTGCCCGTAAGAGATCAAGAAATGGTTCAAATCGACGGCAAATAAAACAAAGAATGAAAGAAGCTCAAGACCGACAAAAATCCTATGCCGATAATCGTCGAATGTAATCAAGTTTGAAACAGGGATAAAGTTTTCTCAAAGTTTTCCCAACCAAAGGAGTTCACCGCTTTGGAATAAAAGGAAACTTAAACCCGATTTCGACCTTACGAGATATTGAACGGATTGGGCTCAGCTTATAAAGTTAGCGTTGCTCCAAACTGCTAACGCATATGATGTCTTCCACATATCTCAACTTAGAAAGTATGTGTATGATCCACAACACATTCTTCATCATGATGAAATAGTTCCGATGTCGACTTAAGTTATGAAGAAGAACCCAAAGCATTCGGACCTAAAAGAATGTGGTTAAGGAATAAAATTATTCCTTTAGTGAAAGTTCAATGGAAACATCATGGTCCGTAAGAAGTCACACGGAATTGGAAGATCAAATGAGAAAAGTACCCGACTTATTTAATAAGGTACGAAAATTTCTGGGACTAAATTTCTTTAAGGGAGGAATGTAGTAGTTAAAATTTTATAGTAATTAATAAAGTTTAATTATATTATTAAAGGCTTAAAAGCTATTTAAGCCTTAAGAATTGTGAAATTTAATATAGTGAAATATTAATCGTATGAATCCGATTAATTTAAGATTTAATTATATGGAATTGGAAAATGTAGAGAATTATTAGAAATGAGTTTATTTGTGATAAAATGTGAATTTTGTGATTATTAATGAATGTTTGTATGAAAATGCTATAAATTAGAAATCATGCTATGAATTGCATTAATTATTTTTGCATGTTATTTTTCTTATAAAATGAGATAAAATATTATTTAAGATATTAAAGTCTTGAATAAATTTTTTTATTAATAACTAATGATTAAAGAAATTATTTATGTAATTTTCAAATTTAAGAAGTATTATAGTAATGAAATGAATTTTATTAAATAAAGTGATTTAAATTATGCAATATGGATCTAAATTAAATTATGAATATAAGTTGTATTAGATTTTATAAATTATTTGAAATATAACTCTTAATTAAATTATGCTAGAGTATGAAGTTAGCAAAATTAAAGGTGTAAATATAAGATTTTTGAAATTAGTGTATAATTTTCTTGAAATTAGGTATAAATGCAAATTAAATTTTAAATTAAAGCTCTAGAATTATATACATATAATATATCATCTTCCAAACCCATTTCTTCTCCAAATTTTCGGTACACACACACAAGAGCACACACAAAATCTTAATCTTCAACTTTAATCCATAATTAACCTTTGAATTAAGGGCAAATCATCCCAAGTAAGGTAATTCTTTAATTTAGCTTAAGATTATGTAATTTAAATTTATGAAAATCATGTTCTATATTCCTATAAATTTCGAAAATTATGAAGTGTTGAGTAAGGATGATTTGTTTCATTTTTGTTATATTTATTGAATTAAGTATGTTTATTATGCATGATTAATATGTTCTATGGTTTTAAATTGTTTAAATTCATAAAAATTAGAAAGTTAAGAATGGTGCCTCAACCCTAAATTTTGGATATGATTTATATGTTATGATATGAATGAATTAAGCTTAGATATATGTTTAAGTATGCTTATAAACATCATATGATTAAAGAAATTAAAAGTTAAATTATGTTAATTAAATTTTAAATTTTTGAAAATCACAAGTCACATGAACTTGATGATTTTAATTTTATTTGATTAATTTGACATGATATTCATGCTTAAGGATATAAATAATGCATGAAATGAATTTATGGGAATTTAATTCAATTATATACATGATATGCTAATTTTCAAAACGAAGGGGCTTCATGAACTTTGATTTCTTGATTTTATTTCATGGATTTGAATTGATATTTGTGATCTATGATATAAATAATGCCTAAGTAGAATTTATGGAATTTTAGAACATAAATATCAAAAGTTATAAAATTAAAGTTTAAACTAAAGTTATAGGTGATATATTTGATCTATGATTGAATAGATCATGAATTTATGATTATTGATGTTAATTGAGTATAATTATATGATATTTGATGTTTAATGGGTTGTAGATATTCAAATATTGAAATATATATATATCGAGTTAAATCGCCTTAGCGATTAACGCTGAATCGATGATATTACTCATGTATAAGGTTCTTAAGTGTATGTTTGATGATATGATGATGATATTGAGGAGTTTGGGATAAGATTGGTGTAGTTTGGTGTGTTTGGGCTATACATATTACGATGTTACGCCGAAATTTCGGTAGAATTTGATACGACAAGACGCTTTAAATATTACTTGATTACTAATGGTATAAATAAGTAAGAAAGATTACTAAAGTCAATAATAATCTTATGTTACAAGGATCAAGCGGAGGGAATCGGAAGTAAAGACCAAGAATCGAACGATCGAGTGAACGCCGATAATGGTAATGACATTACTAACTTTATTACGAAGAAACCCATGATATTTTATGAGCTTGATTTCTGTGAAAACATTTGATCACCACATGATAATTATGCTAAATGTTTTACCACATTGTGGGTATGACGGCAATTACCTATCTCGGTAGGAAATGTTAATTATCGCATGTAGACGGTCGTGAGCTTGCCTGTAGGCCGGCCATGGTAATTGGATGAGGCTACTTCCCTTACCGAACGACGAGATAGGTATGACCGTAGTTGTGATCCTTCGGACCAACTCGGGTATGTGATGCCGGTATGTTTCAAATGAATTGTAGTGATATGTTATGAAGATAAATGTTTTTATGAACAAATAAACTATCGATTTCTAAAAATCATTCAAAGAAAAGTTTATTTGAACAAGGTTATAAGTTTTGAATATTATGATAGCATTTACCCATCGAGTACTTCTAGTACTCACACCGATAAGTGTTTTATGTCATGGGTCGAGCATGGAAGAGGTGGCTCGAACCGAGCGTAATAGCTATTTTGTTTTTCGCATCGTGAACTATTGTGGTCGAGTGTCATGTCTTCACACACGACATTCATTAGTCTTCCGTGCTACCTTGAGAACGTGAATCTATACTTTGTTAAGCTTGTAAATATTTCAAAATCTCTATGTATGTACTTTGAAGTGGTGCTCGCGCTGTGGATATGGTCGTTGTTGGGAATTTTCTCGAGCGCAGTTGGCTTACTCTATTTACAAACGTTATATTGTCCGCTTGTTTCAAAACTTATTTTCTAAACCACTCTTTATCGAAAGATTATCGTTAATTAAACCAATACTGGCTTGATTATTTAGTTAATTAAGTAATTAAATAGTCGGGTCGTGACAATGATGTTGAAATTTATTAGAATTTTTGATATATATTGCTATTTTATTCAAAATAGCCGTGACCTAGTGCATAGGTTTAATGGTTTGTAATGTGTTATTATGTAATATTATGATGTATTAGTGCTATATGGTAGTATTTAAGTATAATGTAATTTTATAGATTTTTATAAAAATTTGGTATGATTAAGATAGTAGCCGTGAGCTACATTTAAACATTCTTTGGTGTATTGTTTGATTATGTTAAATATTATAGTTGAATAATGTAGAATAATATTTAAGTGTTATAAGAATTTATTAGATTTTTAGAAAAATTATTGGTCGATTTTGGAATAATCGTGAGCCCTATAGTGTATATAGGTGTGTTCCAAATTTTCTATAGTGATATTAATATATATTAATGATCATAGTGTAAAATAATACACTATATGAATTTAGAGGAATTTTTGGAACAAAGTTTGAGAAATTATTGTTATTGCTGTGAGCTATATTGTGGGAATAAGGAATTTTAAATTCCTTTTTAATCAAGAATAATAATATATTATATGTCTAAAAATTATTTTAGACATAATTGAAATTTTGAGAATTATTAAACATAGTATATTATGTTTACAACGAAACGTTATATTAAATAATGTTAGAAGCATAAAATAATGCTTAAAGTATTAAAAGATTAATATTGAAAGAAAATATTAATCAAGTTTATCGATTTGCGTGAAAAATCGAGTATTAAAGCGTTATGAAATGAAATCGATTGAAAATTGATTTATATTGAATTTATTCATTAAAAATGTGTTTTATTAAAGATTTATAAAGAAAAGTCAAAATGGTCGACTTTCAAATCGACGCATTTAAATACGTCATTAAATACGCTAATACGTGAAAACGACACTTTTATAAGAATATCTCAATTGTGAGAAAAGATTTAAAAATTGAAATCATTTTATCGAATAACGTTATTATACCGTTAATTATTTAACCTAAAAGGTTAAAATGAGACGGTAGATCATATTACGCCTCTCTCAAGTACGAGAATTGTTTTTACCGAAATACGCATCAAACGACGATTAAGATTTATTAAGACTTCAAATTATTATATTATTTATCAAAGTTGAATAAACTTTGAAAATCTAGAAAAGCATGCCAACGCACTAAACGTAAATTTTATGTAAAGCGGGACGGAAGGCTCACAAGCAACGATGAAAGAACACGATATCGAGAATCGACGTCGAAAGTAGTGATGGGCTTTACTATACTCGAACCGATAAATCTTTATCAAATGATTTATTTATGATGCTTTATTGCAAGCAATATTTATGAAACGGGTTATTTAATTACATGCCCAAAATATTTATGTTTTATGATGTATCCAATCCATGATATTTGATGCATAATATCGGGTAGCTCCCACTTTATGACATGCTTGAATTGTATCCTTGTAAGCACCCACAAGGATGATGGAGAATTGTGATCCCGTGCCGAGATGGCAAAGATTTTGTGCACCGATTATTTGTGATCGTAGCCGAAAGGGTGCTCGTCGATCATGGCCTCGTGAGAGAGGCCTCCTCTCCAACAAGGAATTATTGTCGGATGATTATTGTGGTGGATATGGATCATACATACGTGGAAAAATGCTCGCAAGCGATATTTATGGAAAATGATAGAAAATATTTAGTAAGCACGAGTATTTCAAATTAAAACCTCGGTGTTATCAGAATGGGGCGAGTAATTTAATCTTGATAAATTATTTCGCATGAGCCATCGAGTGCATTTTGTACTCAACCTCGCATATTGTTTTTAAATGTGCGATTGAGTCACGATGGTGATGGAGAAGAGATGTTGAGTAGTCGAGGTCTTTGGGTATTTATTATATTTGAAAGAAAGAACCCTTGGGTGCATATCGTCATATATGCATTCACATGCTTTCACGTATATTTTGAATATTATCAGATGTTGATATTGAAAGTCAATCATCCAAATTATCGAACCTTCTGCTTAAGGACTTGCAACTTTATATCAGAAATTACTTTTGCCTTGTAATAAGGTTGATTATCAAGTTCGATAAGTATTATTTTCAAGTCTTTGATTATTCTTATTAAATGTGTTGTAATCACTGCTCCAAGCTCCGCATCTCTAATCATCCTTCGATTAGAGGGTCATGACAGCTTGTCTTGAAGCATAGGCTACGACATTCCCATGTTGCATTAGCACGCATCCAAGTCCTTGTTTGAAGCATCACTATAGATAACAAAACCATCGGTATCATCGTACATGCTAGAACAGAGTCGATATGAGGCGTTGCTTTAGCTCTTGGAAACTTTGCTCTCATTGTTCACTCCATTGAAACTTTTCATTTTTACGTGTCAACTTTGTCAATGGACCAGCAATCTTTGAGAAACCTTCTATAAATCTTCGATAATACCCTGCCATTCCCAGAAAACTTCTGATCTCATTCACATTGGTTGACCTATTCCAATTGCTTATCGCTTCAACTTTTGATGGATCTACTTCTATACCTCTCGAAGTAATCACATGTCCAAGAAAAGCAACTTGTTCTAACCAAAACTCACATTTCTGATACTTTGCATACATCTTTTCTTTTCTTAATATGTCCAATACGGTCCTGAGATGTTCAACGCATGTTGCTCTTTATCTCTTGAATACACTAGAATATCATCAATGAACAAAATGACAAACCGATCAAGATATGAGTAGAAAACTCGGTTCATTAAGTCCATGAAGACACCTGGTGTATTTGAGAGACCAAAAGGTATGACAGTGAATTCAAAATGACCATATCTTGTTCTAAAAGTTGTTTTCGAAATATCATTCTCTTTAATTTTTAGTTGGTGATAACCCGATCTCAAGTCAATCTTCAAAACACACTAGCACCTTTAAGTCGATCAAATAAATCTTCGATCCCGGCAATGGATACTTATTCTTAATCACAATCTATTCGGTTCTCGTAATCAACGACATTCTTAGGGTTCCATCTTTCTTTTCACAAATAATACCGAGCACCCAAGGAGATACACTTGGTCGAATAAATTTTTGTAAGCAAGTCTTGCAACCGAACTTTAAGTTCTTGCAATTCTCTTGGTGCCATTCGCACGGTGCTTTTGAGATCGGTGTTGCCCTGTGTACCGATCTATTGTAAACTCAACTTGATGGTCTGGTGGAATCCGGTAATTCCTCGTGAAACACATCTACATATTCCTTACTACCGTACTCCGTGATCTTACTTTTGTCGATGGTGTTTCGTCATGTTAACTAAATACCCATGGCAATTACTTTTCTTAGATTTTCATCGCTTTCATCAGACTTATAATCTTTAATGGAGCCTTTGTTCTTGCACCATGAAAACAAATTTTTGGCTCTCCAGGATATTGAATCTCCACTTCCCGCTCACGACATCTGAGTGTTACATGATTTTTACCCATCCACTCCATTCCTAGGATTATATCAAAATCTCGCATGTCTATAACATGAAGGTCAGCTTCTAGTTCCTTTCCCTCTAAATCTATTACTACGCTTTTATCATCCTAGAAGTTATAATAGTTTTTCCCGAAGGAACACTAACTTCTAATGCATCACAATCAACATAGCAAGGCATTTCAAGATTGGAACAAAATTTTGTAGAGATAAACGAATGTGTAGCTCCAGAATCAAATAAAACCAAAGTTTGAGTATCGACACTCAAGAATACCCGACATCGTGTTCCGCTCCATCCTCGAGTTATCTTCCCTCGAGACATGGCAAAGACTCGGGCTTTACTTTCTTTTTAGGTACTTGCATTTTCTTTTCAGGCTCCCTCTATTTATTTGGGCAATTATATGACACATGCCCTGGTTTTCCACAAGAGTAGCACATATTCTTTCCTAGCCAACATTCACCTTTATGATTTTTCTTGCATTTTGGGCACTGAGGCTTGTCAGTGCTTGTTGCAGTGTTTGCCGAACCTATCGAAGAACGTGATACTTGTTGCCATCTCTTGCTTGACCGTTTACTTTCACATTTTCCCGAATTCTCCTTTTTCTTTTCCATAAGAATAACGGTTCTCATCTTCGATTCAAACCACTAGAAATTGCTTGTGCTCTTTCAATTACTTCTCTATAAGTTGCCAATTTCAAGCCAGCTAATTTTCCTTGAATTTTCAGTCGCAACCCTTGTTCAAAATGGCGTTCTTTCTTCTCATCTGTATCAACCAAATACGGTGCAAATCGAGACAATCTATTAAAATTTCTTTCATATTCAACCATTGTCATGTTGCTCTGCTTCAAGTTAAAAAATTCAATTTCTTTCTGTGGTCGATATGATTAAGGAAAATAACGATCCCTAATCAAATCTTTGAAGTCATTCCACGTCAAAGCTTGACGTTGTTCAGCAGTCATAGTTCGGACATGTGACTCCCACCAATAACTTGCTTCTTCAACCAATTGGTATATAGCACATGAAACTTTTTGTTCTTCAGAACAACCCATCAACTCAAAAATCCGCTCGAGAACTCGGATCCACTCCTCAATATTTTCTGGTCTTTCATATCCTTTAAACTTTGGTGGATCCATCCTTCTAAATTGATCAATAATTTCATAACTTCTAGGTTGGTTGTTCACACCCACATCTCGATTTGCTTGTTGCTGCATAAACCCTTGCAGCGTTTTTAGAAACTGAGCAAAATCTACACCATTATCTGGGGTTTGTGGCCCATTTTCTTTGCCCGGATTACGTCTTGGCGGCATACTTTAATTTCTAAATCAAAGATACAAGTCATTTACTTTCGGACCTACAGGTTATATTTCAAGGAATTCTTTCTCATATCATGAAAATAATTTCTTAACTTGAATACTAAAGTTCATAAGTTAAGAAACACTTCATAAAACCTTCATCTTCAACTTCATAAAGAATGTGTCGGAAATCAGATAAATCTTTAATTCGTATCAAGCATAACAAATCAAAATACTTTGTCCTTGTGGACAATTCTTAACCTTTCTCATTGCTTTTGATACGAAAACTTTCAAACATTATCCCGACACAATATTTCTTTTCATTTCACTTCATTGCATACTCACATCATAACTTTGGAAAAACCATTAAACATTTTTCAAAAACAAAAATTACCTGAGAGTCGACGTTGAGAAACAGTAATGGCCCACACATTCTCTCTTCTCAATCAAAAGTTAAAAATCTTTCAAACACATATAATACATTCATAATATTAGCAAGTCTACAGGAAGGTAAACCTTGCTCTGATACCAAACTGTAACGCCCCCATTCTTGTAATAGAGACATTACTAAAATCTTTCTATCTTTAACAATTATAAAATAATAATAACAATAATAATAATATTGGTAACTATTATATATAAGCAGCGAAGGTAAAAATTTGACGAACAGACGGCATATACCCTATAAATATGTATATGCAAACCTGAAACAACAACAAAACAACACCAACAGAGCAACACCAACTAGGGACACAACCCTCATCAATATATATATATATAAGTACTCATTAAAAGTCATTGCATTTCAACATAGTTTTTCGTCAAAAACCAATTAATTTTGTTCTTAAACACACTCGAGTACTAGCATAGTTTGAAACATATTTAAATAAAACATGATCCTGAGAGAATGTATGTGTGGAGCTCATTCCCGTCAGCATCAATCGTCAACTTCTCAGCCTGCAAAACATATATGAAAATTGGGGATGTGAGCATGCGAACATACTCATGGGGAATACATCGCAAGAAGTTATAACCAATCACAGAATGCACACAACATATTTTCACGACCGACAACCTAATCGTGTAATTAGCCGTGACTGGATTAAGAAGAAAATTTAACGACAACCGGTTCAAACATATGTCAAGAGAAAAGATGATAACAACTTTCTTTATGAATGAATCTAACATTTACGGCTCAATAAGGTAAAATATAAAGTAGGTTTCAAGAATATTTTATCAACTAGAAGTATTTATCAACAATTTAAAACAAGGAATGACAACGATTCAACCGAATAATATTGAATCCAACGAAAACAATATTGAATCCAACGAAAACCATTCTCAACATTCGAGAAACCTTGTTCACCGAACATTGTACATGATCACTTTATCGTATCGTAACATATAAGCAAGTAAGGTCAAAGCTCAAGAACGAAACGTGGTTGAGAATTAGGTATGAAGACATAACTCTCGGGCAACAAAACATGTTAATAATAATAGAACAACATTTAGAGAGTCTCTTCACAAAGATTCGATTCCAAAGATTCTCTCCACCTCAACCTCGCATATTTAGAAATATATGCGGGCGTGAGTACAAAATGCACTCGGTGGGTATACCAAAACATAAAAACATTGCTCTTAGAGCTATATGAATGACTTACCATAACATTTGCAATACATGTGGTTTTTAGTGAAATAATCATGCATGCTTTTCATAAATAAACACTTACTTGCCTTCATTTCATAGCATCATCATAAAATATGCATACGCATGTTCTCATGTCGGCCGATAACTTTCTTCCCATATCCACGGATTCTTTCTATGTGTTGAGAAGTATGCCTCCTTCTCAAACACGCTTATGACCCAAAGGTCGCCATCCGACGCCGGTAAATCTCAAACATCATAACATACCCGTGTTGATGGACCCGAAGGTACCATGCCACGCCATACTCTTTATCATTTCTTTCTTTCTTTCTTTCTTTCCGTGGATAGTAAATGCATCATGCTCATGTTCATGCTTAAAACAAAAAGTCATTTAACTTTGAAACTTTGCATATCATAAATCTCATGTCATCTTTCATGCATAATCATATCATATCATTTGAAAACATTTAAAAACATAAGCATATTTTATAGAAAATACTTATACCCCCACCTGGATGTTCCTTAGAGCTAAGGAACTAATTCTCAATTCCATTTCTTTCTTTATCCATATTTGGTCCATCAATCCACATAAAACGGCATACAAGCCTATCAAGAGCCAAACAAGAACATTACTTATCTTAGTCGTCGACACGACTATATCTTCTCGATATCAAGACTAAGACTCTAAGTTCTATGAAAACTGGGTCATCAGATCCTCTAACATCTTATTAACAAACCAATTTATCGAATTTCTATAACAGAACGCTTATAAACGCATCGCCATATCAATACCAAACCAACCAATCATAGTCCAAACTCCACCAATTCATCACCATATGTCTCAATGATCATATAAAACTCAACAATAAGCTTCAATCGTCTCATCTTAGCCATCAATCGAAAATCCCTTTAAGACGTCACTTAAGGTCTAACGTCGAAAATTCACGTGAGACGCCATCTAATTCCAACAAACCTATATACATGCTCAACTATCATCAAAGATCATCATTTTATCAATAAACATAAAGATCAAAGCTTTGGCTTTGAAAACCAATTTTCACGACAAACTAAAATTTTACCCTTTTGAATACGTCGTGAAAAATCCGAATAAATCATTTTAGGCTTTATTCATATCATAGAATCCAAATATGAAGTCAAAATGATCAAATAAAATCAGAAATCCAACATTATAACACTTATGGTTTCGCCCTTTGGGAAATTTTGTATAATTTCGATTTCAAACGCTTTTTCTTGTTCCAAACACGCTTATATCAATCCAATAACACATATATGAAGTAAATTCAATCATAAAACATCATAAATTTAAGATCAAGGGCTGCCCTTTTCGAAAATTTCATGAAACTTCAATTAAATAATATACGCTTTACAATTTCAACGTTAAACAATACGTAGACGCGTAATCTATCATAATATTCATAAATAATCAACACAACATAATCCTTCATAATTTTCAGCATATGACCGAAAATTCAAATAGAACATAGGATCATATTTTTAAAATTTCAAACCGTAGAAGTGTTCTCATGACGAAATTATACCTTTATCTGAAGACCGATCGGAAATTCAACTAGTAGGATCTTCCTATTTTCTCATGCAACTTTCAAATTTAGTGTGTGTTTTAGTGTGTGTGTCGTCGGTTTGGGGCTGAAAATTAAGAAGAAAATGGTTCCAAAAGTATACTTATATAATTAATAAGGGCAAAATAGTAATTTCACATTATAAATTAAATTTTCTTTATTTTTCCCAAACAAAATGGTGCCAACACACCATATTCTAGAGAATTCCATAAAATAATTCCCATATTTTATTCTTGAATTTTCGTAATTAATAAAAATAATAATAATAATAATGTATTTTCATGTAATTTTCAAAATATCAGAGAAAATTCCATAATTAATTCCCAAAATTCCAAAATTGAATCTTATTTTCTTAACACCTTAAACTCATCATTTTCATCAATATAAAGTTCCAAAATTATAGAATATATAATAGGAACTCACTTTATAAAAATAGAGATTTAATTCCATTTTTGTAAATAATGGAATTAAATATTCCATTTATTCTTAAATCCTTCAAAATCACTTTCTAAATTTTTCCATCATCAAATATCATTAAAATATAATAATTAAAAATATTTTAAACTTAAAACCATTTTAAATATCTTGCTCTTCATCCGAGCTTGATCGGCAAACGCGACGTCACAAAACGTAGATTTTGAAATTCTCAATTTTCAAATCAAAACTTATCGAGCATGTACCTATCATCTTAAGACCCTTGGAATCTAGGTCTTCTTATCCTAAATAAGATCCGAGAATCTTATCTCGATTCTACCTCGATTCTATCGTCTCAACTAGAAGCTTAACACAAAAGCTTCTAACTTAAACAAATCCTTTCATAAGGACGCAATGCCCTTCTTATTAAGCTCTTAATCACGAGCTAATCTCTCATTATGTAAATACGGGTATTACAATAATGAACTCTTCTTTAGCAGCATTACCTTGCGGGTACTCATTATTTATCGCGTTGGTAGCCCTCGTGGGCCTCTTCGAGGGTAAATCTTTAACATTTAGCCCTCAAGGGCCTCCTCAGTGTAGATCGCCACACTAGGTCCGGCCTCCTCGGGTAGATCGCCACACCAGGCTTGCCTCCTCGAGAGTACTTTAACATTCTAGCTCACATGCATGCACAAAACACAATAATGATTATAACCATACAACGTACTTACAGATAGAGTAAACCCCACCTCGTGTAGACGTTTCAAAATAAAGCCCTTCTTTAGCTCTTGCTTGGTTATTCGTCCTTGAGCTTCGGATGTCGTGCCACCTAGCACTTTAACATTGCTCTTAACTAAGTTTCATATGTCCAAATAATTATATAAGACTTATCAACACTTATAAATCATCTAGTCTTGACCAAAAATCAACAATAGCTTATGTACATAACTTATGTCCAACGTGAAAATTTGCACAAGACGTCGTCTATCTTGGATGAACCTTTATATATGCTTAGATATCATCAAAGATCACAAATCAATCATCAAAATCCAAAGATTAAAGCTTTAGCATTGAAAGCCCTAATTCGACGTCAAACTAAAATTTTCCAAATTTTGAATACATCGGCCGAAAAATCCGAATAAATCATTTTAAGATTTATTCATATCATAGAATCCAAATATGAAGTCAAAATGATCAAATAAAATCAAAAATCCAATATTACATGAGCTAGGGTTTTCGGCCAAAAAGGGGACTTTGCATAAGTTCGATTTCAAACGTTTTTCTTGCTCAAAATATATTTATATCAATCCAACAACAAATATATGAACAAATATCAAGCATATAAGCAACATAAATTCAAGATCAAGACCTCCAAAATTTTGAAATTCACCAAATTCCAAAGAATACACATATGTTCAAAATTTCAACGTTAAACAACTTATCGGCGATTAATCTAACATAATATCAAGAAATAATCAAACAACAACATATTCTCTTCACAAAGTTCAAAATGACCGAAAATTACATATGCACATAAGTTCATATTTTTAAATTTTTCAAACCATAGATGTGTTCTAGGAATTGAATTATACCTGAATGCGAAGACCGATCAAAAATTTAACTGTTAGATCGTGAAATTTGAAGCATGAAATTTTCAAAATTTTAGTGTGTGTAGTGTGTGTGAAGCACGAAATTTAGGTGAAAATGATGAAAATGATGAATAGTAACCTATTTATAAACATCCACAAATTTTTCTTTATTTTGCAATTACTTTAATATGATGATTATTCATCATTTCTAGAGAATTCAAAATTCTCTACACATTTCTTCACATTTAAGGCATAAGATATGTATATTTACATATATGTACATGTATATCCATTTTATTACTTCTTCATAAATTTTACTCGAATGCATAACAAATAAACGTTTTAATCGATTCTTATATTCAAATCATCAATATCATCAATTAATCACCAATGCATAAAAAAAATTTAAACTTTCTTTCTAAAATCATGATTATAATTTACTAAAACATTAAAACTTATAACATCAAACTTTACATTTTTCGCTAGGGCGCATCCTCGCTCTTAGCCGAACAACCTGTAAAAAACGTTCAAAACTTAAATTTTTATTAGTTGACAATTTAAAGAAAAATAATTCATTCTTAAAATTATAGATATATATATTTATAAATATATATATATATCATACTTCTTTAAGAAAATTTCTCGGGGTATTACATTCTACCCCCCTTAAAATAATTTCGTCCTCGAAATTAACCTGGTAAGTCTCTACGTTTGGGATATCGAACCAAAAGTTCATCTTCTCTTTCCCATGTGGCCTCCTAAGGTCCATGCCTAATCCATTAATTTTCACCAAAGGTACCTCTCGATTTCTTCAGGTATGCACTTTTCTGTCTAGAATAGCAATCGGTACCTCTTCATATGTTAAGTTCGGTGAAACCTGTAAATTCTCATGAGATATAACATGACCTGGATCTGAGATATATTTCCTAAGAATCGACACGTGAAACACATCATGAACGTCCGCCAAGTCTGGAGGTAAAGCTAGGCGATATGCCACATTTCCTATCATTTCAAGTATCTCGAAAGGTCCTACATAACGAGGCTGTAACTTTCCTTTCTTACCAAATCTTGTAATATTCCAAAGAAACGAACATACAATTACGGTATTCTAAACCCGTAATTAGGGTTTTGCCGTATTTTATTTTTGTTTTACGACATCGAATATTGTGATTTCGATACGATATCGTTATAACGAATTCCTTTTCATAATTCACTAAGGATTGTGAATTAAAGGATTGAAATATTACGAAATGATTCGTCAATATATTTTAACGTCAAACGGTATCCAAAGTTAAGCATTTCATGAAATTTTCTGAGCAGTGAAGCTTGGAATTAATTTCCATCTTAATTCCTTTATTAAATGGAATATATTTATTTAGTAAGTATGAACTTATCACACCATTTTGAGATGAGTCGATTTTGAACGCTTTGAGACGTTAACGCCAACGCGTCTAGAGACGTTTTGAAAAATGAGTTTAATGCTCGGGAAATTATAATAATTAATTTCCTATTATTATTTTATGTAATTACAGTATTAATAATTATTAAAATCGAATTTTAGCCTTTAAACTCGATAATTTCGAATATTAATTTTCGAAAACCCTAAGTTTATAAACTATGGTTTTTCACATGAAATGATACCATTAAATTATCATATGGTATCTAAACTATATATTATGACATATATAAGTATTATTAAGCATTAAAATCAATTTTCAAGACCTAGAACTCGATAGTTCAATTTTATAATTTCGAAAACCCTAATTTTCGAAATTAGGGTTTTATGTGCTTGAAATGTGCTATAATTTTATCCTATGCTATTATTTAATATCTAAATCATATATTATGATATATATGATCGAAAATTTCATGAGTATCAATTATAGGTGTGATTTATATTTTTAATCCTATTTTTCTCATTTATTTTCGGTAATTTCGATTTTGTGCCTAAGTGATGATTTAATTATTTTTATGGCATGTATTATATATCTATGACCTATGCTATGATTAATACATGTATTATGTGTAATTAAAATTAAAATCAGCCCCTAAACCTACCCCCCATGCGCCGGCTATACACCCTTCCCCATTACACAATGATTCCACTTTTAAATTGCCCAATGCATGGAAAGCTCATTTAACACTCTTAATCATCACATCCCACTCCCAAATGCAGCCTTGTTTTCATTGGGTGAGTGAGAGAGAGAGAGAGAGAGACGGCATGAGTGAGGGGGAGAGAGATATAGGAGAGAGCCTTCATTTTCTTCTCATTCTCATTCACTCCAACTTTGTAAACACAAAAGAAATCCTTCCATTCTCTCCCAAAACTCGCTGAAAATCGAGAGCCCTTCCCCCAAATTTTCGAAAGTTCTCTTCTTCTCCTCCATTTCTTCTCCCAAACCTTGATACCATATAGTGTTCTTGTCATCCTATACCATTTCAAAGGTAAATAAGACCAATAGCTTCGATTTTTCATCTCCTTTATTCTGAAATTTTCGAACTTGAATGTATGTATGAGTTGTGTTCGAGTTTTATGTATATATGAATACATATGTGTTTAAATAGTCTTGAGCATGAGCTACGGTTATATCTATATTCTTGATGATTTTATTTACAAAGATGTGAGTATATATGATTAGATGAACATAGGATATGGTATATGAAATGTATGAACGCATCTCGACAATATATGATTTTCAACCATAGTACATGTTCATATTGATTTTCAAAATTTTATAAAATGTACCAAGACGATCGAGCATGTTTTAAGTATTTTATGATGGATAATTGATCTATGTTATGATTTAAGACTATGGTATTGATTTAACAATTTTGGAAAACCATATGCTATAATTCTTGAAAATACCGTGAGCATTATAATTTTATAGGTTGGTGTATGATTTTATTTTTGAACATGCAATGGTGTATTAATGCTTTAGTATATTGTTTATGTATTGTGTGAATTTATTAGAATTTTAGAAATCAAATACTAAATTAAATCAAATAAACCGTGAGTGATATGCTCTTGAAGGTGATGATTTAATTAGTTTTGATAAATATTATGATGTTATATTAGTATACTATAGTGTATAAACATAGTATATAATTGTTGAATTTTGTAAAATCAAATAACATTTTGAATCAAAGAAGCGAGAGCTATTGAGCTCCATATGGTGATGATTCAAATGTTTTTGGTTGATGTTATGATGTTACAATGTTATAATATAATGTTTAATGATGTTGGAATTTATTTGGAATTTTTAGAAATTGTTTGTTAATTATTGGTAATTATCAAGTAATTACCGCTAATATTGCTACATATTATTAAATGAATGGTTACGGTGAACTATAGGTTATATTGGTGATGTATATTGATGTTGGGATATTATACTAGGTATATATCAATTTTGGGAATTTTTGGATAATTATTCCCTAATTGTTGTAATTACCGTAAGTATATATATATATGTATATATATTAATAAATAGCAACAATATCATATGAATTTTATAAATTATATTCTGGACCATAGTGTATAATAATGCACTATGTTAATTTAAAAAATATTCAAAAGTCATTTGACATTTTTAAATTAATTATCGAAGTTTTCGATAATTAATAAGGATTTTAAATCCTTTTAAATCAGTTTATTAATAAAATATTTTCTTAATTAATATTCTGGACATAATTAAATTTTACAAAATTTTATAGACATAGATTACTATGTTTGAAACGAACGCTCATTTTATAACGCTTTAAAACCGAAAATACTGCTTTAATTATAAAAGGTTTTATTAAATGCGAAATTATTTATAAGTCCTCGATTTACGTGATAAATCGAGAAATAGGACTTTACGCTTTCAAACGATCAAATTCGATTTATAAAGCGAAATAGTAAGAAATTACTATTTAAAAGTCAAAATTGTCGACTTTGTCGACCGTTGTCGACTTCGCCGACTTTTCAAGTCAAGCGTGCGTTTACGATTGATTTAATCACGCCTGGCGTGAAGATATACTAATTGAGTATGATACCTCATTAGTAAGAAAAGATTTCACGAATGAAATCCATATATCGAAAAACGTGCTTATACGTTGAACGTATCTCGAGAACGAGAACAATTCAATCAGATACGCAGTTAGAGACGTATCAATTCACTAAGGAATTCAGTCTACATCGATATGAAATATCAAGTTTATCTTAGCTTTTGAAAGTCTTGAGAGACTTGAGCGACGACTAAAGCCTCGCCAGTAAGTGTGTGGGCAAACGCTTGATCGGATTTTGAATGAACGAACGAACTGGGACTTTTTACAACGAACCCAGTCCGGTGGGCTTCTTATCTTCAAAATGTGGGCCTTTTCACCCCACTAAGAATTGCTTTATCGTTATTCCAAATGAGTTTATTTACGCACTTATTCTACAATCAGTAACAAATGTTTTACCGCATTACACCGCCAAAATATTTCGTTTGTGTATGGATCCTATCTGTTATGCCCGGTAGGGCGTGGCGATGGTTGGAACTATTATATCATTTGTTGTGGTCGCACCCAACCTTTTAAATGTCGTCCTATGCCGGATGATAAATGCCCAGCTAGATTGGCGTGAAGGTCGAACTATACGTTGTGTTAACATATGCTTGCAGAGAGCGACCTGTTGTGATGGGATTACGGCCGGTCACGTCGTGGATGGGAGGCCTCCTCTCGACGCTTATTATTTATTATTATTATGTATTGTGACTATGAGATACGGACCATACATACCAAGAAAATGCTCGGTCGAGCTATGTTTACTTAACTGAATGATTTGGTAAGACAAGGCATTTTAACTAAAACCCGCGACTTACTCAATATTGGCAACAGAATCCAAATTTTATCAAATGTTTTCGCATAAGTCCACCGAGTGCAATTTCTTGTACTTAGCCCCGCATGTTTGTTTTAAATGTGCAGTTGAGCTCGATGGTGATGATGGGAAATGTGTTGAGGAGTCCAAAGTCCTCGACCGATTTATCTAGAATTTGTGGTTTATACCTTGAATGCATATCGTCATATATGTATTCACACACTTTCCGCTGCTACACTCTGAACTCCTTTGTCTATGCTTTATGTTTATAAACTATTGAGGTCCATCGGATCAGGCCAAGTTTTGGGGTCCGATGGCCTAAACCTTTTCAAACCGTTATGACATTCTCTCCTATTATGTTCAAGCATGCTAGTTTATCTTTGTTATACATCTCTATTTTAGTCATGTAACCCCTAAAATACTACTCCTAGTATTAGTCGCCCTCAAGTCCGGGTTGGTCGGGAGTGGGGTCATGACAGAAGTGGTATCAGAGCACTTTTGCTCTTTGTAAACCCAAATCCTTTTTATTCTAAGTCTAGATCGAATCACTGGACTTCTAGAAATCAACTGACTCCTCTCAACACTCCATCACATCGAGCTCAACCGGGAAAATGTAACTGCATTTCTTTCTCAAACTCATGAAATGGAAAATTTCTACATGATGAGCAAGTTAGAAGAGCTTTTGAGAAATTTTATTATTATAAAATTTTTGGAAGTTGAGCAAGAAAATTTTTCCAAAAATTTGAATTGAACGATTTAAATTGCTCAAGTATTGAGATGGAAGTGTATGGTAGTATCGGTTGAATGATCAAACATGGGATGAATGAATCCATTTTTGATATGTATATGAGTTGATCATGATTGTCATTTTGAAATCGTATTTCCAAAATTTTCAAATAAGACTTTACTTTCCAACTTTCGAAGTTTTGTTTATGATGAACGATATGTTATCATGAGACGAACTTAGACTCTAAGGAGCATGCTCACGTATCATGAAAGAACAATAGAAGTACGAACTTCTTTTTCCTTATAAGAACAAAAGAACGATAGGAAGAATGAAAGTGACGATACTCTTGAGCACGGACGACGAAAGACGAGCGAGAAGGATGAACGAGGACGACCTCAACCTTTAAGCTGAACGACGTCGGCACTTCATCATCACTTCGTCATGAGTGAGAATCAACACAAATCATGACATGGACGCCACTTACGACTTCGAATGTTCAGCCTCGACTTAAAGACCCGTATATGGTAGATCGACACGCCGACGCACGCCTCAATTTACATTTTGCACGATCGCAAGTTTCCTGCACTGCGCAGTAAATTTGTTTTAGCTAGATCTCTCTCGTTAGGACTCCGATTTATGCATGGGTTTCACCTACGTACTCCTAACGTACTGATCTTCATTTGTTATGAAGAACAGAATCCCTAATTCTGTCTCCAGAATACGATAGAGTCTGTTGAACTCTAGCTTAAGTGTTTGATATAAGACAAGGATCTCGTAGCATATATTAAGATGTTATTAGTCTATATGTATACGTTTGGGTAAGACTAAGAAGGTAAGTTGTGGTATGTATACTTTATGATGTTGCCTACCTTATAGAATTGTTAGTTCTAGCCTAGTTGCTTCCCGTTATGCTATCCTTTCTGTTTTGAGATGACGATAGTTGACTTACGTTAGTTTTAATCGTGGCAGATGGAGGAGATGCGCTATATCGCTAGGAGGAGGGTAGGACCTCATGCCCCACCCGAGGAGCTGATGCGCACCTATAGGGAATGTTGGATGTCGCCGGAAGACCTGGCGAGTTTACATGACTACCTTCTTGGTTGTGGAGGAACGCCCGAGCCTATGGCGCAACCGATTCGATGGCATCAAGAGACTCCTAGCTATACTCCCTTGTACATGGGATGGTTATGCCCAAGAAGTATCGGAGACTATATTTATCGTGTTCCCGAGGCTATGATTTGATTGGGGATCTGCCCAGGTTCGTGAGTCATCTGACTTACGTACACGAGATTCTGAGCCGCACCTATGGGACCCTATCTCCCTCCACGGGAGTACACTTGGCGTGACGAGTCGCCAGAGTGGCTATACCTGAGGTTCCGAGACAGTTGATCCAAAGGATACCCCGCATCGGATATTTGAGGCAGGATATACGAGGTAGATAGGGCAGCATTCCCTAGAGCGCTGGGAGAGCCCTTCTTACCACCAGCAGTTTTTGGACACCCAGTACGTCCGCCGCTACCGTCCCTACCGCCTGCATCCGATCCGCCACCACCGGAAGAGGAGGAAGAGCCCTTCCACTGGGGCGGACGGACGAATCGACGGCGCTTTCACCCCATGCATGACACAATCGATGGGGAAGCCGGTGATGCAGACCATCCAGGTGCGACCTCGTGAGGACGATTCGGATGGGAAGACGACCAAGAGGAGGAAGACCCTGAGGAAGACGCGGAGTAGGAAGGAACTCGTAAAGACGTTAGGCGATGTTTTAATTAGAATTTGTTTTGTTATGACTAGCATGTTTGCTAGCTTTTCCCTTTTTATTTCAGTACCATGGTTCTAGAACTCAAAATTTTTTTTAGGCCATGTGGGCCCGAACCCTTGCTATTTCTTTTTCCTGTGATTCTCGATGTTGGACATCTTGTTTTGGACAAACCTTGTTTATCTATCTACATATATTTTTGACCCAAGTGGGGCTTTTTGGTGACAATTGTCTATGTTAAGGATGAGTTGTTTTATTTTGATATCGCTTTGAGAAGAAGCTATGAAAACCTTATGTTGTTAAGTTGTAAGCGTTTAGTAATTAACGATGATATGTTTTATATAATAGAATGCCTCCGAGAAGAAACCCAGAAAGAGAACCCAGAGGTCGAGGAAGACTGAGGAGGGTAGAACCCCAGCAAGAACAAGAGGATAATCCCCAACCACCGCCTCCACCTCAACCCGATCGCAGGATCAAGAACTATTTCTAAGGCAAAACCCTCCTGCTTTTAACGGAAAAGGGAGCCTGTATAGTTCTAACAATGGGTTAGAGCCATTGAACGGATTTTACCTTCTTAAGGTGCACGCACGGAAAGGGTGTCGTGTGTTACCTTCCAACCGATCGATCGGTGACTTCCGGTGGGAGACCGAAAGAAGACTTTTCACCGAATGAGCAGAGAGAATTCTCATGGGAGGATTTCAAGAGGGGTCAGATGAGAAGTACATCCCTAAGAGCTATAAGAGGAAGAAGGAGTAGAATTTTTCCCGCTAAAGCGAAAGGATGTCTCGTGATCGACTATGATCGCACCTTCGCGAAATGTCGAGATATGCACCGGCGGTGGACACCGACTTGAAGATGTCGGAAAAGTTCGTGTCGTAATAAGAATGGAGATACGCATGTCTCTTGCCACCACGGAGACCTATCTTACATCGAAGCTCTCGCACGAGCTGATATTGAGGCGCCATGACCGAGAATAAGTCGGTGTCATCTCGGGCACACGTAATTTGGACAAAGGAAAAGGAATCAGAGCCCAACCGCTGGAATAACAACCAAGGAAACTATGGAGAAGCAAGTCACAAGCGCCTGGGCAAGGAAACACGCGCAGCAGGGACAGAGTGGAAGAGAGCGACTTATGCTCCACCGCAAGGGGACCACGAGGACAGTCGAGGCACCTCAATGCCCTAGATGCCATAGAGCACACAAGGGTGTGTGCACGGCAAGCGTGGTGAGCTGTTACAAGTGCGGGCAACGGGCATTACGCCAACAATTGCCCAAAGTGTCACGTTCGGATATAAGGCGAACCACCGGGCAATGCTCACCACTAAGGCTATCTGACTTCAACCCCACCGCAAAGAATTCCAAATTTTAACCCCAAGCTCCCAAAGGCAACAACCCCAATAGATGGTGCGGAACCACAATGGCGGCCGCAACAACAACAACAACAGAGGCGGCAACCATCACGCCATCGCCAAAGCAAAGCAAAGAAAGCCAGCAAAGAAGAAATTAATCAACAGGACCAAGGCCCTGTCGGCCTCGGCCGGCTCAGGGCGAGCCTACGCCTTGCATAGGAGGCGAGCTAACAAAACCAAGGAAACTTGGCGGTATGGGAGTTCTACTAAACCTACCATTATAGTATTGTTCGATCTGGGTGCTTCGATTCTTTATTGCAAAATCATGCGAGAAATGTTTGGGTCTTAGGTCCGAAAGGTCAAGCTGTGATATGAGAATCTCATCGCCCATCGGAGGGATTATGATCACACACTTTTGCTCGAACCTAGAGTTGACATTAGGATCACTTAAGGTTACGGCTAACGATCTAAACATAATACCCATGGATGATGTAGACATAATTCTAGGAATGGATCAAGTTAGCTAAGAATCATTCCACGATTCTCTCAGAAGGAAAGGAAAATTTCGTTTCACTTTCTCGACAAAAGCTACGATTTCCACGGGATCGGCATGGGAGAAGGATCCCGATAGTATCGACACTACAAGCTGGGAGGATGATGAACCGTAAGGGATGCCATGCATTCCTTGTTTATTTGAACGAAGAGGGTAAACCCAAGCGGGTAGAAGACATTGAAGTTATCCAAGAATTTTGGACGATTTCGATAATCTACCAGGGCTGCCTCGATAGAAAACTAGAGTTTACCATCGACTTGGAGCCCTGATCAGCCCCAAAGGTCGAAGGTGCCTATAGGATGGCCCCAAAGGAACTACAAGAGCTGAAAATCCAAATCGAGCTTTTGGATCTAGGATTCATTAGGCGAGTGTTTCACCTTGGGGGCCTTTGTTTGTTTGTTAAGAAAAGGATGGTTCTTTGAGGATGTACATCGATTATCGAGAGCTAAATAAGATGACACTAAAGAATAAATACCCTTTACCTGAAATTGATGACCGATTGATCAATTGCGAGGCGGGAGTATTCTCGAAAATTGATCTCAAGTCGATACCATCACTGAAAATACGGTCGAAGATGTACCTAAGATCGCATTCAACCGATATGGCCACTATGAGTTCATAGTTATGCCATTCGGATTAACCAATGCACCACCAGTATTCATGGACCTCATGAGCAGTATTTCATCCATTTTGGATAAATTTGTTTTGGTCTTCATAGATGATATCCTTATTTATTCAAAGAATGAAGAGGATCATAGGGAACATCTGAA
The DNA here is from genome assembly GCA_036937905.1 of Salvia rosmarinus. Classification (NCBI taxonomy): domain Eukaryota; kingdom Viridiplantae; phylum Streptophyta; class Magnoliopsida; order Lamiales; family Lamiaceae; genus Salvia; species Salvia rosmarinus. Next base: position 47,083,918 of record CM072815.1, read on the forward strand.
CGGTTTTGCAAACCTTGAGAGACGAAAGACTCTTTGCTAAGTTTAGCAAATGTGAGTTTTGGCCTAAGGAAGTTATGTTCCTTGGACACATCGTGTCACGAAGGTATAAAAGTAGATCCGGCCAAAGTAGAGGCCGTGCGAGAATGGAAATCACCAAAGACTCAAGACGAGATTAGAAGTTTCTAGGATTAGTAGGTTACTATAGGAGATTCATCAAGGATTCTCCAAAATTGCAAGGCCAATAACCCGACTACTTGGAAGGGAATCAAGTTCAATTGGACTGATGAGTGCGAGACGAGTTTCCGAATACTCAAGGAAAAATTGACAAGTGCACCAGTTCTAGCAGTCCCAGAAGCGGACAAGGGTATGTAGTCTATCTGACGCATCTAAGACCGGACTAGGTTGTGTTTGATGCAAGAAGGAAAAGTGATAGCTTATGCATCCCGACAACTCGGACCCCACGAACCGAACTACCCAACCCATGATTTGGAATTAGCGCAGAGTTCATGCCACGAAAATTTGGAGACACCATCTCTATGGTGTGAGATGTGAGATCTTCACGGATCATAAAAGTTTGAAATATTTCTTCGAACAAAGAGATCTGAATATGAGACAAAGAAGATGGCTAGAATTAGTAAAGATTACGACCGTGGTATTAACTATCACCGGGCAAAGCGAATGTAGTGGCGGCGCCTTGAGTCGTAAGAGCCATATCAAGTTAGGATGTCTCTTTATACAAGAGGAAAACTCGTTGAAGAGTTTGGTAGGATGAGGATTGAGCTGGTGGAACCGCTTTGAGACAATTGTGGTGTGTCGCTACACTCACACCGCATCGACCTAAGAAAAGGATTGTCGAGAGACGAAGGATGGAGGAAAAGTTGGAAAAGATCCGAGAAAGACTAAGGTCTGAAGGATTCAAGAATTTCCAAGAGGCGCCGGATAACGCCTTATTATTTGAAGGAAGGATATGCGTTCCTGACGACGCAGAGCTTTAGAACGAAATCATGAGTGAGGCTCACGATATGCCCTACACCGCCCACCCAGGCAGTACTAAGATGTACCAAGACCTGAAGGAAAAGTTTTGGTCGGAAGGCATGAAACGAGACATAGCTTCTTTCGTAGAACGCTGTCTTGTTTGTCAACAAGTGAAGGCACTACACCAACGTCCATACGGAAGTTGCAACCATTGGAAATCCACAGATGGAAGTGGGACGATATAACCATGGATTTCGTTACAAGCTTACCCAAATCGAGAAGAGGAAACACGACCATATGGGTAATTGTGGATAGACTTACCAAAAGTGCTCACTTTCTACCTATTCAAAGCACTTATGGATCCGAGAAGTTGGCCCACCAGCGTTAAAGAAATTGTACGACTACATGGGTGCCAAAATCTATTACCTCGATCGAGACTCAAGTTCACATCCGATTCGGATTAGCTTGCGAGAGAACTGGAGTGCAGATTAAACTTGATCAACATTCCACCCACAAACCGATGGATACTCGGAAGAACGATCAAACGCTTGAAGATATGTCGAGAACCGTAATATTGGATCGAGGTGCCAAATGGGAAGATATTTTACCTCTTATCGAATTTGCTTACAACAACACTATCAAGCGACGATCGGCATGGCCCCATACGAAGCCTCAGATGGCAAGAAGTGTAGATCACCACATTATTGGGATGAAGTCGGTGAGAGAAGGTCATAGGGCTCGATGCGATGAGCGAAATGATCGAGATCGTTCGAATGATTAAGTGAGGATAAAAGAGGCTCGGAGACGGACGTAAATCTTCTGGCGATACCGTAGATCCGAGCTACGGTTTGAGGAGGAGACAAAGTATTTCTTAAGATCTCTCCATCGAAAGGGATTGTCGGGTTTGGCACGAAAGGGAAGCTTAGACCCGCTTCATAGGACCTTATGAGATCTAGAGAGGATAGGTCCGAGAGCTTATAGGTTGGCTCTTCCGCCAAACCTAGAGAATGTCCATAATGTTTTCACGTCTCGCAATTACGAAAATCGTTCACGATCCAAAGCATATGATTCATCAAGACGGCGTAATCCTCGGGCGGACATGAGCTATAAGGAAGAACCCGCAGCCATACTTGACCACAAAGTTCATCAACTACGGAGCGAGTCGATCCGTTAGTCAAAGTCCTGTGGAGACACCACGACGAAAGAAGCACGTGGGAACTTGAAGAAGCAATGAGGAAAAATACCCGAGTTATTTTGCTAGAGGTATACAAATTTGGGATGAAATTTTTCGTGAAGGGGTGGAATGTAATATTCGAAAGAAACGAACATCTGATTTGATATTCTAAACCCGTAATTAGGGTTTCAAAGATTTTATTTTTGTTTTACGACATCGAATATTGTGATTTCGATCGATATCGTTATAACTAATTCCTTTTCATAATTCACTAAGGATTGTGAATTAAAGGATTGAAATATTACGAAATGATTCGTCAATATATTTTAACGTCAAACGCGTATCGAACGTTAGCATTTCATGAAATTTTCTGCGGTGAAGCTTGGAATTAATTTCCATCTTAATTCCTTTATTAAATGGAATATATTTATTTAGTAAGTATGAACTTCTGCGACCATTTTGAGATGAGTCGATTTTGAGCGTTTTGAGCGTCGGCGTGTAGACGTTTTGAAAAATGAGTTTAATGCTCGGAAATTATAATAATTAATTTCCTATTATTATTTATTTAATTACAGTATTAATAATTATTAAAATCAATTTTAGCCTTTAAACTCGATAATTTCGAATATTAATTTTGAAAACCCTAAGTTTATAAACTATGGTTTTCATATGAAATGATACCATTAAATTATCATATGGTATCTAAACTATATATTATGACATATATAAGTATTATTAAGCATTAAAATCAATTTTCAAGACCTAGAACTCGATAGTTCAATTTTATAATTTGAAACCCTAATTTTGAAATTAGGGTTTTATGTGTCAAAATGTGCTATAATTTTATCCTATGCTATTATTTAATATCTAAATCATATATTATGATATATATGATCGAAAATTTCATGAGTATCAATTATAGGTGTGATTTATATTTTTAATCCTATTTTCTCATTTATTTTCTAAATTTCGATTTTGTGCCTAAGTGATGATTTAATTATTTTTATGGCATGTATTATATATCTATGACCTATGCTATGATTAATACATGTATTATGTGTAATTAAAAATTAAAATCAGCCCCTAAACCTACCCCCCATGCGCCGGCTATACACCCTTCCCCATTACACAATGATTCCACTTTTAAATTGCCCAATGCATGGAAAGCTCATTTAACACTCTTAATCATCACATCCCACTCCCAAATGCAGCCTTGTTTTCATTGGGTGAGTGAGAGAGAGAGAGAGAGGGAGACGGCATGAGTGAGGGGGAGAGAGATATAGGAGAGAGCCTTCATTTTCTTCTCATTCTCATTCACTCCAACTTTGTAAACACAAAAGAAATCCTCTCCATTCTCTCCCAAAAACCTGCTGAAAATCGAGAGCCCTCCCCCAAATTTTCGAAAGTTCTCTCTTCTTCTCCTCCATTTCTTCTCCCAAACCTTGATACCATATAGTGTTCTTGTCATCCTATACCATTTCAAAGGTAAATAAGACCAATAGCTTCGATTTTTCATCTCATTTATTCTGAAATTTTCGAACTTGAATGTATGTATGAGTTGTGTTCGAGTTTTATGTATATATGTATACATATGTGTTTAAATAGTCTTGAGCATGAGCTACGGTTATATCTATATTCTTGATGATTTTATTTACAAAGATGTGAGTATATATGATTAGATGAACATAGGATATGGTATATGAAATGTATGAATGCATCTTGACAATATATGATTTTCGAACCATAGTACATGTTCATATTGATTTTCAAAATTTTTATAAAATGTACCAAGATGACCGAGCATGTTTTAAGTATTTTTATGATGGATAATTGATCTATGTTATGATTTAAGACTATGGTATTGATTTAACAATTTTTGGAAAACCATATGCTATAATTCTTGAAAATACCGTGAGCATTATAATTTTATAGGTTGGTATATGATTTTATTTTTGAACATGCAATGGTGTATTAATGCTTTAGTATATTTTTTATGTATTGTGTGAATTTATTAGAATTTTTGGAAATCAAATACTAAATTAAATCAAATAAACCGTGAGTGATATGCTCTTGAAGGTGATGATTTAATTAGTTTTGATAAATATTATGATGTTATATTAGTATACTATAGTGTATAAACATAGTATATAATTATTGGAATTTTTGAAAATAAAATAACATTTTGAATCAAAGAAGCTGAGAGCTATTGAGCTCCATATGGTGATGATTCAAATGTTTTTGGTTGATGTTATGATGTTACAATGTTATAATATAATGTTTAATGATGTTGGAATTTATTTGGAATTTTTAGAAATTGTTTGCTAATTATTGGTAATTATCAAGTAATTACCGTGAATATTGCTACATATTATTAAATGAATGGTTACGGTGAACTATAGGTTATATTGGTGATGTATATTAATGTTGGGATATTATACTAGGTATATATCAATTTTGGGAATTTTTGGATAATTATTCCCTAATTGTTGTAATTACCGTAAGTATATATATATATGTATATATATTAATAAATAGCAAACAATATCATATGAATTTTATAAATTCATATTCTGGACCATAGTGTATAATAATGCACTATGTTAATTTAATTTTTTTTTAAAAAGTCATTTGACATTTTTAAATTAATTATCGAGTTTTTGATAATTAATAAGGATTTTTAAATCCTTTTTAAATCAGTTTATTAATAAAATATTTGCTTAATTAATATTCTGGACATAATTAAATTTTACAAAATTTTATAGACATAGATTACTTTGTTTGAAACGAACGTTCATTTTATAACGTTTTAAAAACCGAAAATACGCGTTTTAATTATAAAAAGGTTTTATTAAATGCGAAATTATTTATAAGTCCTTGATTTACGTGATAAATCGAGAAATAGGACTTTACGTTTTCAAATCGATCAAATTCGATTTATAAAACGAAATAGTAAAATTACTTATTTAAAAGTCAAAATTGTTGACTTTGTTGACGATGTTGACTTCGTTGACTTTTCAAGTCAAACATCGTTTACGATTGACGAATCGCATGTCTGCGTAAGATATACTAATTGAGTATGATACCTCATTAGTAAGAAAAGATTTCACGAATGAAATCCATATATCGAAAACGCGTGCTTATCGTTGAGCGTATCTCGAGCGAGAACAATTGATTCAGATCGTGTTGAGGCGTATTGAATTCACTAAGAATTCGATCTACATCGATATGAAATATCAAAGTTTATCTTAGCTTTTGAAAGTCTCGAGAGACTTGAGCGACGTACTAAAGCCTCGCCAAAGGTGTGGGCCTTGACGCCTTGCGATGGATTTTGACGAACGAACAACTGGGACTTTTACAACGAACCCTAGTCGGGTGGGCTTTATCTTCAAAATGTGGGCCTTTCTTACCCCACTAAGAATTGCTTTCTGTTATTCCAAATGAGTTTATTCTGATATTTATTCTACAACCGCTAACAAATGTTTCTTGCATTACACCGCCAAAATATTTCGTTTTGTGTATGGATCTATCTGTTATGCCCGGGTAGAAATGTGGCGATAGTTGGAACTATTATATCATTTGTTGTGGTCGCACCCAACCTTTTAAATGTCGGGTCTGTCTTGGGATGATAAATGCACAGCTAGGATTGGCGTGAAGGTTGGAACTATACTGTTGTGTTAACATATGCTTGCAGAGAGTATTTGTCTGTTGTATGGGATTACGGCGGTCACGGCGTCGTGGATGGGAGGCCTCACTCTCGGCGTTTATTATTTATTATTATTATGTATTGTGATTATGAGATACGGACCATACACACCAAGAAAATGCTCGCCGAGCTATGTTTACTGAACGAAAATGATTTGGTAAGCACATGGCATTTTAACTAAAACCCTCATGACTTACTCGATATTGGCGGCGTAATCCAAATGTTATCAAATGTTTTCGGCATAAGTCCACCGAGTGCAATTTCTTGTACTTAGCCTGCATGTTTGTTTTAAATGTGCGGGTTGAGCTCGATGGTGATGATGGGGAATGTGTTGAGAGTCCAAAGGTCCTCGACCGATTTATCTAGAATTTGTGGTTTATACCTTGATTGCATATCTTCATATATGTATTCACACACTTTCCGCTGCTACACTCTGAACTCCTTTATCTATGCTTTATGTTTATAAACTATTGAGGTCCATCGGATCAGGCCAAGTTTTGGGGTCCGATGGCCTAAACCTTCAAACCGTTATGACATTCTCTTATATTATGTTCAAGCATGCTAGTTTATCTTTGTTATGCATCTCTATTTTAGTCATGTAACCCTAAAATACTACTCCTAGTATTAGTAAGCCTCCAACCGGGTTGGTCGGGAGGGGTCGTGTAACAGTGGTATCGAGCACTTTTGCTCTTTGTAAACCCAAATCCTTTTTATTCTAAGTCTAGATCGAGTCACTGGACTTCTAGAAATCAACTGACTCCTCTCAACACTTCATCACATCGAGCTCAACCGGGAAAAGGTAACTGCATTTCTTTCTCAAACTCATGAAATGGAAAATTTCTACATGATGAGCAAGTTAGAAGAGCTTTTGAGAAATTTTATTATTATAAAAATTTTGGAAGTTGAGCAAGAAAATTTTTCCAAAAATTTTGAATTGAACGAATGAAATTGCTCAAGTATTGAGATGGAAGTGTATGGTAGTATCGGTTGAATGATCAAACATGGGATGAATGAATCCATTTTTGATATGTATATGAGTTGATCATGATTGTCATTTTGAAATCGTATTTCCAAAATTTTCAAATAAGACTTTACTTTCCAACTTTCGAAGTTTTGTTTATGATGAACGATATGTTATCATGAGACGAACTTAGACTCTAAGGAGCATGCTCACGTATCATGAAAGAACAATAGAAATGCGAACTTCTTTCCTTATAAGAACAAAAGAACGATAGGAAGAATGAAAGTGGCGATACTCTTGAGCACGGACGACGAAAGACGAGCGAGAAGGATGAACGAGGACGACCTCAACCTTTAAGCTGAACGACGTCGACACTTCATCATCACTTCGTCATGAGTGAGCATCAACACGAATCATGACACGGACGCCACTTACGACTTCAGAATGTTCAGCCTCGACTTAAAGACCCGTATATGGTAGACGTATTACGTCGACGTACGTCTAAATTTACATTTTTGCATGATCGCGCAAATTTCCTGTACTGCGCAGTAAATTTGTTTTATCTAGATATCTCTCGTTAGGACTCCGATTTACGCATGGTTTTCACCTACGTACTCTTAACGTACTGATCTTCATTTGTTATGAAGAACAGAATCCCTAATTCTGTCTCCAGAATACGATAGAGTCTGTTGAACTCTAGCTTAAGTGTTTGATATAAGACAAGGATCTCGTAGCATATATTAAGATGTTATTAGTCTATATGTATACGTTTGGGTAAGACTAAGAAGGTAAGTTGTGGTATGTATACTTTATGATGTTGCCTATCTTATAGAATTGTTAGTTTTAGCCTAGTTGCTTCCGTTATGCTATCCTTTCATTTTGAGATGGCGATAGTTGACTTACGTTAGTTTTAATCGTGGCGGATGGAGGAGATCGCTATATCGCTAGGAGGAGGTAGGACCTCATGCCCCACCCGAGGAGCTGATGCGCACCTATAGGGAATGTGGGATGTCTTGCCGGGAAGACCTAGGCGAGTTTAGCGTACTACCTTCGGTTGTGGAGGAACGCCGAGCCTATGGCGCAACCGATTCTGATGGCATCAAGAGACTCCTAGCTATACTCCCTTGTACATGGGATGGTTATGCCCGAGAGGTATCGGAGACTATATTTATCGCATTCCCGAGGCTATGATTTGATTGGGGATCCGCCTGTGTTCGTGAGTCATCGACTTACGGTATAAGATATCTGAGCCGCACCTATGGGATCCTATCTCCTCCACGGGAGTACACTTGGCATGACGAGTCGCGGAGTGGCTATACCTTGAGGTTCGAGGCAGGTTGATCGGTGATACCCCGCATCGGATATTTGAGGCGGGATGTACGAGGTAGATAGGCGACGCCCTAGAGCTGGGAGAGCCCGTCTTACCACCGTAAGTTTTGGACACCCAAGACGTCCGCCGCTACCGCCCTACCGCTGCATCCGATCCGCCACCACCGAAGAGGAGGAAGAGCCCTTCCATTGGGCGAGACGGACGAATCGACGGCGCTTTCAACCCCATGCGTGACATACCGATGGTGGAAGCCAGCGGTTTATGACCATCCAGGGTACGACCTCGTGAGGACGATTCGGATGGGGAAGGCGACTCAAGAGGAGGAAGACCACGAGGAAGACGCGGAGTAGGAAGGAACTCGTAAAGGCGTTAGGCGGCGTTTAATTAAATTTGTTTTGTTATGACTAGCATGTGTGCTAGCTTTTCCTTTTATTTCAATTACCATGGTTCTAGAACTCGAAATTTTTTTAGGCCATGTGGGCCCAGACCTCGCTATTTCTTTTTCTGTGATTCTCGATGTTGGAAATCTTATTTTGGACAAACCTTGTTTATCTATCTACATATATTTTGACCCAAGCGGGCTTTTGGTGACAATTGTCATGTTAAGGATGAGTTGTTTTATTTTGATATCGCTTTGAGAAGAAGCTATGAAAACCTTATGTTGTTAAGTTGTAAGCGTTTAGTAATTAACGATGATATGTTTTATATAACAGAATGCCTCCGAGAAGAAACCCAGAAAGAGAACCCAGAGGTCGAGGAAGACCTAGAGGGAGGGGTAGAACCCTCGAGCAAGAACAAGAGGATAATCCCCAACCACCGCCTCCACCTCAACCCGATCGCAGGATCGAAGAACTATTTCTAAGGCAAAACCCTCCTGTTTTTAACGAAAAAGGGAGCCCAGAAGAAGCCGAACAATGGGTTAGAGCCATTAAACGGATTTTTACCTTCTTAAGGTGCACGGCATAGGAAAGGCTGTCGTGTGTTACCTTCCAACTGATTGGACCAGCTGACTTCTGGTGGGAGGCCAGAAAGAAGACTTTTTCAACTGAACAGCTAGAGGAATTCTCATGGGAGGATTTCAAGAGAGATTTGTATGAGAAGTACATCCCTAAGAGCTATAAGAGGAAGAAGGGCGAATTTTTCCGCTAAAGCGAGAAAGGATGTCTCGTGATCGACTATGATCGCACCTTCGCGAAATGTCGAGATATGCACCTAACCGTGGACACCGACTTGAAGATGTCAAAAGTTCGGTCGGGGCTAAGAATGGAGATACGCATGTCTCTTTTGCCACCATGGAGACCTATCTTACATCGAAGCTCTCGCACGAGCTTTGGATATTGAGGCGCCATGACCGAGAATAAGTCGGTGTCATCTCGTGCACACGGTAATTTGGACAAAGGAAAAGGAACCGGAGCCCAACCGCTGGAATAACAACCGTGAAAACTATGGAGAAGCAAGTCACTGGCGCCCGGCGAAAACACGGCAGCAGGGGCAGAGCGGAAGAGAGCGACTTATGCTCCACCCGCAAGGGACCACAAGAATAGATCGAGGCACCTCAATGCCCTAGATGCCATAGAGCACACAAGGGTGTTTGCACGGCAAACGTGGTGAAATATTACAAGTGCGGGCAACGGCATTACGCCAACAATTGCCCGAGGTCACATTCGGATATAAGGCGAACCACCGGCGATGCTCGACCACTAAAGGCTATCTACTTCAACCCGGCCGCAAAGAATTCCAATTTCAACCCCAGCAGCTCCAAAGTGGCAACAACCCCAGCGGATGGTGCGGAACCACAATGGCGGCCGCAAGAACAACCCCGCAGAATCAAGAAGCGCCACCGCCTAACAACAACAGGCGGCAACCACCGCTGCTAACGCCAAAGCGGGGCAAAGAATAAAGCGGCAAAGAAATGTCGAATCAACAAGGACCAGCGCCCGTCACCTCAATCGGCTCAGGGAGCGACGCCTCGCGCAGGAGGCGAGCAGACAAAACCAAAGAAACTTGGCGGTATGGGGTTCTACTAAACCTACCGTTATAGTATTGTTCGACATAGTGCTCAGCATTCTTTTATTGCAAAATCATGCGTAGAAATGCTGGGTCTTAGGTCCGAAAGGTCAAGCCAGATATGAGAATCTCATCGCCCATAGGAGGGATTATGACTGTTACACACTTTTGCTCAAACCTAGAGTTGACATTAGGATCACTTAAGGTTCTGGCTAACGATCTAAACATAATACCCATGGATGATGTAGACATAATTCTAGGAATGGACTGGTTAGCTAAGAATCATTCCACGATTCTCTATAAGGAAAGGAAAATTTCGTTTCACTTTCCTGGATAAGAAGCTACGCATTTCCACGGGATCAGCATGGGGAGAAGGATCCCGATAGTATCAGCACTACAAGCTAGGAGGATGATGAACCAGAAGGGATGCCATGCATTCCTTGTTTATTTGAACGAAGAGGGTAAACCCGAAGCGCGGGTAGAAGACATTGAAGTTGTCCAAGAATTTTGGACGTGTTTCCGAGAATCTACCAGGGGCGCCTCACGATAGACAACTAGAGTTTACCATCGACTTGGAGCCGGATCAGCCCGGTGTCGAAGCGCCCTATAGGATGGCCCCAAAGGAACTAGAAGAGCTGAAAATCCAAATTAAAGAGCTTTTGGATCTAGGATTCATTAGGCGAGTGTTTCACCTTGGGGGCGCTTTGTTTTGTTTGTTAAGAAAAGGATGGTTCGTTGAGGATGTGCATCGATTATCGAGAGCTAAATAAGATGACACTAAAGAACAAATACCCTTTACCTAGAATTGATGACCTGATTGATCAATTGCGAGGAGCAGGAGTATTCTCGAAAATTGATCTCAAGTCAGGATACCATCAGCTGAAAATACGGATCGAAGATGTACCTAAGGCGCATTCCAACCGAGATATGGCCACTATGAGTTCATAGTTATGCCATTCGGATTAACCAATGCACCAGCCGTATTCATGGACCTCATGAACATAGTATTTCATCCATTTTTGGATAAATTTGTTTTGGTCTTCATAGATGATATCCTTATTTATTCAAAGAATGAAGAGGATCATAGGGAACATCTACGAACGGTTTTGCAAACCTTGAGAGATGAAAGACTCTTTGCTAAGTTTAGCATATGTGAGTTTTGGCTGAAGGAAGTTATGTTCCTTGGACACATCGTGTCCGCTGAAGGTATAAAAGTAGATCCAGCCAAAGTAGAGGTCGTGCAGGAATGGAAATCACCAAAGACTCAGCACGAGATTAGAAGTTTCCTAGGATTAGCTGGTTACTATAGGAGATTCATCGAAGGATTCTCCAAAATTACAAGGCCAATAACCCAGCAACTTCGGAAGGGAATCAAGTTCAATTGGGTGATGAGTGCGAGGCGAGTTTCGAATACTCGAGGAAAAATTGACAAGTGCACCAGCCTAGCGGTCCCGAAGCGGACAAGGGTATGTAGTCTATCTGAGGCGCATCTAAGACTGGACTAGGTTGTGTTTTGATGCAAGAAGGAAAAGTGATAGCTTATGCATCCCGACAACTCAGACCCCACGAACTGAACTACCCAACCCACGATTTGGAATTAGCAGCGGTAGTTCATGCCCTGAAAATTTGGAGACACCATCTCTATGGTGTGAGATGTGAGATCTTCACGGATCATAAAAGTTTGAAATATTTCTTCGAACAAAGAGATCTGAATATGAGACAAAGAAGATGGCTAGAATTAGTAAAAGATTACGACTGTGGTATTAACTATCACCCGGGCAAAGCGAATGTAGTAGCTGACGCCTTGAGTCGTAAGAGCCATACCAAGTTAGGATGTCTCTTTATACTAGAGGAAAAACTCGTTGAAGAGTTTGGTAGGATGAGGATTGAACTGGTGGAACCGCCTGAGACAATTGTGAGCTGTGTCGCTACACTCACACTGGCATCTGACCTAAGAAAAAGGATTGTCGAGAGACAAAGGATGGAGGAAAAGTTGGAAAAGATCCGAGAAAGACTAAGGTCTGAAGGATTCAAGAATTTCAAGAGGCACGGATAACGCCTTATTATTTGAAGGAAGGATATGCGTTCTGACGCAGCGAGCTTTAGAACGAAATCATGAGTGAGGCTCACGATCGCCCTACACCGCCCACCCAGGCGATTAAGATGTACCAAGACACAAGGAAAAGTTTTGGTGGGAAGGCGTGAAGCGAGACATAGCTTCTTTAGAGAACGCTGTCTTGTTTGTCAACAAGTGAAGGCACTACACCAACGTCCATACGGGAAGTTGCAACCATTGGAAATCCCTGAATGGAAGTGGGACGATATAACCATGGATTTCGTTACAAGCTTACCCAAGTCGAGAAGAGGAAACACAGCCATATGGGTAATTGTGGATAGACTTACCAAAAGTGCTCACTTTCTACCTATTCAAAGCACTTATGGATCTGAGAAGTTGGCCCACCATGCGTTAAAGAAATTATGCGACTACATGGAGTGCCAAAATCTATTACCTCGATCGAGACTCCAAGTTCACATCCAGATTCGGATTAGCTTGCGAGAAGGCTGATGCACGAGATTAAACTTCATGACAAAGATTCCACCCACAAACCGATGGACGATCGGAAGAACGATCAAGCGCTTGAAGATATGTCGAGAACCGTAATATTGGATCGAGGTGCCAAATGGGAAGATATTTTACCTCTTATCAAATTTGCTTACAACAACGACTATCAAGCGACGATCGGCATGGCCCCATCTGAAGCCTTATGGCAAGAAGTGTAGATCACCACTTTATTGGGATGAAGTCGGTGAGAGAAGGTCATAGGGCACGATGCGATGAGCGTAATGATCGAGATCGTTCGTGATTAAGTGAGGATAAAGAGGCTCGGAGACGGATGTAATCTTACTGGCGATACCGTAGATCCGAACTACGGTTTGAGGAGGGAGACAAAGTATTTCTTAAGATCTCTCCATCGAAAGGTTATCGGGTTTGGCACGAAAGGAAAGCTTAGACCCGTTTCATAGGACCTTATGAGATCTAGAGAGGATAGGTCCGAGAGCTTATAGGTTGGCTCTTCCGCCAAACCTGGGAATGTCCATAATGTTTTCACGTCTCGCATTACGAAAATACGTTCACGATCCAAAGCATGTGATTCATCAAGACGACGTAATCCTCGAGTTAGACATGAGCTATAAGGAAGAACCCGCAGCCATACTTGACCACAAAGTTCATCAACTACGGAGCAAGTCGATCCCGTTAGTCAAAGTTCTGTGGAGACACCACGGACAAGAAGAAGCCACGTGGGAACTTGAAGAAGCAATGAGGGAAAAATACCCCGAGTTATTTTGCTAAAGGTATACAAATTTGGACTGAAATTTTTCAGTAAGGGGTGGGATGTAATATTCGAAAGAAACGAACATCTATTACGGTATTCTAAACCCGTAATTGTGGTTTTGCCGTATTTTATTTTTGTTTTACGACATCGAATATTGTGATTTCGATACGATATCGTTATAACGAATTCCTTTTCATAATTCACTAAGGATTGTGAATTAAAGGATTGAAATATTACGAAATGATTAGTCGATATATTTTAACGTCAAACAGCGTGTCGAGCGTCGACATTTCATGAAATTTTCTGAGCGGTGAAGCTTGGAATTAATTTCTATCTTAATTCCTTTATTAAATGGAATATATTTATTTAGTAAGTATGAACTTCTGCGACCATTTGAGATGAGTCGATTTTGAGCGTTTGAGACGTTTTGAGCGTCGGCGTCTGAGGCGTTTTGAAAAATGAGTTTAATGCTCGGAAATTATAATAATTAATTTCCTATTATTATTTTATGTAATTACAGTATTAATAATTATTAAAATCAATTTTAACCTTTAAACTCTATAATTTGAATATTAATTTTCAAAACCCTAAGTTTATAAACTATGGTTTTTCACATGAAATGATACCATTAAATTATCATATGGTATCTAAACTATATATTATGACATATATAAGTATTATTAAGCATTAAAATCAATTTTCAAGACCTAGAACTCGATAGTTCAATTTTATAATTTCGTAAACCCTAATTTTCGAAATTAGGGTTTTATGTGCTTGAAATGTGCTATAATTTTATCCTATGCTATTATTTAATATCTAAATCATATATTATGATATATATGATCGAAAATTTCATGAGTATCAATTATAGGTGTGATTTATATTTTTAATCCTATTTTTCTCATTTATTTTCGGTAATTTCGATTTTGTGCCTAAGTGATGATTTAATTATTTTTATGGCATGTATTATATATCTATGACCTATGCTATGATTAATACATGTATTATGTGTAATTAAAATTAAAATCAGCCCTAAACCTACCCCCATGCTTGGCTATATACTTCCCCATTACACAATGATTCCACTTTTAAATTGCCCAATGCATGGAAAGCTCATTTAACACTCTTAATCATCACATCCCACTCCCAAATGCAGCCTTGTTTTCATTGGGTGAGTGAGAGAGAGAGAGAGAGCGGCATGAGTGAGGGAGAGAGATATAGGAGAGAGCCTTCATTTCTTCTCATTCTCATTCACTCCAACTTTGTAAACACAAAAGAAATCCTCTCCATTCTCTCCCAAAACTCGCTGAAAATCGAGAGCCCTCCCCAAATTTTGAAAGTTCTCTCTTCTCCTCCTTTCTTCTCCCAAACCTTGATACCATATAGTGTTCTTGTCATCCCATACCATTTCAAATGTAAATAAGACCAATAGCTTCGATTTTTCATCTCCTTTATTCTGAAATTTTCGAACTTGAATGTATGTATGAGTTGTGTTCGAGTTTTATGTATATAGTGTTTAAATAGTCTTGAGCATGAGCTACGGTTATATCTATATTCTTGATGATTTTATTTACAAAGATGTGAGTATATATGATTAGATGAACATAGGATATGGTATATGAAATGTATGAATGTATCTTGACAATATATGATTTTCGAACCATAGTACATGTTCATATTGATTTTCGAAAATTTTATAAAATGTACCAAGATGACCGAGCATGTTTTAAGTATTTTTATGATGGATAATTGATCTATGTTATGATTTAAGACTATGGTATTGATTTAACAATTTTTGGAAAACCATATGCTATAATTCTTGAAAATACCGTGAGCATTATAATTTTATAGGTTGGTGTATGATTTTATTTTTGAACATGCAATGGTGTATTAATGCTTTAGTATATTGTTTATGTATTGTGTGAATTTATTAGAATTTTTAGAAATCAAATACTAAATTAAATCAAATAAACCGTGAGTGATATGCTCTTGAAGGTGATGATTTAATTAGTTTTGATAAATATTATGATGTTATATTAGTATACTATAGTGTATAAACATACTATATAATTGTTGGAATTTTGTAAAATCAAATAACATTTTGAATCAAAGAAGCCGAGAGCTATTGAGCTCCATATGGTGATGATTCAAATGATTTTGGTTGATGTTATGATGTTACAATGTTATAATATAATGTTTAATGATGTTGGAATTTATTTGGAATTTTTAGAAATTGTTTGCTAATTATTGGTAATTATCAAGTAATTACCGTGAATATTGCTACATATTATTAAATGAATGGTTACGGTGAACTATAGGTTATATTGGTGATGTATATTGATGTTGGGATATTATACTAGGTATATATCAATTTTGGGAATTTTGGATAATTATTCCCTAATTGTTGTAATTCAAGTAAGTATATATATATATATATATATATTAATAAATAGCAAACAATATCATATGAATTTTATAAATTCATATTCTGGACCATAGTGTATAATAATGCACTATGTTAATTTAAAAAAAATTTCAAAAGTCATTTGACATTTTTAAATTAATTATCGAGTTTTCGATAATTAATAAGGATTTTTAAATCCTTTTTAAATCAGTTTATTAATAAAATATTTGCTTAATTAATATTCTGGACATAATTAAATTTTACAAAATTTTATAGACATAGATTACTATGTTTGAAACGAACGTTCATTTTATAACGTTTTAAAAACCGAAAATACGCGTTTTAATTATAAAAAGGTTTTATTATCGATATGAAATATCGGTTTATCTTAGCTTTTGAAAGTCTTGAGAGACTTGAGCGACGTACTAAAGCCTCGCTTTTTCGTAAGGTGTGGACGCATAAGCGTATCTCGAGCGCGGCGATTATATCGGATTTTCAGATTACATCGACGAACGAACTCGAACTTGGACTTTTACAACGAACCTAGTCCAGTCGGGCTTTTATCTTCAAAATGTGGGCCTTTTCTTACCCCACTAAAATTGCTTCTTGTTATTCCAAATGAGTTTATTCTGATACTTATTCTACAACTGTTAACAAATGTTTCTTGCATTACACCGCCAAAATATTTTGTTTGTGTATGGATCTATCTGTTATGCCGGGTAGATTGTGGCGATAGTTGGAACTATTATATCATTTGTTGTGGTCGCACCCACCTTTTAAATGTCGGGTCTGTGCGGATGATAAATGCACGCTAGGATTGGCGTGAAGGTTGGAACTATACGCTGTGTTAACATATGCTTGCAGAGAGTGACTGTGCGCTGTATGGGATTACGGACGGTCACGGCGTCGTGGATGGGAGGCCTCCCTCTCGACGTTTATTATTTATTATTATTATGTATTGTGACTATGAGATACGGACCATACACACCAAGAAAATGCTCGGCCGAGCTATGTTTACGAACTGAAAATGATTTGGTAAGCACAAGGCATTTTTAACTAAAACCCTTGTGACTTACTCAATATTGGCAGCGTAATCCAAATGTTATCAAATGTTTTCGGCATAAGTCCACTGAGTGCAATTTCTTGTACTTAGCCCTGCATGTTTGTTTTTAAATGTGCAGGTTGAGCTCTGATGGTGATGATGGGGAATGTGTTGAGGAGTCCAGTGTCCTTGACCGATTTATCTAGAATTTGTGGTTTATACCTTGAATGCATATCGTCATATATGTATTCACACACTTTCCGCTGCTACACTCTGAACTCCTTTATCTATGCTTTATGTTTATAAACTATTGAGGTCCATCGGATCAGGCCAAGTTTTGGGGTCCGATGGCCTAAACCTTTTCAAACCGTTATGACATTCTCTTCTATTATGTTCAAGCATGCTAGTTTATCTTTGTTATACATCTCTATTTTAGTCATGTAACCCCTAAAATACTACTCCTAGTATTAGTCGCCCTCCAGTCCGGGTTGGTCCGGAGTGGGGTCGTGACAAA
This sequence comes from Salvia rosmarinus, assembly GCA_036937905.1. Lineage (NCBI taxonomy): Eukaryota > Viridiplantae > Streptophyta > Magnoliopsida > Lamiales > Lamiaceae > Salvia > Salvia rosmarinus. The sequence continues at coordinate 47,101,363 of CM072815.1, forward strand.
TCTGATCACTCCTTTCATCGGTGCTATGTTTAAAAATACCTTGTCACCAATCTCAAAGTGTATATCCTTTCGCCTTTGATCAGCATATGATTTCTGACGATCTTGGGCTATCTTGATTCTTTCTCTGATCTTTGTGATAACTCCAACTGTTTCTTCAATTAAGTCAGGCCCTAAAATCCGTCTCTCTCCAACCTCATCCCAATGAATTGGTGACCTACATTTCCTACCATACAGTGCTTCAAATGGAGCCATCCCAATAGTAGCTTGATAACTATTATTATAAGCGAATTCAACCAATGGTAGATATTTCTCCCAACTTCCACCCATGTCTAATACACAAGCACACGGCATATCTTTCAAAATTTGGATAGTTCTCTCCGAATGTCCATCTGATTGAGTATGGTGGTATCTTTGAAGTTTAACCCAGTGCTAAAGTCGATTGGAGACTTTTCCAAAATTAGAAGTAAATCTAGTGTCTCGATCAGACACAATTGACACTTGTACTCCATGTAGTCTTACAATCTCATTAATATAGAGTTGAGCTAACTAATCCATGCTGAAAGTCATCTTAATAGGAAGAAAGTGAGCTGATGTTGTTAATCTGTCGATAATAACCCAGATAGCATGATTATCTCTAACTGTGCGAGGTAGTCCAACCACAAAGTCCATAGAAATGTGTTCCCATTTCCACTCGGGAATCTCAAGTGGATTTAGTAGTCCAGACGGTCATTGATGTTCAAATTTCACCTGCTGACATGTAATGCATTTTTCTACAAATTCTCCAATGGATCTCTTCATATTCCGCCACCAATATACTGATTTCAAATCCTTCTACATTTTGGTTCCTACGGGATGCACGAAATATGGTGTGTTATGAGCTTCTTCAAGTAGTTCTTGTCTCAAATCCTCATTATTCGGCACACATAGTCTTCCGTTGAAGACAAGAGTTCCATCAGTCCTAACAGAAAATCCTTGAATTGTACCCTCTTCTGCTCGTTTCTTCATTTTGCAGAAAAATGGATCATTCTTCTGTGCTTCTCTAATTCGATCTTGAATTATCGGACGAACCACAAGTGCGAGATGATTCCTGTCGTGGTATTCGGAGTTGTCACCACTTCCAAATTCAATTTCTGAAATTCTCTAATCAATTCTTCTTGTTTGGTAGGTAATGCTGCCATGTAACTTTTTCGGCTCAATGCATCAGCAACTACGTTTGCCTTTCCAGGATGATAGTGAATGGTGCAGTCATAGTCTTTAACCAACTCTAACCATCTTCTTTGCCGAAGGTTTAACTCTTTCTGCGTGAAGAAATACTTCAAACTTTTATAGTCAGCGTAAATGTCACACCTACTCCCATAAAGATAATGTCGCCATATCTTCAACGCATGTACCACAGCTGCAAGCTCAAGATCATGTGTTGGATAATTCTGCTCGTGTGGTTTCAGTTGTCTTGAAGCATAGGCTACGACATTCCCATGTTGCATTAGCACGCATCCAAGTCCTTGTTTTGAAGCATCACTATAGATAACAAAACAATCGGTACCATCAGGTACAGTTAGAACAGGAGCTGACATGAGGCGTTGCATTAGCTCTTGGAAACTTTGCTCGCACTGTTCACTCCATTGAAACTTTTCATTTTTACATGTCAACTTTGTAAATGGACCAGCAATCTTTGAGAAACCTTCTATAAATCTTCGATAATACCCTGCCATTCCCAGAAAACTTCTGATCTCATTCACATTGGTTGACCTATTCCAATTGCTTATCGCTTCAACTTTTGATGGATCTACTTCTATACCTCTCGAAGTAATCACATGTCCAAGAAAAACAACTTGTTCTAACCAAAACTCACATTTCTGATACTTTGCATACAACTTTTCTTTTCTTAATATGTCCAATACGGTCCTATCTCTTGAATACACTAGAATATCATCAATGAACCCAATGACAAACCGATCAAGATATGAGTAGAAAACTCGGTTCATTAAGTCCATGAAGACACCTGGTGTATTTGAGAGACCAAAAGGTACGACAGTGAATTCAAAATGACCATATCTTGTTCTAAAAGCTGTTTTCGGAATATCATTCTCTTTAATTTTTAGTTGGTGATAACCCGATCTCAAGTCAATCTTCGAAAACACACTAGCACCTTTAAGCTGATCAAATAAATCTTCGATCCTGGGCAATGGATACTTATTCTTAATCATCAATCTATTCAGTTCTCGGTAATCCACGCACATTCTTAGGGTTCCATCTTTCTTTTTCACAAATAATACCGGAGCACCCCAAGGAGATACACTTGGTCGAATAAATTCTTTGCTAAGCAAGTCTTGCAACTGAACTTTAAGTTCTTGCAATTCTCTTGGTGCCATTCGGTACGGTGCTTTTGAGATCGGTGTTGCCCCAGGTACCAGATCCATTGTAAACTCAACTTGACGGTCTGGTGGAATCCCTGGTAATTCCTCAGGAAACACTTCTACATATTTCCTTACTACCGGTACTTCTGTGATCTTACTTTTGTCAGATGGTGTTTCGGTCATGTTAACTAAATACCCATGGCAATTACTTTTTCTTAGCATTTTCATTGCTTTTATTGCACTTATAATCTTTAATGGAGCCTTTGTTCTTGCACCATGAAAACAAATTTTTGGCTCTCCAGGATATTGAATCTCCACTTCCCGCTCACGACATCTGAGTGTTACATGATTTTTACCTATCCAGTCCATTCCTAGGATTATATCAAAATCTCGCATGTCTATAACATGAAGGTCAGCTTCTAGTTCCTTTCCCTCTAAATCTATTACTATGCCTTTTATCATCCTAGAAGTTATAATAGTTTTTCCTGAAGGAACACTAACTTCTAATGCATCACAATCAACATAGCAAGGCATTTCAAGATTGGAACAAAATTTTGTAGAGATAAACGAATGTGTAGCTCCAGAATCAAATAAAACCAAAGCTGGAGTATTGGACACTTGAAGAATACCTGACATCGTGTCCGCTCCATCCTTGGAGTTATCTTCCCCTTGAGACATAGCAAAGACTCGGGGCTTTACTTTCTTTTTAGGTACTTGCATTTTCTTTTCAGGCTCTCTCATTTTATTTGGGCAATTATATGACACATGCCATGGTTTTCCACAAGAGTAGCACATATTCTTTCCTAGCCAACATTCACCTCTGTGATTTTTCTTGCATTTTGGGCACTGAGGCTTGTTAGTGCTTGTTGCAGTGTTTGCCGAACCTATCGAAGAACGTGATACTTGTTGCCTTCTCTTGCTTGACCGCTCACTTTCACATTTTCCCGAATTCTCCCTTTTTCTTTTTCCATAAGAATCACGTTTCTCATCTTGGATTCAAACCACTAGAAATTGCTTGTGCTCTTTCAAATTACTTCTCTATAAGTTGACAATTTCAAGCCAGTTAATTTTCCTTGAATTTTCGGTCGCAACCCTTGTTCAAAACGGCGTTCTTTCTTCTCATCTGTATCAACCAAATACGGTGCAAATCGAGACAATCTATTAAAATTTCTTTCATATTCAACCATTGTCATGTTGCCCTGCTTCAAGTTAAGAAATTCAGTTTCTTTCTGCAGTCGATATGATTGAGGAAAATAACGATCCCTAATCAAATCTTTGAAGTCATTCCACGTCAAAGCTTGACGTTGTTCTGTAGTCATAGTTCGGACATGTGACTCCTACCAATAACTTGCTTCTTCAACCAATTGGTAATATAGCACATGAAACTTTTTGTTCTTCAAAACAACCCATCAACTCAAAAATCCGCTCGAGAACTCGTATCCACTCCTTAACATTTTCTGGTCTTTCATATCCTTTAAACTTTGGTGGATCCATCCTTCTAAATTGATCAATAATTTCATAACTTCTAGGTTGGTTGATCACACCCACATCTCGATTTGCTTGTTGCTGCATAAACCCTTGCAAAGTTTGTAGAAACTGAGCAAAAATCTACACCATTATCTGGGGTTTGTGGCCCATTTTCTTTGCCCGGATTACGTCTTGGCGGCATACTTTAATTTCTAAATCAAAGATAAAAGTCATTTACTTTCAGACCTACAGATTATATTTCGAGGACTTCTTTCTCATATCATGAAAATAATTTCTTAACTTGAATACTAAACTTCATAAGTTAAGCAACACTTCATAAAACTTTCATCTTCAACTTCATAAAGAATGTGTCGGGAAACTGTATAAATCTTTAATTTGTATCAAGCATAACAAATCAAAATACTTTGTCCCTTGTGGACAATTCTTAACCTTTCTCATTGCTTTTGATACGAAAACTTTCAAACATTATCCCGACACAATCTTTCTTTTCATTTCACTTCATTCCATACTCACATCATAACTTTGGAAAAACCATTAAACATTTTTCATAAGCATAAATTACCTGAGAGTCGACGTCTAGCAACAGTAATGGCCCACACATTCTCTCTTCTCAATCAAAAGTTCAAAATCTTTCAAACACATATGATACATTCATAATATTAGCAAGTCTACAGGAAGGTAAACCTTGCTCTGATACCAAACTGTAACGCCCTCATTCTTGTAATAGAGACATTACTAAAATCTTTCTATCTTTAACAATTATAAAATAATAATAACAATAATAATAATATTGGTAAATATTATATATAAGCAGCGGAGGTAAAAATTTGACGAACGGACGGCATATACCCTATAAATATGTTTATGCCAACCGGAAACAACAACAAAACAACACCAACGGTCTGTGACAACTAGGGACACAACCTCATCAATATATATATATATATATAAGTACTCATTAAAAGTCATTGCATTTCAACATAGTTTTTCGTCAAAAACCAGTTAATTTTGTTCTTAAACACACTCGAGTACTAGCATAGTTTGAAACATATTTAAATAAAACATGATCCTGAGAGAATTTATGTGTGGAGCTCATTCCCGTCAGCATCAATCGTCAACTTCTCAGCCTGCAAAACATATATGAAAATAGGGGATGTGAGCATGCGAACATACTCAGTGGGGAATACACTGCAAGCAGTTATAACCAATTGCGTAATGCACACAACATAATGAACTCTTCTTTAGCAGTTACTCTTGTGGGTACTCATTATTTATCACGTTGGGTAGCCCCTTGTGGGCCTCCTCGAGGGTAAATCTTTAACATTGAGCCCTTGTGGGCCTCCTCGAGTGTAGATCGCTACACGAGGTCCGGCCTCCTCGAGGGTAGATCGCTACACTAGACCCCTTGTGGGCCTCCTCGAGGGTAGATCGCTACACTAGGCTCGGCCTCCTCGAGGGTACTTCTTTAACATTCTAGCTAGCATGCATGCACAAAACACAACAATGATTATAATCATACAACGTACTTACAGATAGAGTAAACCCTACCTCGTGTAGACGTTTCAAAATAAAGCTCTTGTTTAGCTCTTGCTTGGTTGTTCGTCCTTGAGCTTCGGATGTCGCGCCATCTAGCACTTTAACATTACTCTTAACTAAGTTTCATATGTCCAAATAATTAAATAAGACTTATCAACACTTATAAATCGTCTAGTCTTGACCAAAAATCAACAATAGCATATGTACATAACTTATGTCTAACGTGAAAATTTGCTATCTTGGATGAACCATTATATATGCTTAAATATCATCAAAGATCACAAATCAATCATCAAAATCAAAGATTAAAGCTTTAGCATTGAAAGCCCTAATTCGACGTCAAACTAAAATTTTCCAAATTTTGAATCGTCGGCGAAAAATCGAATAAATCATTTTAAGCTTTATTCATATCATAGAATCCAAATATGAAGTCAAAATGACCAAATAAAATCAAAAATCCAACATTACATGAGCTAGGGTTTTCGGCGAAAAGGAGACTTTGCATAAGTTCGATTTCAAACGTTTTTCTTGCTCAAAATATATTTATATCAATCCAACAACACATATGAACAAATATCAAGCATATAAGTAACATAAATTAAATATCAAGACCTCAAAATTTCAAAATTCACCAAATTCCAAAGAATACACATGTTCAAAATTTCAACATTAAACAACTTATCGACGATTAATCTAACATAATATCAAGAAATAATCAAACAACAACATATTCTCTTCACAAAGTTCAAAATGACCGAAAATTACATATACTCATAAGTTCATATTTTTAAATTTTTCAAACCATAGATGTGTTCTAGGAATTGAATTATACCTGAATGCGAAGACCGATCAAAAATTTAACGGTTAGATCGTGAAATTTGAAGCATGAAATTTTCGAAAATTTTAGTGTGTGTAGTGTGTGTGAAGCACGAAATTTAGGTGAAAAAATGATGAAAATGATGAATAGTAACCTATTTATAAACATCCACAAATTTTTCTTTTATTTTGCAATTACTTTAATATGATGATTATTCATCATTTCTAGAGAATTCCAAAATTCTCTACACATTTCTTCACATTTAAGGCATAAGATATGTATATTTACATATATGTACATGTATATCTATTTTATTACTTCTTCACAAATTTTTACTCTAATGCATAACAAATAAATGTTTTAATCGATTCTTATATTCAAATCACTGAATATCATCAATTAATCACCAATACATAAAAAAATTAAACTTTCATTCTAAAATCATAATTATAATTTACTAAAACATTAAAACTTATAACATCAAACTTTACATTTTAAGCTAGAAGCGATCCTAAGCTCTTAGCCGAACAACTGTAAAAACGTTCAAAACTCAAATATTTATTAGTTCACAATTTAAAGAAAAATAATTCATTCTTAAAAATCTAGATATATATATTTATAAATATATATATATATCATACTTCTTTAAGAAAATTTCTCGGGGTATTACAGTAGGTTTCTTTGATAAGCTCACGACCATCTTCGCGATCGCGTGGTATGTTGATAACCCTTAGTTTTACCTATTTTTATAGGTTATATTTATCATATGCCTAGCGGTCGCTAGCTCGGTCGCAAATTTTGAGCCAGCAGCTTTTTGGAGTCTCTGCGGTCGGGGCTCATGGTTGGCTTTGCTGGCGGTAGGCTTAGCGGTCGCTGGGTCGGTCGCTAGTTTTCCTCCGAGCGTTTCCATGAGCTCACGGTGGGCTAGCGACCGCTAGCCCTATTCTTTTCCCTCTTTGGTGCATGCTTCGCTTCGTGTTTCGATTATCATCTTAAATGCCTACAAAACACCAAAGAGGAACCCAAGAACGATGTCTTCCAAAATAGCTAAGCATTAATTAAACTATATAAACGCACTTAAATTGATCTAAGATTATCTAAATAAAACATGAATAAACGAGTAAAAAGCGTATATCAAACCCCCAAACTTGAAATATTGTTTGTCCTCAAACAAAAACAAAGACACAATGAAAGTTCAACGAGCGTCAGCAAAGGTGGTAGATATAACAGGCCTCGAAAATCTTTCAAAGTTCGAAATCAACAGCACACATGACGACATTAGTCAACTCGACAATGCACAACAATTGAAAGCAAAATCTTATTCAATTCAACCCTCACAAAGGCACGTGTATAATATAGTGTAGACTCAAAGATCAATGCCATGAAAAATCTTACCATAGGCTTGCCATTTTTCTAATATCTCCACCACATCAAATGCGTTCAAATTAGGATAAAATGGTCTTTTCACAGGTTGTAATGTAGGCACATTGGTTAAGGTAGGGTGATATATGGCTAAGTGACTCAAATGCAACTCCAAGCACCTCCATTTATACTTTTCAAAACATATGGACTTTGTCCATTTACCTTTTTCTTTCCAACATGCTAAATCTACGTTCATGCAAACATAAGATACCTATACTTATTCATAACATTTTTCTTTTTCTTTACTTTTTAATAGAGCTTATAGGGTCCATTCTTTTCCACGGAGGTACCATTGTTTTCCACATAGGTACCGTTCTTTTCTATAGAGGTACCTATCTATCTTTTAACCCGACGTAATACATCAAATTATTTCAACCCTTTGATTCCCATATCCATCCTCACCTCCTATCATCCGGTTTACAAAATAATAAGGTCTAATAAAGGCTCAAAGAAGGTGACAAATGGTATATTATAGGGTTAGTGTATGGGTGAAATCGTGGTTCACAAAGATGGCCTCTTATCATTTCCATATTCAAAACACATATTGCAATCTCGACACAGAAAACACGGCAAGTTCTAGAAGATAATTACATGCAAGATATCACACAATAAAAAGAAACTGTAACATGATGTTTATACAGTGAAGCTCAAGTCTCACGGTTTAAGCAAATGGTGAAAACAACAAGCTAAGCAATCTCAAGTTATCCATGCGTCGTTTTCTAACACATCATGTGCACCATTAACAAATTTTTCAGAAAATTTCTATCATCATTGGCCACATAGGTTAACACATTTCACTTAAGCTCGTTGATCAACATACACAACAACGAAAACGAAAGACAAAAAGACACCAAAAAACCCCAAAACATAAAAACTTACAATACAAAGCAAAAACATAAAAAGGACTCCACAACCAACTACACTCTTCTACTCCCCCCAAACTACTGTGAAATGTAGAGCAATAAGGTTTGTAGAAAAGATGTGGTTGTTAGAGAGACCTTACCTCATCTGTCGCTACTCCGGCAGCGGGTAGAATCCTCGCCACTGATCCCACCCCTGCATCATTTCCATTATCTGACGCTGGTGTTCTTGATGCGCCTGGGTTGGGTGAGGAGGGCCTGCTGCTGGGCCATCGTGGAGGTCATACTCTCATCCAGGCGGTCATTTGAAGAGGGACTCGGCAGACGCACTCCAAAGGTCTGGGGGTGAAACTCATCAATCGTTTTCCTCTCGTATGAAGAAGCGGTCTCATTTCCCTTTCTCTTGCTACCGGAAGTACGCGGCATATTGTACCTAAAAGAAATTTCAAAGTTAGTTCATGTACTCTTTAGAAGATTCAATATAAACGTCAACCCATTTCAATATATAGCTCACCCAAACATGGAATTAGCAAAATTCCTCCCCCCATAATAACATATGTTCGTATAAGGCATAACAAGGGAGAGAAACACATACATAGGTTCAAAACACGTGAAAACACAACATCTGAGGGGCCTCGCGGCCGCCCTAGTGACCGCTAGGGTGGTTGCTAGGCACTGTCGCGCAACCGCGTTGGGGCTCGCTGCCAGGCTAGCGATCGTTAGTCGCGACGAACAGCTAAAGTTTCGAGATTTTGACCCCCAAAACAACAATGCAAGTGAATTAATCCAACAATATACTTCAATGAACACAAATACACCTAACATTGTAAGAAGCATGCTCAAAAAAACATGTAAATCTAGCAATTTAGGCTATAGTTCATCAACTCTTCAATATTCCACAACAAGAAGAAATAAACGGTAATACTCTTCTAATTCATGCTTACAAGCTAAAATCCAAGAAGAATTGAACAAATGAAGCATAGCTTGAGTGGGATTTGTTGAAAAGCACAAGAGAGTGAAGACTAGGGTTTTTCTTAGAGCTTGAGGGTGTGTGTGAGTGTTCTTGCGTGTGTGTGAGTGAAAAATGAGGGAGAGATGGTTTTAAAACCAGCAAAAACGCGCGGGTTAACGCCTATTTTCGGGTCGGGTCGGGCCTCGCGGCCGAGCTAACGATCGCTAGCTCGGTCGCGAGCTATTCCTGATACGTTCTGGACAATTTCTCGTGGCCACCCTCGCGATCGCTAGGGTGGTCGCGAGTCTTGACAAATGCGTTTTGCCCACTTTCTAGCGGCCGGGCTAGAGATCGCTATCCGTGCCCTTTTTTTATGTTTTAATAAAAAGCAATTATATTTTAGGACACAAAGACAACCAACAAGACACGACAAAACAAAAACAAAGAAAAACAAAACAAAAAGCAAAGAAAAACATAAAGCATGTAAATATATAGGGTTACCTCCCAACCAGTGCTAGATTTTTCGTCGCTAGCTCGGCGTTATCTCTCATCATGGTTCATTAAGCTTGGTCACCTTGACTTCGCGGTTGAACTGTGACTTGAAGTAGGATTTTAGGTATTGCCCATTCACTTTGAAGATGTTGCCACTCGAGTCTAGCAATTCATAGCTGTAGGGATGACATATGTCTAGCCCTCGCCCCGAGGATCTATCTTGGATATTTAATTCACCATATATTGATTATATTCCTAGCATGCATCTATATAATTAATTGCAACACGTAGGGGTTTTCTCGTGTTTACCTTTGGATCTGAAGAGGTCGATGGAACGAGATGAATGGATCGAACGGATCGGACTCGTGCTTTGACCTTCCGGATCAGATCCCGTTGCCCAATCTCCAACGTCGAGTGAGGACGATCTATGGAGAATGCTTCGGAAAATCACCCTTTGCTCTCTTTGCACAACTTTCGAAACTCTCTCAACTCTATGAGGGGGCCGAAAATTCTTGTTAATTATGTGAGCATTAACCTAGACTTTATCTCATACCTTATATTTATAATGCACTACCTTAATCCCATATGGAAATTACCATAATCCTATATGGAAATTACTATAATCCTATATGGAAATTACCATACTCCTAGGATTATTACCATACTCTCAGGATTATTACCATAATCTTATATGGAAAGGATCTATGCATATACCATAAATATAATTATATCCTTGTGGGATAAAGAGAATAAAATCTTGCCTTTGGGAGCATAAGGGGGCGCCGATTTTCCTTGGCTACGGGCCTGGATGGGCCAGCCCAGGGATCAAATGCAAGGAATAAAGATGGGCCTCAAATAAATTAATTATCTTATGTTCAGCCCAGAACATAAATTAATTTATAAACATTCGATCATGCCACTAGAGAAAATGTTGACTTACCCCTTTATTATCGAAGTTGAGTCGGGCTTGCACTTAGACATTACGAATCCCCGTATTTAACATATCGAACGTCCATTAATTATTTATAGCATTCTGACTGCTTAAAATAATTAATAACTTCATTTCCTTAAGTAGTACCACTCAACCTTATTATTGTACTTGAGCTAACTCAACCTGCAGGGTTTAGTACAATAAACCTTTTGAGCTCCTTAAGGGGACGTCATCATCCTAAACGGATACGGTGACTCGATACAGATAACTAGCATGACATACAAGCACTGCCACCACCCAAGATGCGGAGAATCTTGGGTTAGAACATATAACCCTCACCCATAACAAGTCAAAGTGATGGTCAGCAACTCATACTCACCTAATACCTTATCGAGGTTTAGATCATCGTAAGTCACCGAGATCTTGGTTCTTCACGACGGTCAGATAGAAGAACACATCTCACTGTGATCCTTCAATACGTCGAGGCGTGCCAAAGCATAGACAAGCAACTAAGTCAAGTCACTTCTTATCTATATCAGAGCCTAAACCGACAACTCGTCCTTAAGTTGTCTCGGTGTGAAACTTTTATATCTCATTAAGCTTGACCAATCATACGGACTTACGTGATCTTCTACACCTGTATGATCTAACTTATATATAAGATAAGGGGACACGGATATATGCAATCAAGTATTCAATTCAGATAGGAGATTGTAATAGTGATAACGAGAAACATTGTATACAAGCTCAACCAAACCGCTTTCGATGCTCAACCAACAATCTCCCACTTATACTAAAGCAAACTTTTAGTATACAATGTGTCTCTACTAGCTATTACAAACAACCATCACTTTGCTTCTCCCACTTATACAAAGTTTCCTTTCTAAGTGGGTGCCATCAAGCGTAATCCAAGTCCTCTAACGTGTCCATCGTAGACTTTTGCGGCGAGCTCTTCGTGAATGGATCCGCTAGATTTTCCGTCGTATCAATCTTTTCAATCAGACGCGTCACCTCGTCTAACGATTTCTCGTATGACATGGTACTTTCTCTCTATGTGTTTGGTCGCCTTGTGGGTCCGTGGTTCCTTCGAGTTTGCCATCGCACCGAGTTATCACAAGAACTATGATACTCTTGGGCAAACCAGTACCACATCTAGATCCATGAGGTAGTTCTTGAACCATCTGACCTCCTTAGAAGCCTCCGGCGGCTACATATTCGGCTTCCATGGTAGAGTCCGCAATGCATCGCGCTTTGCACTCCTGAGGATCTGGCTCCACCTCCCAAGGTAAACACATGGCCCGGGTTGACTTTTTCTCATCACGGTCGACTTGGAAATCCAGTCAGTATAACCCAAAGGCATTAGACTATCTGCATGGTAAACTAGCCTATAATCTCGAGTCCTTTTCGGTGCTTGAGTATATGCTTTCTTGCAAGTCAATGGGCTTGTCCGAGGTTAGGCGATATCTAGCTACTATGCCTACCGCATAGCGGATATCGGGCCTCGTGCATAGCATTGCGTACATGAGACTTCCTCGCAGTGAGCGTAAGGAACTTGTCTCATTCCTCTATCTCCTTTGCGGTCATAGGTGGCTGCGTCTTAGATAAAGGCGCGCCATGTGCGAAGGTAGCAATCCTTTCTTGGCGGTCTCGCATACTAAAACGAGTAATCACGGTATCAATGTAAGGCGCTGAGATAAGCTCAACATTTTCTTCTGCGATCTCGGTAAACCTTGATCCCAAGAATGTCGCTGCATCTCCTAAGTCTTTCATTTGAAACTGATCGGATAGCCAACTCTTTCGTCGATAACGACTTCACGTTGTTGCCAACTAGAAGGATGTCATCTACGTAAAGTGCAAGAAATACCACATTACCGTTGACATCTAACCGATACACACAACTCTCGCTAGCAACTGGGTAAATCCGTGGGACTTTACTACCTCGTCAAAGCGTAAGTTCCATGATCGGGAGGCCTGCTTAAGTCCATAAATGGACTTCTTAAGCTTCCATACTAGATGCTCTTCACCCTTTACCACATAACCTTCAGGTTGCTGCATATAGATGTCTCTACCTTCCTCAAAGTAACCGTTTAAGCGGTTTAACATCCATTGCCAAACCTCTGGGTTCAGTGGGCTGCTATGGCGAAAAATTACGATGGACTTGAGCATTGCTACTGGCGAAAAGGTCTCATCGAAATCGATGCCCTCAATGCGGGTGTACCCTTTCGCCACAAGCCTGGCTTTAAAAGCCGAAACCTCTCCATCGGAATCTCTCTTCCTCTTGTATATCCACTTACTACCTATGGCTTCCTTGCCATCTGGTAGAGGTGTCTTTTCATATACATCCATAGCCGTTATGGACTCCATTTCTAAGTCCATAGCGGTGTGCCATAATCTTGCATCAATATCTTGTATCGCCTCCTTGTATGTCCATGGGTCGATTATTGCTGTTCGTCTCCTCGACTAAATCCAAAGATTCACCCACGAACATAAATCGCTCGGGTTGACGAATAACCCTCCCACTACTGACGAGGTTCTCTGAGCACAATGGCAACGGTGGGTGCGAGAAACTTGTGGTTCTCTATCTTGCACAACTTCTTTGGTAGATACCACTTATGCGGTCGGTATCTCGAAAGGAACTCGACCCACTTCAATTTCTTGAAGTATCGGTGTCGATCCTCCCACTAGACTCGACATCTCGCACCTGACCTAATCGGTGGTGGAATACGATCATCTTCTAATTCTTGAAGAATGATTTCAACTTTGGTTTATGATTTTCATGTAGTCCTCTTCTAAGAATCGAGCATTAGTGCTAATAATGACCTTCCGATCCTTAGGACTATAGAATAAACCACCTTCGTTCCTCTAGGATAGCCAATAAACAGCCTTGCGTCGGATCTAGCCTCCAACTTGTCGCCTTCTTGTTCAAGCACGTGTCTTGGATCGCCCATATCCTTATGTGGCTTAAACGGGCTTCGCCCAAACCACAACTTCGAAGGGGTCTTTTCGACCGACTTGGATGGTACTAGATTTAGCAAGTATGCGGCATTTCTAAGGCATACCCCGAATCGAAATAGGCAATGTAGCATAACTCATCATAGATCTAACCATTTCTAAAAGAGTCCTATTTCTTCGCTCGACACACCATTTTGTGGTGTGCCCGTGAAATCTTGTTGGGAGGTAATCCCACACTTCACTAGATAGTCCATAAACTCGTTCTTGAGGTATTCGCCACCGCGATCGAACACGATGACTTGATACTTTACGAGCTTCGTCTCCACTTCCGCCTTAAACTCTTTGAATTTCTCAAAGCATTCAGACTTGCGGTGAAGCAGGTATACGTATCCGTACCTTGAGTAATCATCAATGAAAGTGACAAAATACCGTACCCTCCACGAGCTTGTGTGGACATCGGTCCACACAGGTCAGAATGGACTAACTCCAACATTTCTTTGGCTCTATAACCCTTCTCTTTGAAGGTCCGGTCGACATCTTACCTTCTATACAGATTCGCAGACCGGAACGGAGTAACCGTGAGATTACCCAACGCCCATTCTTAGCCGGTCTTTGGATCCTATTTAGATTGATGTGACCTAATCTAAGATGCCGAGAGAAAAGTAGTGTCATCTTCAAGAAAACTTTCTCTTTTAGGGTTTGATGAAGATCGAACATAGTTATTGGTATTATGTTTTGCGAGAAATAGTATAAAGCGAATTATATAACGTACAACACGATAACCGTCATTTCTTATGATAGAAACACCACTATCAAAATAACGAGAATATCCATGAGTAAATAATTTGAAAGCAGAAACAAGGTTCGCCGAAAATCCGGCACATATAAAACGTCTTTCAAAACTAAAACTGTTTTCTCAAAACATAAGGTAACATCTCCAACTGCCACAGCCTCGACTTTCGCGCGTTGCCCATGGAGATCGTTATCTCGCCATCAACGACTCCTTGTCCGCGGGAACCCCGCAGGTGTAACAAACATGATCGGTTAGCCAGATCTACTACCCAAGAATGGGTGAACAAGTCGCTAAACATGTTTCCGTTACTAAAGCAACCGGCGTACCTTGAGCCTTGAGCATAGGGCACTTAGCCTTCCAATGCCCGTCTTACAAAGACCAAGCACTTGCCGCCTCCTTTGGCTTCTTCAAGCCTCGGTGGCAGCCATGTTCTTGCTCCCATTACTCCCACTATTTTCCAGCCAACCCAGTTTTTTCGGTCCGTGCCCATGCACGCGAGGCCCATTGTTGAATCCGGTCCGTGCCCGTGCGCGAGCCCATTTTCAAGTTTAATTGCATGCTTTGTAAATCTATGTAATAGATTAGACATAAATGTGCGGGTTTCACGATTGGGCGCGATGAGCGTTTATTTTATTTTTATCGCTTCATATGCATGTCGTGGATGTTTAAATTATGCAAGTAGCATGCTATGTATGTTTATATTACGTAGACAAACCTTTAAGTGTTTTACGTAATTGGATGCGCATAGTAAGCATGCTAGGTTTATCGCGTTTATCAAGCATATTTTAGAATTACTGCGAGCATGTTTTACATGTTGAGTTCTATAGAAAAGCATGCTAGGATTACGTGATCCGCATGGACAAACCTTTTGAATAAAAGACTAAGCAAGCAACCCGACAAATTAATTTTTCAAATTAAGGAAAAGCGGTGCAGGCCGGGTCGGCCCAATCAGGCTGGGCGTCGCGCTGAGGCCAAGCCGCCGCCGCCCGCCTTCTGCAGCGCTTTGCCCGCGTGTCCCTCGCGGGCTACCTCGCGGTCGCTAATGCGACCGTGACCCGTCGAGCACGTGTGCGCGGCCATACCCCGAGCGCCGAACATCTGCCGAGAGATGTCGTCACCCGCCGCGAAACGCTTCGCGACCGCGAGTCTCGCTCGCTGGTGCCGAGTTTCATGCGAACGCCGCCCGTCGCCGCCTTTCGCCGCGACCGCGTTGCCTCGTGGCGAATCTCGTGACCACTCGCTCGCTCGCTCGCGTGGCGCCAGGATCTCGTCGCGCGAACGCCCGCCTCGTCCGCCACGCCTCGCGATCGCCCTCGCGACCGCGAGCTCGCTTCAGCAGAAACCGTCGAGGGGCTGCCGAGAGACCTGTTTTTCCCGTCGTTTCGTTCTTCGTTCTTTCGTCTTCGTTCTTCTTTTACGGATAAGATTTACAGAATAAAATCTAACCTAACCACGGATTTTCTCGTGGTGTAAAACAAATCGGCAAAATAATAAGCGAGCCACGATGAGCGACATATCCACAATTAATAAAGCGCGTAATAATCAAACATGAATTAATCCAGCAGAGCTAAGATTCGATCCTGGGCTCGATACCAATGTAGGGATGACATATATACAGCCCTCGCCCGAGGATCTATCTTGGATATTTAATTCACCATACATTGATTATATTCCTAGCATGCGTCTATATAATTAATTACAACACGTAGGGTTTTCTCGTGTTTACCTTTGGTTTGAAGAGGTCGATGGAACGAGATGAATGGATCGAACGGATCGGACTCGTGCTTTGACCTTCTGGACTGTATCCCGATTGCCCAATCTCCAACGTCGAGTGAGGACGATCTATGGAGAATGCTTCGGAAAATCACCCTTTGCTCTCTTTGCACAACTTCAAACTCTCTCAACTCTATGGGGGGCGAAAATTCTTATTAATTATGTGAGCATTAACCTAGACTTTATCTCATACCTTATATTTATAATGCACTACCTTAATCCCATATGGAAATTACCATAATCCTATATGGAAATTACTATAATCCTATATGGAAATTACCATACTCCTAGGATTATTACCATACTCTCAGGATTATTACCATAATCTTATATGGAAAGGATCTATGCATATACCATAAATATAATTATATCCTTGTGGGATAAAGAGAATAAAATCTTGCCTTTGGGAGCATAAGGGCGCGATTTTCCTTGAGCTACGGGCTGGATGGGCCACCCGAGGATCAAATGCAAGAAATAAAGATGGGCCTCAAATAAATTAATTATCTTATGTTCGGCCAGAACATAAATTAATTTATAAACATTCGATCATGCCACTTGAGAAAGAATGTTGACTTACCCTTTATTACCGAAGTTGAGTCGGGCTTGCACTTAGACATTACGAATCCCGTATTTAAGATATCGAGCGTCCATTAATTATTTATAGCATTACATTGCTTAAAATAATTAATAACTTCATTTCTTAAGTAGTACCACTCAACCTTATTATTGTACTCGAGCTAACTCAACTGCGGGGTTTAGTACAATAAACCTTTTGAGCTCCTTAAGGGGCGTCATCATCCTAAACGGATACGGTGACTCGATCTGAATAACTAGCATGACATACAAGATCGCCACCACCCAAGATGCGGAGAATCTTGGGTTAGAACATATAACCCTCACCCATAACAAGTCAAAGTGATGGTCAGCAACTCATACTCACCTAATACCTTATCGAGGTTTAGATCATCGTAAGTCACCGAGATCTTGGTTCTTCACGACGGTCAGATAGAAGAACACATCTCACTGTGATCCTTCAATACGTCAGAGACGTACCAGCATAGACAAGCAACTAAGTCAAGTCACTTCTTATCTATACTACAGCCTAAACCGACAACTCGTCCTTAAGTTGTCTCAGCTGTGAAACTTTTTATATCTCATTAAGCTTGACCAATCATACAGACTTCTGTGATCTTCTACACACTGTATGATCTAACTTATATATAAGATAAGGGGACACAGATATATGCAATCAAGTATTCAATTCAGATAGGAGATTGTAATAGTGATAACAGGAAACATTGTATACAAGCTCAACCAAACTGCTTTCAGTATACAAATCCAACAATAGCTCCCATTGGCATGTGCTCGGTACACAGTATATGGCCCCGACCATCTTGATTTCAGCTTTCCAGGGAAGAGACGGAGTCAAGCATTGTATAGCAAGACTTCATTTCCCGGTGAGAATCCTTTGGGCCGAATAGTGAGATCGTGGAATTTTCTTGCTCATTCCTCGTAGATCCGGGAGTTCTCAAAGCTTCGTTCCTCCACTCGTCGAGCTCTAACAGTTGTTCACCTCGTCTTAACCTGGCCTCATTCAAATCCATGTTGATTCTCCTTGTGACCCAATAGGCCTCATGTTCCAACTCAACCGACAAATGGCAAGATTTTCCAAATACCAGTTGATATGGAGATAGACCTATAGGCGTTTTGTAGGCAGTCCGGTAGGCCCAAAGAGCATCATCCAATTGTTTGGCCCAATCATTCCTATGAACAACATATTTCTCAAGTATTCTCTTAATTTCTCGGTTTGTGAGTTCGACTTGCCCATTCACCTACGGATGATATGGAGAGGTGACTCTGTGCTTCACGCCATACTTAGCTAGGACATTTCCTAGCCACTTGTTGTTGAAATACGACCCTCCATCGCTGATCAACGCCCTAGGAATACCAAATCGAGTCAGAATATTTTTATGTAGAAATTTGATAACTACCTTGGAGTCCCTAGTGACTGTGGGAATCGCCTCTACCCATCGTGATACGTACTCCACAGCAAGCAAGATGTATGTGAAACCACAAGACATGGGAAACGGACCCATAAAGTCAATTCCCCACACATCAAATAATTCCACTTCCATGATGCTCTTCTGTGGCATCTCATCCTTCTTGGTGACGTTTCCCATCCTTTGATAGCTGTCACATCTCTTCACAAAAGCTTGGCAATCCTTGAAGATAGAAGGCCAGTAGAAAACACTCAAGCAGACCTTTGTTGTAGTCTTGGCTGCTGCAAAATGTCCTCCATTCAACGAACTGTGGCACTCATGGATTATGGCTTCCCATTCCCCTTGGGGAACACAGCGACGTATCAGGCTATCAGCACATCGACGATAAAGATGAGGATCATCCCAATAATAGAATTTCACGCCGTGGAGAAATTTCTTCTGATGATGATGACTGCACGATGGGGGCATTACCCCAATCACCAAATAGTTCACAAAATCTGCTTACCATGGCGTATGATCAATTATGCTCAAAATGTGCTCATCTGGGAAGTTCTCCTTGATCCCAATTCGATTGTCTTCGCCTTCGACTAGCTTCTCCAATCTGGATAAGTGGTCTGCAACCACATTCTCACACCTTTTTCTATCCTTGATCTCCATGTCGAACTCCTCAAGAAGGAGAATCCACCTCACCAATCTCGGCTTCGAATCCTTCTTGTTGAATAGATAGCGAATGACGGCATGATCGGTGTGGACAATAGTGTGGGTGCCCACCAGATAAGGTCTAAACTTGTCGAAAGCATAGACCACTACAAGTAATTATTTCTCCGTGGTGGTATAGTTCATCTGAGCCGAGTCGAGCGTCTTACTCGCATAATAGATAACTCTGAATAGCTTATCTCTTTTCTGTCCCAACACGGCTCTGACTGCCCAATCACTAGCATCACACATAAGCTCGAATGGTTGGCTCCAATCAGGTGAGACCAAAACTGGAGTCGAGATCAGAGCGTGCTTCAATTTCTCAAACGCCCCCAAGCACTCACTAGTGAACACGAACTTGGTATCCTTCTCGAGCAATCCACACAACGGTTTTGTGATCGTGGAAAAGTCCTTGATGAATCTTCTGTAAAAGCCGGCATGTCCGAGAAAACTCCTCACTGATTTAACATTTGTGGGAGGAGGCAGTTTCTCGATTGCACCAATCTTCGCTCGATTCACTTTCAAACCCTTTGTTGAAACTTTGTGGCCAAGTATTGATCACACTATTTTCTAACACGAAAACGTGCAAGTAGATAGGTAAGTCGAGTATCGTATCCACAGGGATTGTAACACGAAAATACAGAAGCTAACTCAATAATCCTTCATCATTATCCAAGTGACAGATTTTGGTTTTGAAAAGGTTTTAGGACTTCAAAAATTAAATTCAAAGTCAATGGCAAATATAACAAATAAAGCAAGAAATAAAAACTTCAAGAAGATAATAAGACTAAAAGACTAACCTTATGGATGTATTAATCCTACCCACATCGTATGTTTATCCTACTTCCCATTAACTAATTTTTAATCCAGACAAGATGGAAGATCACATATGTAACCAACAATTTCAGTTACGACAATTGTGGCAGTAGATTACTAATTTTCCCTATTACTTTTACGTCTCTAGGTGAAAATTAACAACTCCAAAAATATCACAAAGAATATGCTTCTCTGACGATGTTCCAATCTCGATTCACGACTCAAAACGCTTCAGTATTGTGCTTTCAAGATCGATTGATAATTAAAACTGTTAAGTAATTAACTGGCAACTAGATAAGCATCAAGATTGATCAGAAATTAACACATATTATTAAGCACCAAGAATCACAAATCAATGCCTGGAAGGTAAATAACAACTAGCAGGAATCACGAAACTTAGGATAGAATCATATAAACCCTAAGATTAGAATAAGAATTTAGCTAAACATAATAATTGAAATAAAATATGAGTTCAACATAGAAATAGAAATTAAATAAATAAAACCCGTAATGTAGCGTTGGAAGAACGATGGTTGGGTTCGAATCCAAACCCAAGAAGAAAACTGGAAAAACGGACTTCGTTCGGATCAAATTGCTCCAAGCCATTACAATGCGTAGAAATAATGTAAAACAATGAAAATCTAATGCCTAGATGAATATAAATCAAAGCTAGAGTGAAAATATGTAAAAAACTAGAGAAAACTAATAAAAAATCATCTGGAAAAGGTTGGAGGCGCGAGAGGCAAGCTTGGGAGTATATATAGGCGCGGGCGAAACCCTAATTCGCGCCCAGCCGCCTCGCCTCGTGGCCGAGCTCGCGTCGCTAGCTCGGACGCGAGCTTCTGGGCAGAACGTTTCTTCGATGAGCTCGCGGCCAGGTTCGCGCTCGTTTAGACTGCCTCACAGCTGAGCTCGTGATCGCTAGCTCGGTCGCTAGAAGTTAGGCAGAAGCTTTTTTGGATACTCTCGCGGCCAGGGCTCGCGGTCGCGGCGTTTTGCCTAGTGGCCGGCCTCGCAGTCGCAAAGTCGGTCGCTAGTTCTGGGCAGAATGATTTCACAGGCGCTCGCGGCTGGTCTAGCTGCCGCTAGGGTGCCCGCTAGGCCCTGATTCTTTCCGTTTTTTGTTCGTGTTTCGCTTCATGCTTCGATTATCATCTTATAAGCCTAAAAAACACCAAAGAGGAACCCAAGAGTAGTATCTTCCAAAAATAGCTAAAAGCATTAAGATCCAATATATAAAAGCACTTAATAGATCTAAATTCATCTTAAATTTTCAACAATAGACGAGTAAAAAATGCGTTTATCAAACCCCCAAACTTGAAGTATTGTTTGTCCTCAAACAAAAACAAAAACATAAAGAAAGACACAACGAAAGATCAACGAGCGTCAGCAAAGGTGATAGCCATAACAAGCCTCAGAAATCTTTCAACGTTAGAAATCACTAGCACAAATGACGACATTAATGAACTCGACAATGTACAACAATTGAACGCAAAAATCTCATTCAATTCAACCCTCACAAAGGCATGTGTATAATATAGTGTACACTCAAACTCATAAGAAAATTAAGGACGTGTATACACTCAAAGATCAATGCCATGTAAAATCTTACCATAAGCTTGCCGTTTCTCTAATATCTCCACCACATCAAATGCGTTCAAATTAGGATAAAAAAATGTCTTTTCATAGGTTGTAATGTAGGCACATTGGTTAAGGTAGAGTGATATATGGCTAAGTGACTCAAATGTAACTCCAAGCACCTCTATTTATACATTCAACTCATATGGACTTTGTCCATTTCCCTTTTTCTTTCCAAAGTGCTAAATCAACGTTTATGTAACTTAAGGTACCTATATTTTAATAAATAAATCCCTTTATGCTCACATTATTCACAACATTTTTCTTTTTCTTTTCATTGTAATAGAGCTTATAGGGTCCACTCTTTTCCACAAATGTACCATTCTTTACCGCATATGTACTTCTCTATCTTTTAACCCGACGTAACTACATCAATAAACTTCAACCCTTTTGATTCCCATATCCATCCTCATCTCCTATCATCCGGTTAATGAAATAATAAGGTCTAATAAAGGCTCAAAGTAGGTGACAAATGGTATATATAAGGGTTAGTGTATGGGTGAAAAGTTAACAAAGATGGCCTTTTATCCTTTCCATATTCGAAACACATATTGTAGCCTCGACACAGAAAATACGGCAAGTTCTAGAAGATAGTTACATGCACGATATCACACATTTAAAAGAAACTGTAATATGATGTTTATACAGTGAAGCTCAAGTCTCACGGTTTAGGCCAATGGTTAAAAACAACAAGCTAAGCAATCTCAAGTCATTCATGCTTCGTGTCCTAACACATCATGTGTACCATCAACATATTTTCGAAAAATTTCTATCATCATTGGCCACATAGGTTAACACATTTTACTTAGGCTCGTTGATCGACAGGCACAACAACAAAAACAAAAGACACGAAAAAGCCCCAAAATATAAAAACTTGCACAACAAAACAAAAACATAAAAAACTCTCAACCAAATCAAACTCGTCTACTCCCCCAAACTTATTGTGAAAAGTGTGAAATGGAGGCAATAAGGTTTGCGAGAAAAGTGATTGGTAGAGACCTTACCTCATATGCCGCTACTCCCGGTGGATAAAATCCCATGCCAGATCCCACCGCATCATCTCCATCATTAGACGTTGGTGTTCTTGATGTGCCTGGTGTTGGGCGAGGAGGGCCTACTGTTGGGCCATCATGGAGGTTAGGCTCCCGTCGATGTGGTCTAGACGACCATTTATGCGATCCAAACGTTCGTAAATCCTTGGATCGCCTTGGGTGGGTGGTGGGTGCAACGCACCACCTGTCTCGGGCGCGGCCTCTCGTTCCGCTTCATCTTCCTCTTGTTCTTCATCTACCTCTCCTTGTACATTTAAACATTGAGCCCAACTACAGTGAAATCGCGAGCACATGTTCCAATTGGCATCAGGCTGCCCAATGTCGCTTAATCTGTGAGATCGGTGTTGGGCAGGCGAAATATGGACTTGCCGTTCTTGTCGTAGAGTAGCCAGAGATGACGGCTGGGGTGTCTCTTTAGGAATGTCTAGACATACAGGTATGACTTGTCCAGGAAAATATCCTGAGAGATAGGATTCTCGCGAATCGTCACTCCAAAAAAATCAGGAATAGGGGTGACAAAACCCCCAATACAAATCCTCGCATTTCCCAAAACTTCTGACTACATCTGAAAATGCTGGGCGAGGAACATGTCGGCATGCATCTTACGTCTGGTCACAGCACCAATCAGGATGCTCATGTCTTGAGAGAGGACTGTGTTGGATTTGTATACTGAAAGCAGTTTGGTTAAGCTTGTATACAATGTTTTCTGTTACCACTAATACAATCTCCTATCTGAATTGTTTATTTGATTGCATATGTATGTCCCTTTATCTCATATATAAGTTAGATCATCGGTGTGTTGTAGATCACAAGTCGTATGATTGGTCGAAGCTTAATGAGATATAAAAGTATCACAGTGAGACAACTTGAGGACGAGTTGGCGGTATAGGCTCGTGTAGATAAGAAGTGACTTGACTTGGTTTCTTATCTATGCTGGTACGTCTCTGACGTATTGATGGATCACAGTGAGATGAGTTCTTCTATCTGACCGTCGTGAAGAACCTAGATCTCGGAGACTTACGTTGATGTAAACATCGATAAGGTATTAGGTGAGTATGAGTTGCTGACCATCACTTTGACTTGCTATGGGTGAGGGTTTCATGAGATAACCCAAGATTCTCTGCATCTTGGGTGGTGGCAGTGCTTGTATGTCATGCTAGTTACCTGTGTCGAGTCACCGTATCCGTTTAGGATGATGACGTCCCCTTAAGGAGCTCAAAAGGTTTATTGTACTAAACCCTGCAGGTTGAGTTATCTCAAGTACAATAATAAGGTTGAGTGGTACTACTTAAGGAATTAAAGATATTAATTATTTTAAGCAGTCAGAACGCTGTAAATAATTAATGGACGTACGATATCTTAAATACGGAGATTCGTAAAGTCTAAGTGCAAGCCCGACTCACCTTCGGTAATAAAGGGGTAAGTCAGCATTTATTCTCTAGTGGCATGAATAAATGTTTATGAATTAATTTATGTTCTGGGCTGAACATAAGATAATTAATTTATTTGAGGCCCATCTTTATTCCTTGCATTTGATCCGTGGGCTGGCCCATCCAGGCCTGTAGCTATGACGAAATCGTCCCTCTCTCTCTAGAGTCCTCCTGGGACTCAGCTTGATCCTCTCTATCTTAAGTGATAAGATTATATTTATTAGATATGCATAAATCCTATCTTGATAGGGTTTAGGGTTGCATTATAAATATAAGGTGAGAGAGAAAATCAAGGTTAATCCTTAACCATATTTTCGAGAATTACTATTTGGATATAGTGAGAATTTTCAAAAACTGTGTGAGGAAGTAGAGACGATTTTCTATAGCATTCTCCATAGATTGTCCTCACTCGACATTGGAGTTTAGGCAAACGGGATACAGTCCAGAAGATCAAAGCACGAGTCTTTATCTATTCATCCCCGACAGATTCGCAGGTAAACACGAGAAAACTCCTACGTGTTGTAATTAATTATATAGGTGCATGCTAGGAATATAATCAATGTATGATGAATTAAACATCCAAGATAGATCATCGGGAGAGGGTTAAAATAAGATTTCCCTACAGTTGTGCCAGCGTTGGTGCGGGCATGTATTGTGAAGGTGAGGAGGCGGTGGAAGTAACGGATGGCAGGATTCCGTATTGAACTTGCTTTTGCCCTCGAGGCATCATAATACGGAGTGTGCTCCGCTGCTGTATCAACGAACAACGGCCATATCTCTAAGGATGAGTTCTCGATATCTCCAATGTAACGGTCGTCGGGCGCCACTAATGATTGCATTCAGCTCATCGACCGAGAGCTGGCGGTGCTCATTGTCCATTTGGAATGTGATATAATCCGGCGACCCTTGTGTTTTGTTGGCGTGAACGGTCGACAGAAATTCCAAAGTAAGGATCATGTACGTTAGATAATTTGCTGTAATGACGGAATAGAGGCGACTCTCGGAAAGCCATGTGAAATCATTGGCAATCCCCATCGCTTGACAGGTTTCGATGCACATAAATCGGCAATGGCGGTGCTTCAATTGCACCAACCTCCTCCAACGGTCCCTTGAAGAGGGATTCGACAGTCGCACCCCATAAGTCTCAGGGTGGAACTCATCATGTGGTTCGTCGTGTGAGGATGAAATGACCACCTTTCCCTTGCGCTTGCTTCCGGATGTACGCGGCATATTGTACCTAAAAATATTTCAAAGTTAGCTCATGACGACGCTCGGTTTACCCGTCGTTAGAGGTACCAAGACACATCAAGATACATTTTTAATCTCCTCCAAATTGAACATATAGTTCCGTACATGGCAAGTTAAGGGGTTGAACCCAAGAGAGCTGGTTGTGTTGTTACTCGGTGTCACAGTTTGAGTAGGAGTACTTGCCGGAGGGCAAGGTGTCAATCGGTGACGGTCTCGATGAGATGTCTTGAGAGATAGATCTTGAGCGAAATGTAAACCGAAACTTAAAAACAAGGTAAAGATTAAATAACAAGTAGTTGGGCAAGGGTTCCGCGACGTTGAGATATTGGTCAAGACGTCGGTCATAGGTTCAAGGTTTTCACCTAGAGTGTATGTCGTGGTTAAAGGTACCAAGGGTAGATGCCCTTTAGGTTATCCGTACACACTGTGCCCCCACTTGCCTGCCTGTAGATTTTAGGACTAAGTCACGAGGCCCCCGCGCCGCCTTGCCAAGACGGTCTCCAAGATAGGTTCGTCCGCCCAACAGCTTTACTCACTAGGCAGCCCAACTAGCCACAGTCGGTCCAAGGGTGGCTCATTGAGCCTTTCGCCTAAGGCCGACGGCCACAATCACCCACTCACCCACACTTCCGGGACAAAGAGACACTCGATGTCTTACTCCGGCTATTGCTTGTAGCTCACCCTCCCCAAGGCTCTACGGCCGAGTTAACGCTTCAAGAAAGGAATAACATGTGTATAAAGGCCTCAGAGCTCGAACACCCACTCAAGGTTCTAAGGACATTTAGACCTCACGACTTGTATAACCTTGACTCAACGTGCTTCACCCCGAGCCCAACCGAATCGACGACTCACTCATAATCGACATAAACATAAAAGCAATAAACAAGAACATAATCGAAACCATACTTGAATCGAAAATCAAACGTAAATCAAAAGCATTCTCTGCCAAGCAGTTGCTCAAGCAGAGGTCATAAATACATAATATAAATTGTTTGCCCATAGGACTTGTTTCTTCCTCACCAATCGCTCATGAAATGCAAGAGAAATAAAAGAGAGAAGTTGAGAGAGAATTCGGATAATGCTCTCCACTACACCGAATGTATGTCTTGAATGTAAGTGAATAATGTTGTGTGGAGTTGGAATGTTGGGAGCCTAAGTATAGTTCCCCTTGGCTTGGTCAGCACGCGCATCTCGAGGCGGCGGTGGTGGTCGGCTTGGCTCGGGCTCACGGACCATGACAAGAGCTCCTCGGCTTCGATGGGCGATTTATCTCATCTCGGCAAATGCGGGTTTGACCTTTCCCTTTTCGGCAAAATCAAGCGGTAGCGAGATGAATCTTGCCTGAATCTCCCCATTTGCGTGCAAGTCTCTAGAGTCCTCGTCAAGATCCGCCAGCTATATCCTGACCGCTCCTCATCCCTGCATCACTCCTCGTCCTTTTCACTCTCTTCCTCGTCTCGATTACCTTCTTGACTTCACGCCGACTCTTTGATCGTGCTCGGCTCCATGCGATTACGGTGTCTTGGCAAGATGTCGAGTGCCTGCAAAGATAGTCTTGAGATTTTAACTCTCATGGAAGGTGGCCCCGATCTTGCCCAAAGTCCACCCCAACACCGCAACATCCCAAGCGTGTCCTCCCGCACACAAACACACGTAAAAACACACAAAATGTACTCTTTCTAGGGCAAGGACTACCCCAAAAGAGCCGCGAAAAAGCAGGCTCGTCCACTCACACTTGAACACGATTGTCCTCAAGTGTACAAGCATTCCTTGCCCAAAAGAAAAAACAAAACACACAAACAACACAATAAAAGACCAGCAAGAATAAGATGAAAGCATAATAAAGATAATCCGGCATAGGCGATTAATACAACTATGCATCAAGGTTAATCAAGATCGGGGCAAAGCAAGTTTGTGGGAGCTCCTCTCAAGCACTCAAACTCTCTGTGTTTAGGGTTTTCACGCTCAGTGATGACTTGATCAAGGAAGTGCCATAGGCTTGCCTGCCGTCTACTTTCTCTGCCCTATAGCTTGGTCTAAGTTCTCTATCCTTAGGTCTTTAGGGTTTTGTTGAGTGGCTTCTTGGCTAAGTTGGAAGTATTTAATCTTGGGGTAAGGTTGTCTTGACTCAGGTCTTGGGCATAATATTTTCCCATTTCCTTGGCAAGATACTTACGCCTGAAACACTTAAATTTTTCGGGAATCTCTTTCTTTTATACTTTTAAACTTTTCCCCCCCACCCTTTTTCTTTTCTTTTCTACACATTTTGAATTTAACTCATTATGCGGCGAGAAGGCAAGGCATCTAAAGTTATGTTTTCCTAGAATGATACCCAAGACGACATATCCCTCCTTCTTCTTCTCTCAATCCCTGGTCGGGAAGGCACAAGATAATTTAAAAGAAAACAGCAGCTCAAGGGGCTAGCAAAGGATATATATATCTGGTTTATTTTCATTGTTGACCATGGCTATGAAAAGCATAAATCATCTAGAGCACTCGGACCTACAGCGTTGGGCTTTGATCAAGACGGCGAGCAAGTTCTAGCACAACCAAGTCAAGTCCGAATATCACCACGAATAAATTCATGCTTGCAATGATTTAGCATATCTGAGCTCAATTTCTCACGGTGTGCAAGCTATGCCCCTTTTCCGTCATACTAACCTTATTATACAAGCTAAACATGTATTACAAAGCCTATGCCAAGATCATAACTATCATGCTCATCTCAACATGTCCGGTCAACACACACAACAACAACAAAAAGCAGGGGCCATCCACGCTCACACACTTTGCTCGTGGCAAAGTGTTAGATCGAATATGGTCCCCAAAACATAAACACGCAAACACACAACAAATAAACACAAAACAAAAATAGAAAAAACGAAAAAACAAGAAAACAAAAACACAAAAAAAAACAAAAAACAAAAGGGAGGATAGCTTAGGGGGATGCAGGTGGGTACCTGAATACTTGGTGGGCAAAGAATGCGAGCTGGGCGGTCTGGATTTCAGTCAAGGTCTCATGTATTCTGACGAGGGCGGTTTGAGTATCTCCTTGGGCAGGCTCCGGTGTTGCTGAAGGTCCTGCCCTTGCCTTAGCCTTTGAGCGGGCTGGCTTGGCAACGGGCTTCTCAAGCTCTTGCTGGATGGTAAGCTTGCCGTTCTCGTCCTCTACAATCTGAGCATCTTCTTGATGCTTCAGGTCGAAGGTGTCCTCTCTCTCGGGGTCATGGTAAAAGTCGGGGCCAGCTCGTTCTCCTTGGAAAAGTTAGTCGGCAAGTGGCACAAGGAGAGCCTCTGCTGCTCCACGCCCTTTATGCTCTTCATATGTGAGATTGCGAAGGGCGCAACGTTGAGCCTCATCCTTTCGTGCATTGCCTGTAGGATGAACAACTCGCTCTTTGACATGGTTGCGCCGCTATCCTTCTTGCCAAAAAGATTATAGGAGAGGATTGGTTGGCATACTTGCATGGCGGGTCCTTGAGGGCTGTCCCATGGCGTCTACGACTTGAGCAGGCGCCATCCTTTCCAATTAGTTTTGACCGAAGCCCGACCACTTTAGTCGTCAAGAATTGCATTACCTTGGCTGCTCCCAGAGCTAGGCGCTCCCTTGCTTCCATCAATGTTACCATGTTGAGAGCTTGGTTGAGCTCATCAACCGTAAACTCCTTCGCTCCCGAGGAGGTAAACGTATACCTCGGCACTCCTTTGTCATGATCTATGTCAAGATCCCGTAAAACTCCTTCACCATCGGCGCGTACGTGGTGGTCCCATTCCGAAACTTCCCCATCCTATTCCTTAAACAACCTCGACATCCTCCTCGACTCCCGGTTGCTCGAGGAGGGTGGATTCCAGCCGCTTTGGCACAACCATCTCCTTGGTTTTGACGAGCTCCTTGTTGTTCATGGTGTAGGCCTTCCCTCGCTTTGTCGAACGCATCACCATCTTTGCCTTCTTCGCCGGCCAATCTCTAGTGATGAAGACGTCTTCTTCCTCAATTTCTTTCGTCGGGTCGTTTCCTTCGTCCTTGCCTTCTCCGAGAGCATCGCCGGAGCTCCCCTCCTCTGAAACCTCCTTCTCCTCCAGCACTTTGGTATCCGTGCCGGCAGACCCGGTGTGAGAGGGGATCGGTGGCGTCTTCTTTGATGATGAGGCGGTAGGAGTTTCCTTTACTTTTCTTTTCCTGTGGAGGGGGTGACTTCCTTCTTTTCTCCGGCCTTCTCGGGCGTCTTCTCGGCGTCTTCTCCGGTGTGTTTCTCGGTGAAGGCA